>CM038725.1:2355088-2577588 GCA_021613375.1 Megaleporinus macrocephalus | reverse complement strand
ACTTCAATAGAGCAATACTACAATACAGCAATACTACAATACAACAATACTTCGATAGAGCAATACTACAATACAGCAATACTACAATACAACAATACTTCAATAGAGCAATCCTACGATAGAGCAATACTACAATACAACAATACAACAATTTTACAATACAGCAATACTACAATACGGCAAAACAACTATACAACAGAAGAAAAATACAACAGTACAACAATTTCAGAGCCAGAAGCTTCTGTAAACAATACAACTATACTAAAATACCACAATACAGCAATACTACGATACAGCAATACTACAATACCACGATACAGCAATACTACGATACAGCAATACTATGATACAGCAATACTACGATACAGCAATACTACGATACAGCAATACTATGATACAGCAATACTACGATACAGCAATACTACGATACGGCAATACTACGATACGGCAATACTACGATACGGCAATACTACGATACGGCAATACTACGATACGGCAATACTACAGTACGGCAATACTACAATACAGCAAAACTACGATACAACAATACTACAATACGGCAATACTACGATACGGCAATACTACGATACGGCAATACTACGATACGGCAATACTACGATACGGCAATACTACAATAGAGCAATACTACAATACAGCAATACTACAATAGAGCAATACTACAATACAGCAATACTACAATAGAGCAATACTACAATAGAGCAATACTACAATACAGCAATACTACGATACGGCAATACTACGATACGGCAATACTACGATACGGCAATACTACAATACGGCAATAGTACAATACAGCAATACTACAATAGAGCAATACTACAATACAGCAAAACTACGATACAGCAATACTACAATACAACAATACTTCGATAGAGCAATACTACAATAGAGCAATACTACGATACTACAATACAGCAATACTACGATACAGCAATACTACAATACAGCAGTACTACAATACAACAATACTACAATACTACGATAGAGCAATACTACAATACAGCAACACTACAATACTACAATACTACGATAGAGCAATACTACAATACTACGATAGAGCAATACTACAATACAGCAGTACTACAATACAACAATACTACAATACTACGATAGAGCAATACTACAATACAGCAACACTACAATACTACGATAGAGCAATACTACAATACAGCAATACTACAATACAACAATACTTCGATAGAGCAATACTGCAATACAGCAATACTACAATACTACGATAGAGCAATACTACAATACAGCAATACTTCGATAGAGCAATACTACAATACAGCAATACTACAATACAACAATACTTCGATAGAGCAATACTACAATACAGCAATACTACAATACAACAATACTTCAATAGAGCAATACTACAATACAGCAATACTACAATACAACAATACTTCGATAGAGCAATACTACAATGCAGCAATACTACAATACAACAATACTTCAATAGAGCAATCCTACGATAGAGCAATACTACAATACAACAATACAACAATTTTACAATACAGCAATACTACAATACGGCAAAACAACTATACAACAGAAGAAAAATACAACAGTACAACAATACAGTACAGAAAACAAGGTATACACAGAAATACAAAAATACAACAGTACAAAAACACAGAAATGCAACAGTACAATAATACAACAACACAGCAATACAACAATATCACAGCACAAAAATACAACAATACAAGAATGTAAAGATATGAAAAGTTGGGTTTTTTTCTTAAGAATACTGAAGTATTCCTATATAACCTTCCTATATAAAATAAACTACAATCACATTTCATTATTTACAGATAAAGCAAGTAAACAAAACACATGAGCTTCAGGAATGAACAGAGGCGTGTTATGACACTGTACAGTGAACTGTGCCTGGATCAGCTCCGTTATCCAATCCACCGGATTACATCATAACATCCGTCACTCTGTAAATGTAACCTGCAGCAGTGTGATCAGTGTAGATTACGTGTATGTACAAAAGTGAAAGCATATAATTTAGAAATGAAGTCCAGGTTGATTTATCTGAGCTGCATTGCAGGTTTAACAGCCTGGAGGAAACTTCCTCCGCAGGACTGTCTAGAGCTGGAAACAGAGGCTCACTGTAATTCCCACCATACTGAGGTTATACTGATGAGAGTAAAGAACAGCAGATGGCTCGGCTCAGGTCATCACCGCAGAATACTACGCTTCCAGCGATCCGTCACGTTTAATTCAGTATATCTGGCGAGCGTATAAATGTTCTGGAGAAATATCTGCCCTGAATCCGGGTCAGGAGCGAGCCGCTTCCAGATGAATAAAAATGCCGCTGTCTGGCGACGAGCACGATGATAATGATTTCACTACACCTGGCTTGAAGATGAGCCATAAGTCATGCATTCGGTAATGACAGAGTCCGTGAGAAGATTGCGGGGTCTATCTCTCCATGAGCAATGTGTTATTTCTGCATGAGTGTTACTCTTGTATCAGTCATAATGACAGACTGCGCTTTATATACTGCGCGATGGGAAAATGAAGCGTAATGCCACAGCGCTGGGCAGGGCCTTGATGTAATGCAGTCAAACACTCTGCAATTTAAAGATTATTTTAAATGTTATTTGCTTAAACCGCGTCTGGAAATACATTGAGGCGTCCCTAGTAATGACACATGAGATAGAAATGATAGACATTAAAGCTCTTTATTGTAGCTGCAGCCCCAAAAATGATGCAACAAATAATTTAGCCTCTGTCGGAGCCTTCGGGCCAGCAGGGTGCAAAACACTGGTACTGCTGGAATACCAGTACTGTCGTACTTCTGACTCGCTCTGATACAACACAATACTCTCATAGGATATATATAAATATAAACGTTCTGGGAGATTGTACAAGGTTTATTTGCAAAGAATATTTGCAACTATTTACAAATACTGCAAATATGTAAACAGTGCAGGATGTGTATCAACATGTATCTAGATTTATTTTTTAAGTTAGTTATTTTATCTTTTAGACATGAAGTAATTACAGACCCATGTAAGTGTTTAAACCCCATTATACAATATTATCAGTCACAATGCAATATTATTACTATTTTAAAGTTAATATGTTGGGTATATATTGCAGTATATAAATCATATCAAGTTTATGATGCTTTTTTAACTGCACATTTTTATCTTCTAAGGAAAAATTCTGTGAGCCTCTGTTTTAGCTAATCAAATTAGTTTTCCATCTGTTTCTCACTTAAATAATTTTTTATTGCAGCAAAATTTATTTCTCAGATTTCTTTTTTTAATGTAATTTTCAATTTCATTTTTCTTGCAGCAAAATTCAATGTTTTTATTGAACCAAAATGGGATTAAAATTAACTTAATTATTCTAGTACCAAAAAGTTTAAATCATATCATCAATTTATATTATATGGATACTAATATCGATACTCAGTGTTATTGCTGCATAAAATATCACAATAATGTGCAGTATCAATTTAAAACATATGTTTTGTGGTTCCTTTGCAATAAGTTTACACATCCTCTACGCAAACTGTTTGAATGCACTTATTTAAATTATGCCACATGTTTCCATTTAAATAAAAAATATACTACAGTCAGTAAACATGCACATTAAGTCGGTGGAACAAAATAAAAAAATATTTAGTTTTATTAAAATGCACTTTTACTCATTACAAGTTACTTAAAAACAGCTGTTTATTTAACTGAACTGACTGCACATCTAAAGATTTCTAAAGATCAGCATGTTAGACTAACAAACCTGCTGGTTAATGTTTTGCATGAACAGGGAAGAGTTTAATTCAAAGTTTAATTTATTCGCTGGATTTAACATATCAGGAAACTATAAATCACAAAATGGGACACATTTTAAAAATAATACCATTTTTTATCTGTTTGTTATCAAGTTTGTTATCTGATGATGACCTCAACAAAATGATGTCAGTGCTGCCCGAACATTAACATTAATCCTGTAAATCCAAAGTCCTTTTGCTTGAGATCTGTATTTCAGTTTTCAAGTATCTGTACTAAACTCGAGTACCAGTTACTTGGAAACGCAAGTCTGTAAATGAACATCATTGTCTTTCAGAAATACGTTTTAATCTTATTAAATAAACTCAGTTACTGTTATCAACATCACCCAACGTCAGTGTATAGCAGTGCATTCAGACTGCTTTTTTAGAGTCAGGAGCTTCTCTAAACAATACAACTATACAACAATACTACTATACAACAATATAACACTAGAAATATACAACAGTACAACAATACAGAAATACAAAAATAAAAAAAACAACAATACATAAATACAACAGTAAAAAATACAAAACAGAAATACAACAATACAGAATAGAAATACAACAATACAGAATAAAAATACAACAATACAGAATAAAAATACAACAATACAGAAATACAACAATACAGAATAGAAATACAACAATACAGAAGTACAACAATAAAAAATACAACAATACAGAAATACAGAAATACAACAGTAAAAAATACAAAACAGAAATACAACAATACAGAATAGAAATACAACAATACAGAATAGAAATACAACAATACAGAAATACAGCAATACAAAATAAAAATACAACAATACAGAATAGAAATACAACAATACAGAAGTACAACAGTAAAAAATACAAAATAGAAATACAACAATACAGAAATACAACAATAATAAATACAACAATACAGAATAGAAATACAACAATACAGAATAGAAATACAACAATACAGAAATACAGCAATACAAAATAAAAATACAACAATACAGAATAGAAATACAACAATACAGAATAGAAATACAACAATACAGAATAGAAATACAACAATACAGAAATACAGCAATACAAAATAAAAATACAACAATACAGAATAGAAATACAACAATACAGAAGTACAACAGTAAAAAATACAAAATAGAAATACAACAATACAGAAATACAACAATAATAAATACAACAATACAGAAATACAACGGTAGAAAATACAACAATAAACAATATAAAAACATTAAAAGATGTACTTTTGAATACTGAAGTATTTTTAGAAGCGAGTACTTCAGAACCTTAACTCTAAAATGAATTTTTTTCTGAACTGCTTTCACATATTAGAGTAAGATTTAACCAGGAGTGTCTATAATTTTACTCGAGTGATGAAGTTGTGTACTTGTCTATCAACTTCATGTGCATGAATGACATCAACACAGTGATGTCAGGGCTACCCGAACTCCTACACAGGACTGCTCTGTTGTTTTGCTGTATCATTAATATTGTTATCAGTGAAATGAGTTGCATTTAAAATTGAACTGCTGTATCTTAAGTCTGCACTTCTAAATTCATTTCAATTAATTTAATACTTAGGAGTAAATACGGGGCAGAAACGAGATTTCATGCACAAGCAGTTCGTTAAGGTTAAATCATAATAAAAATTTCTCCTTTATTGCTTCCAAAATAAGTTATTAATTAATTAATTGTGCTTCTCTTGAAATCATTTTTCAACAAGTGTGAAATACAAACCTCCATCCAAAACCCTCGGGGGCAGCATGTGAAACAGCAGCTTCATTGTTTTTAGTAAATATGAGCTTATTTTGAAATCAGTACCTGCAGGCGTTGGAGAAATAAGTTGGGAAATTTAAGAGCAGGAATGTTGTGAAATGTTCAGAAAACATCAGTAAATAAATGAAGCAGTCATGCTTGTGTAATCACAACAAGGACCGGTCAACGATCGCCACAGGGTCATAACCTGCATCAGTGAGTAATACAGTTTGGCAACGGATGTTTGTCCAACATAAATCTCATAAAAACCAAATATCCTAGTTTTTAGTAGTAGAAATAGTAATATAGTACTTTTTTATACGTGGCAACAGAGTTTGGTCCACCAAAATGTCATAAAAACCTAATATCCTAGTTTTTAGTAGTAATAGTAGTAAAATAGCATGTTTTTTACATGTGGCAACAGATCGTGGTCCAACAAAAATCTCATAAAAACGAAATATGTTAGTTTTTATTAATAGAAGAATATAGTATTTTTTTTATACGTGGCAACAGATATTTGTTCAACATAAATCTAATAAAAAACAAATATCCTAGTTTTTTAGTAGTAGAAGTAGTAATATAGTACTTTTTTATATGTGGCAACAGAGTTTGGTCCAACAAAAGTGTCATAAAAACCTAATATCCTAGTTTTTAGTAGTAACAGTAGTGAAATAGCATGTTTTTTTTACGTGGCAACAGATTGTGGTCTAACAAAAATCTCATAAAAAAACAAATATCCTAGTTTTTAGTAGTAAAATAGCATGCTTTTTACAGGTGTCAACAGATCGTGGTCCAACAAAAATCTCATAAAAAACAAATATGCTAGTTTTTTATTAATAGAAGTAGCAATATAGTATTTTTTATACGTGGCAACAGATGTTCATCCAACAAAAATCTCATAAAAACCAAATATCCTAGTTTTTAGTAGTAACAGTAGTAGAATAGCATGTATTTTATATGTGGCAACAGAATTTTGGTCCAACAAAAGTGTCATAAAAACCAGATATCCTAGTTTTTAGTAGTAGAAGTAGTGAAATAGAGTGTTTTTTATGTGGCAACAGATTGGGATCCAACAAAAATCACATAAAAACCAAATATTGTAGTTTTTAGTAATAGAAATAGAAATATAATATTTTTTATACGTGGCAACAGATGGTCATCCAACAGAAACCTCATAAAATTATAATATAGCGTATTGTATATTGTAAAAATATCATGAAGTATCGTGATACAGTATCTTTGCCATATCACACAGCCCCAGCTGCAGTTTACAAAAGCTTATGATGAAAAAGTTTATATATTTCTATCAGTGCTTTCTGTTTTTATACACTAAACTAAAATGATGCCATGCTTTTATTATCAGATGAAAACTCTACGTTAACCTCTCCTCACTGCGAGTGGACTGTATCTCTCCACACCGCTCAACAGTATAAAGACCCCTGTGTTACTATACAGACCCTCTGTGTTGCAGCGTCTCCTCAGATACCCGGAAAGTTCAAATGGATGCGACACGGTTTTGACAGCGCCCCCCCTCCTCCCAATCCCACCCCACTTCCTCTCCCTCCTTCTGAACTCTTTTAATAAACTGCTCCTTATCCTGTCACTCATGAGTTATCGCCGATAGTCAGCGGCGCGCTCCTCTTGCTTCTTGTGTTCCTTTTATAAATGCTCATATTGAGTTTTTCTCTCCCTCGCTCTCCGGCTCCTCTCCTGACAGATGATAGACAAGAGACCGCATTGAACCTGTCTACCAACGGCATTAGCAGCATCAACATGTCAATAGAAATAAATGGAGTTGTCTACACAGGTAAATAGAGCGGCCGTTTGCTGATGTAATTGCAGGCAGGAAATTCAATAAGTTATAGCAGCACCCCCTGCGCTTAGTCCTCCACACAATTTGATGTCTTTGCTATAAAATCCATTGTAATGAAGTGGCAAGTCCAATAGAGTTAAAAAAGTTAAATATCTGGAAATTGGGCCCGGGCGCCGCGAGGTCGATGGGGCTTATTGTCTTTCGTGCCTGAGAGGAAAGGGCTCCCGCTCAAGGTGGTTACAGTGCTTGTGCCTGGCGAGCAAGTGACTGTAATTACCCGAACGCGGCTCGTTGGAGTGGCCTTCGTAAGTGTGCCTGGAAACTTGAGATCTAGTTAGTGGTTTTTTTTATTATTATTATTGGAAGCCACTTTTTAAAAGCAGAAACTTCTTAATTTTAGTTCAGCTCTTTCATATTCCCACTCAAAGGACATGAACATAGTAAAAAGAACTTACAGGAACTCAATAGGAACCAAGTGATTGCTGTCAAAATGTGGTAACCAATAGAAGACACGCTATTACATGATGTTCTGGGGTGGCTGCTATATCTTCTGGATTTCTTTGAAAGTCTGTTTCATCATCACACACATGCTTCACTGGAAGTTTGCTTCATTCAGACACTCAAACTGTTTGAACTGTTTGAGCTGTGCGTGTGTATTGCATTGGTTTTAGTTTCGTTAGTAGCTGTTGTTGAAGTTACGTCAGTCTTGTTGTTCAGTTGTTGGGAAAGTTCACAACGTTAACAGAATTACAGTCAAGCACCTGAGGTGTTACACAATGCAGAATATAATAATATAAAAAAAAATAATAATAACATGTACACAAGCATTCAAAGATCTAAAATTAGATGCTCTATTAATTTAGTTTATTATTTAATATGTAATAATAGCTTAGACAGTGTTGATATAAATATAAGTGGTTGCCAAAAGATGTTTTGATATTTGGTCAACAGCTGTATTAATATTATTAATATTATTCAGAAATAATTTCCAAATTTTAATAGAGTTAATTATATTTATTCACAGGGCTTTATAGACCTGTGTGTCAGAATCTGTATAGATCTGTATTTGGAATTTAAAACATATCTATTATATATTTATTCAACTATTTGAGACCTTTTGCACATGACTAGCATATTAGAATTATTTTATTCTACCTGCTATATATATATATATATATATATATATATATATATATATATATATATATATATATATATATATATATATATATATATAATGTTCTCAATTTTTAATGTAAGTTAAGGTTTTATTCCAGACAGTACATTTACAGGAGAGACCAAAAATTATCTTTACTATCAATGTAAACAGATATTGGAGCATTTCTATTGGTCCATTCATTATAAGTCTCTTATAGAATATTAAAAGAACAGCTGTTGTGTTTAAATGATGTAGAACAATTAAAATCAACAAAATTACAGATACAGATTTATATTTTTTATATATATATATATATATATATATATATATATATATATATATATATATATATATATAAATTCTATATTTATTGTATATTTTTAAAAAGTATATTAAAATAGAGTAGACAGATTAGACTCCAGGGTCCTATTATAGTAATCGAACCTTTTAAACTAGATGTATTAATCTATTAATAAATTAATGCTTAGTATCCAGTATTGTATTAGGGTAATATGATAAATATAATAAATTATAAAGTATTTTATGAGGATCATTAGTATTTCTAGAATATATGTATCATGAAAAGATTGATTTATACTAGTTCTATAAATTATTCAGTAACTACACACTTCAAAAAGATGGTTCTTCAGACGTTCCTCTAGTAAATGAATAGAAGAACCCTGTTAGTGCATGTAGAACCTTTTTAAACACGTTCTCCGTCACTCTGAGGAACCGTTTCAGCATGTAAAGAACTTTATAAGCATTAAATGGTTCATACAGAAGTCATGACTCTAAAGAGAACCCTTGAAGAACCATCTTTTGAGGAACTGTGAAAGGTTCTGTTGTGAATGTGCTTGTGAGAAGGTGGACGTTGCTGTTTACTAACACGTCTCTGTCCTGCGCTGACTCCAGGGGTCCTGTTCGCTCGTAAGCCCGCCATCTCGGTCATGCCGGGCAGCCAGCGAGTCCAGCACCACGCCGGCTCTCAGGGAAAGAGCAGTAGCCCCGGGCTGAGCAGCCACATCCAGCCGTCCTCCTCCTCCTCCTCCTCCTCCTCCTCATCGTCCCTGCACGGACCGGCTGCCTCGCCTTGAGCGACCTCCCTCCCTCCCCCCGACCACAACCCCCCCACCCCCGCTCCCAGAAAGCCACCGAACCTGCTCCACTTCTCTCAGAGACCCAGGCAGGCTTCTACACTCTCCACCTGTTTCTCTCCGTGTCCTCTGACGGTGGCTCCCCGACCTTTCTCCTCTCTCCCTTTCTCCTCCACACGTCCTCCTCCTGCGAGCCTCGCCACACAGTCCGGCGACCGTCTCCCGCGGAGCACCTGCGAGAGAGAGCGAAGGGTTATCGCTTCGTCCAGGTGAATTTAAGCAGCGGCTTATGGCAGCATGGGTCCCGCGCGTTACGTATACATATGGGGCGAGCTCTCCTTTCCCCTGCCAGGACCTGTTTTAACGTGAGAAGCTTCTCCGAGGACGTGCCACGAACACAGGAGGCATGAAAGTACTCTCGTCTTTTTCAAGTATCCTTCCACGTCAGCTGTTGGATTGAACAACAGACTAGCTCAACTTTTTCAGCTGAAACCAAAGAGCTTATGGGTGACAGTGTGCTGGTGTTTGTGACGTCTGCATATGCACAGCTTCTCCCATCATCACCACCACGTTCAGATGATGCCCAAAGCATATATATATATATATATATATATATATATATATATATATATATATATATATATATATATATATATATATATATATACATACACACACACGCGCTACCAGTCAAAAGTTTGGAGACACCTCATAGTGAAGTTGGAGCCCATGTACACAAATATTACTAAAACAAACATTTAACTGTATTTAAATGTAAAAATGAGAATGTATATTTTTTATTAGAGCTATAAAACCAAGAACAAGTGAGATTCAGAACAAGATCTCAGCATCTACACTATCTTCTTCAGTCCTGTTAGAGAAGCAGCTCATGTGGCTCCTCGTGAAGCTGCTGGTCAGAATGTTCAAAAGTATGTAAACCTGCATCAGAGCAAATGAGCTCATTTCTAAAAGACCCTCTAAACATTCTTTAAACACAACCAGATGTTTAATTCTGCTCCAGGAATAATTCCATACCGACTATTCTATAGTTCTGATCTCTTCACACTTACTTACTAATATTATTACTAGAGATGAACAGAGCAGCGTTTTTGAGGCCAATTCCGATCACCTTTCAGCTCAATCGGCCGATAGCCGATACCGGAGCTATAGGCCACGGCAGAGCTACATGTAGTTATTAGCGCAAGCAAGTTATAAAACATGGTCTAAACTGGTTTATTACCATTTTTAACAAACTCATATGAAACAGTATAATATTTGTAACTAAATTAACAGTAAATAAACAAAGTAAATCAAACTAACATCACCAATACTGCAATCATTACATTTAGACCCTTAATTTAAAATTTAAAAAGTTAATTAAATAAATTCAGTAAAAACTGCAGTCATTAAACTCAGACTCTGTTATTTTAAACTAAATCTGTAATCATTAAATGTAGAATATTGAATTTCTGCTGCTGTTCTGTTCGTACCGGTCAGATCTGGTCTGTACGGGTTTCTGGGTTATTAGTTTTGTGCTAGCTGTGCGTGCTAGCTCTGCTGTTTGCTGATACTCACTGATTAGTAGAGTTAAATGTTTTGGTTCTCCAACGAGACTTTTTTACAAATTTTAAAAACGCTCTGGATGAGTCTGCATCACGTACGGTAACAAACTGCCGGACGGACGATGTTTTCTATCTGCTTTAGTCAGTGTGTGGAAAATGAAAGAGTGTGTGTTTCCACCTAGTGGTTCAGATAGGAATTGCAGGGATCTAGCCGGAGGGGGTTTCAACGATACGCTAGCTGTAAATACAGAAATTAGACTCATTTGTTTAACATCATCGATCAGCTCTCGAGATCGGCTACATTGGAAAAATATCAGCCGATCACTGATCACATATTTTGATTAAAAATCGTCCGATACCGATACATAGCTGACCGATCTTTTCATCTCTAGGTGCATCCAAACTTTTGAATGATAGCATGTGTATATATATATATATATATATATATATATATATATATATATATATATATATATAAACACACATATGCAATGATTTGTAGACTAAGCACATCTTGCGGGCATCGAAGCGTCAGGGTGATTCTGTTCCACATCAAATGAGTCCCCCACAAGACCTGCGTCCACGTAATCTCCTATAGATTAGGACAATCATCAAAAATCATAAGACCAGATATTATTTCCCCCTGAGTAAAAAAACTGGTAACGTTGCTGGTGTTTTATTTTGGTTTTGCGTCCACATTGCTTGGACGGCTCTCTCGGACGAGACTTTGCCATCAGCTCAGCCTTTAATGGCGAGTGTTGATGAATTTCTGTTATTAAATCAGCAGCTGGGACGTCATGATAGGCTACTCGGTGGATTTTGTATTGTAAAAACATGTGGTTGAGCACTTCAATGCCTGATATGAGAAAAAAAAACAAAAAAAAAAACGAATACCTAAATACGGCAAGAAGGCTGAGTGGGACTCGGTGAGGTCAAACAGTGGTAGTTCTTTATTGTGAATATGATTTCTAAGTCGATAGAGGCGACGACCTGAAAGTTCTTTATCCCTTCTTCTCAGCTACTGCTCGCGCTCCTCGTCACCTCCGCTTTGCTGTGTTTATTTCTGTCTGTAAGAGAACCGGGAGGACGTTCTTTGCATTATTTTTTATTCTTATTTTAGAAGTCTGTAAACATAATGATTTCAAATTCTATTTATTATTATAATTTTCATCTTACTGTTTTTAATCTAGGGCTGTATGGATGCAGCAGCTTCGTGTTCATTCATTCTTTTTATTTCTCCTTTTTAAAAAAAACCCCAAACGTTATTTTACATACAGCCAGATACCTCACAAACCTACCTGTACATACATATAATAGATTATGAATACAAGATATACCTCATTTATTTCATTTCTATTATTGTTGTGAAGCCACTTGAAAATCAATGCCTTTGTTTCAACAGATCACTGGATTTCTTTTAATTTTGTATTGTTATACCAAAGAAGGGAATATATTATTAACACACATCTACCTCATTTGTTATGGACTGTGCCAACAAACACGACCACAATCGCCAGTTTCGAGTGGAACCTGTTTATTTCTCGGTGGGCTCGGATGTGATTTGCATTGCTTGGTGTATTTTGTCTGTGGCATTGTGTTTTTTTGTGTGTATGTATGGAACAGAGTGGCGGAAGGATTTTATTGTATGTACACAATCTTCTCCAGGCTATTTAATATAGATGTGATTTAGGGGTAGTAAACAGAACACAGCAGATGAACCGGGCTACGCACCACGGACGCTTTTCTATCTGCACCAGATACTTACTGACAGACTCAATGCAAGCCAAGCTGCAACCGCTGGTGTTCGTTTGGGTTTCGGGGGTCCGTATATATGCACAGTGGCTGTTTTATAAATTCCAGTGTTTTACTTGAATCACTGTTTTTCACGCACAGCATGTTTTAGGCTTCAGGAGAACGAGGGCCAGGTTTACTGGGTTCGTCGCCGTCATACTAGAACCTTGTTCCCCATAAATTTCTAAATGAGATTTATATATATATAAATATATATAAAAATATATATATAATGTCATTATCCAATGAAAGGCAAGTATCTTCCAATTGGAATTTTTTTTAATTTTCAAGAAACAGAATTTTTTTCAAGCTATTTTGGAGCACGTCTATTGGTCCATTCATCATGAAACATTTACACAATGTCAACAGCAGCTACAGCATTCAGATGATTTAGACAAATGGAAATTTCAGCAAAAATAGAGATGTTTTTTTGGACAGCAACAATATATATATATATATATATATATATATATATATATATATATATATATATATCATCACTGTCCAATGAAAAACAAGGTGGCAACAAAAACTTTTAATGTAAAGTTAATGGAACCAGAATTTCCTGTAACCAGAATGCTGTAGTAAAATTTACAAAAATGTACAAAATTTACAAAAATGGAAATGCAAGTCCAATTGTAAGTAAATGGAACCAGATTTTGTTAAAGCAGTAGATGTGAACGTGTAGAAAAATGGGGATACATATCTTTGGACAGTGACGTTATATATAAATAAGTATATATATATATATATATATATATATATATATATATATATATATATATATATATATATATATATATATATATATACACACACCCAGTAGAAACAATACAGAATGACTAATTTTCCCTCTCCTGACTATAATTTTAAAAATAACTAAATATTTTAAGCTGTTCATAACAAAATTATTGTGTAATTTCATTTGACTGCTGCAAATTTTTACTTAAACCTCGGCAGTTTAGATTCTTTCTAATGATTCCACGTTTGTGTTGGTTTTATTATAATTGAAATCTTAAAAAAGCTGAAAAAAAGAAATTATAGATTATTTTAAGCTCAGCCCGGTGACTAAACCCTGAGATCCCTGATGTTCAGACACCGGGACTGGTTTAGCACGAGCTCGGACTTCAGCAGTAAACCTGGCCCTTCAGCCCAAAAACCAAAAACCTTTCCTAGAGTTCCTCTGAAGGTTAAACCAGCTCCGGAAGCTTCAGGACGAGGCCAAAGCCGAGGCTGTTCGCTCAGGATCAGCTGTAGTCCTGATCCTGGTCTGTCCTCGCAGTGTCCATCGTTGTAGTTCATGTGGAATTCATAGCACTTGGCTCTGACGTATCCCGGGAATACCGTGGCTGTGGTTCACGTCAGGCCTTCCAGGATTTAGAGTTTAGCACAGTCGTAGCTCGACCATCATTTGTTTTGTTTTTGTAGAAGCAGGAGCTGAAGGACGTGTATGAGTATATTTATGAAACTCCGGAGCACAATCAATGCACAAGCGTCACTATTCCCGTCGTTCCCAACTCGCTGTCTGATTGACGTATCAAGGGATGTGCTTCCCCCCCCACAGCGATGGCACAGTCTGTTCTCTCATCCAGCTCTCAGCTCCTCCCTCCTCCCCACACCGCCGAGCGCTCCGCCCGGACCTCCGGAGCGCCTGTAGACTGTGAAACGAGGACGACTTCCTGAAACCAAAGCTTTTTTTTTTTTTTTTTTTTTTGAACGACGTTCACCAGGACGACGCTGCGTGAAGGTCACGGGGACGAGCGGGTTCACTCGCGTGCTTACAGAAGAAAATAATATGTTTACTTTGTTGGATATGTAAACAGTGCTGGTAGATTTTAGATCCTATTCGCTGTGTATGAAGCTTCAAACATTTCTTTTATCTTTTATTTACTTTGGATAAATCCAGTGCATTATGGGAAAGCTGGATTGTGGTGCTCAGGGGTTAAAAAAAAGTACAAAAAAAAAAAAAACAGGTGAAAGAGATTTTTTTGTTTGTTTGTTTGTTTTGCCATTAACTTGTAGCATAATTAGAAATAAAGTACTGCTTTCAACTTTAACGACCGACTGGATGTGATCTTTACTTCAAAGTCAGAGTTTATTTGTTACATACATTGTCAACAACTATCCACAATAATAAACAAACAATAAACAATAATGAAGATCAAGCATCTGAAATATTAAGAAATTATATAAAGTTGTATAAATGGTTAGTACGGTGGTGTAGTGGTTAGTATGATGGTGTAGTGGTTAGTATGGTGGTGTAGTGGTTAGTATGGTGGTGTTGTGGTTAGTATGGTGGTGTAGTGGTTAGTATGGTGGTGTAGTGGTTAGTATGGTGGTGTAGTGGTTAGTATGGTGGTGTAGTGTTTAGTAAGGTGGTGTAGTGGTTAGTATGGTGGTGTATTGGTTAGTATGGTGGTGTAGTGTTTAGTAAGGTGGTGTAGTGGTTAGTATGGTGGTGTAGTGGTTAGTATGGTGGTGTAGTGGTTAGTATGGTGGTGTAGTGGTTAGTATGGTGGTGTAGTGGTTAGTATGGTGGTGTAGTGTTTAGTAAGGTGGTGTAGTGGTTAGTATGGTGGTGTATTGGTTAGTATGGTGGTGTAGTGGTTAGTATGGTGGTGTAGTGGTCAGTATGGTGGTGTAGTGGTCAGTATGATGGTGTAGTGGTCAGTATGGTGGTGTAGTGTTTAGTATGGTGGTGTAGTGGTTAGTACTGTGGTGTAGTGGTTAGTATGGTGGTGTAGTGGTTAGTACGGTGGTGTAGTGGTTAGTATGGTGGTGTAGTGTTTAGTATGGTGGTGTAGTGGTTAGTACTGTGGTGTAGTGATTAGTATGGAGGTGTAGTGGTTAGTACGGTGGTGTAGTCGTCAGTACGCTGGTGTAGTAGTTACTAAGTTGGTGTAGTGGTCAGTACGGTGGTGTAGTGGTTAGTATGGTTGCGTAGTGGTCAGTACGGTGGTACAGTGGTTAGTATGGTGGTGTAGTAGTCAGTACCGTGGAGTAGTGGTCAGCACCGTAGTGTAGTGGTCAGCACGGTGGTGTAGTGTTTAGTTTGGTGGTACAGTGGTTAGTATGGTGGTGTAGTGGTCAGCACGGTGGTGTAGTGTTTAGTACGGTGGTGTAGTAGTCAGTACGGTGGTGTAGTGGTTAGTATGGTGGTGTAGTGGTTAGTATGGTGGTGTAGTAGTCAGTATGGTGGTGTAGTGGTTAGTACGGTGGTGTAGTAGTCAGTATGGTGGTGTAGTGGTTAGTACGGTGGTGTAGTGGTCAGTACGGTGGTGTAGTGGTCAGTACGGTGGTGTAGTGGTTAGTATGGTGGTGTAGTGGTTAGTATGGTGGTGTAGTGGTCAGTATGATGGTGTAGTGGTCAGTATGGTGGTGTAGTGGTCAGTACGGTGGTGTAGTGGTTAGTATGGTGGTGTAGTGGTCAGTATGGTGGTGTAGTGGTCAGTACGGTGGTGTAGTGGTTAGTATGGTGGTGTAGTGGTCAGTACGGTGGTGTAGTGGTTAGTATGGTGGTGTTGTGGTCCGTACGGTGGTGTAGTGGTCAGTACGGTGGTGTAGTGGTTAGTACGGTGGTGTAGTGGTCAGTACGGTGGTGTAGTGGTCAGTATGGTGGTGTAGTGGTCAGTATGGTGGTGTAGTGGTTAGTATGGTGGTGTAGTGGTCAGTGTGGTGGTGTAGTGGTTAGTACGGTGGTGTAGTGGTTAGTACGGTGGTGTAGTGGTCAGTACGGTGGTGTAGTGGTTAGTACGGTGGTGTAGTGGTTAGTATGGTGGTGTAGTGGTTAGTATGATGGTGTAGTGGTCAGTATGGTGGTGTAGTGGTTAGTACGGTGGTGTAGTGATTAGTATGATAGTGTAGTGGTTAGTATGATGGTGTAGTGGTTCGTACGGTGGTGTAGTGGTTAGTATGGTGGTGTAGTGGTTAGTACGGTGGTGTAGTGGTCAGTATGGTGGTGTAGTGGTCAGTACGGTGGTGTAGTGGTTAGTATGATGGTGTAGTGGTTAGTATGGTGGTGTAGTGGTTAGTATGGTGGTGTAGTGGTTAGTATGATGGTGTAGTGGTTAGTATGGTGGTGTAGTGGTTAGTATGATGGTGTAGTGGTTAGTATGGTGGTGTAGTGGTTAGTATGATGGTGTAGTGGTCAGTACGGTGGTGTAGTGGTTAGTATGATGGTGTAGTGGTTAGTATGGTGGTGTAGTGGTTAGTATGGTGGTGTAGTGGTTAGTATTGTGGTGTAATGGTTAGTACGGTGGCGTAGTGGTTAGTATGGTTGTTTATTGGTTAGTATGGAGGTGTACTGGTTAGTATGCAGGTATACTGGTTAGTATCGTGGTGTAGTGGTTAGTATGGTGGTGTAGAGGTTAGTAAGGTGGTGTATTGGTCAGTATGGTGGTGTAGTGGTTAATATAGTGGTTTAGTGGTTATTTCGTTGGTGTAGTGGTTAGTATGGTGGTGTAGTTGTTAGTATGATGGTGTAGTGGTTAGTATGGTGGTGTAGTTGTTAGTATGATGGTGTAGTGGTTAGTATGGTGGTGTAGTGGTTAGTATGATGGTGTAGTGGTTAGTATGGTGGTGTAGTTGTTAGTATGATGGTGTAGTGGTTAGTATGGTGGTGTAGTTGTTAGTATGATGGTGTAGTGGTTAGTATGGTGGTGTAGTGGTCAGTATATATATTTACAGTTCTCATTTAATACCTGCTTTGACTGCTCAGTACTTCATTAAGATAAATCAAGAACTGAACGCGTTCATACAATGTCTGGGGCGTCCAGGAGAAATCTAGAACCTAACTTTGTTCTTCAAACTGGATCAAGATCTGATCTACTTCTCTCACAATAACATATTCATGTTACTTTGTATTGTATGTCTGATGTTTTGACTGAGTTCTCTTTGAATACTACATGTTTGCAATTGTCTGATTCATCCACTTGGAGAAGCCACAGATGTTATAAATGCAGAGACTGGTCACTGGGTTAACTATAAATGGGAAAGCTTATAAAACTCAGTATCTATGGTGAAAAGGAGAAGATCAGAACAAGCCAAAAACTGGTTTAGGAATCATTGCGTTAAATATTACTAAGTATTTATGATGTTTATCAGTGATTTCAAACACATATTCGACACTCAGGCAGATCAGAGTCCAGTCTGTATGTAATGATAGTCACAGACTGGACAGACTTTCCTATAGGGATGCAATGAAGGTTACATGCTATTACATGTTTCCACCAGAGGGGTCGCCAAATCCATCCTCAACACCTTCATATTATATTATTATAACCATCGTAGCTCCTTCAAACTCACCCCACTGTTTTCAAAACATCAACACCGCTACAACTCCAGAGTGTCGGGTCTGATTGTGTGATCGGGCTTGTGTACAGCTTTCTGATTGGATGCACAGATTCCAGAAAACCACAGATTTATTCCAAATCTTTCCTCATAGAGAATGAATAGGATAGAAAAGTGCATGCCCATCTACTGAACTTCTGCTCCACCAATTCGGACCGGACCCCCGACCACAACAGTTGGTTTTACCCGCACTCGTCTGTTTGTCCTTTTTTTCCATCCCTCTTTTTTCCCCATAGGGTCCCATTCATTTTCAGCCGAACCCAAACACCATGGTTTCATTTAACCTACAGCCTCCAAACTGCCTGTACTCTTTTAAGGCAGATCCTTAAACACTAATCCACACACATACTGACCTGCACTCCTCTATTTATCATTTATTCATCCCTCGTTCCTCCCATAGGGTCCCATTCATTTTTGGTCGAACCCAAACATTATGGTTTCGTTAAACCTACAGCCTACAAACTGCCTGTACTTACTCAAAGCAGACCCCCAAACACTAATCCACAGACATACTGACCCACACTCCTCTATTTGTCATTTATTCATCCCTCGTTCCTCCCATAGGGTTCCATTTATTTTTGGTCAAACCCAAACATTATGGTTTCATTTAACCTACGGTCTCCAAACTGCCTGTACTCACTCCGAGCAGACCCCCAAACACTAATCCACAGATATACTGACCCACACACCTGCGTTTCCTTCAGGAAATTCTAGTTTATTTCTGATTTGCATACAAGAAAATGTCCTAATTATAATTTTTTTAACATCACATTGGCCTTGTGCCAACCCAAGACTTTTAATAATAAAGATAATCAAAGAATAATATTCTGCACTGAAGTTTTTACTCTTCGTGGCTACATTAGTATCTATAAACTGAGCAGCGTTGAGTTAAAGGAGTAGCTCGAGTGTCGTCCCTCATCTCTGTTTACCTCCAGAGTCGAGAGCTCCGCCGCGAAGAGCAGCTACTGTTCATTAAACATGATAAACGATATGAAGCGCCGTTCAGTCTCATTACAAACTAAATATAATGGGATTGACTGGGAATGGCAGATGGTCCGGAATATAAACACAGGTGCTGAGCATTAAGAGGGGGGTGGAGAGTCTGGGTGGAGGGGGAGGGGGGGTGTCAGCCATTAGCTGACGTAACTACTGCAAAGACAAAACACGAACGGAAAACAACAACAAAAAAAACAAAAAAACAGAAAAAAGATGACTTGGCAGGACAAAGGTCAGAATCCTGCTCTGCAAACGCAGGTAATTAAACTAATGATGCCAGAGGTGTGTGCAGCATTAAGCAGCTAAAATGGAGTAAAGATTGGTTAATTAAGGGCCGGGAACCTGATGTAATTAGGAGCCGGGCCAAGATTAGTGGCTGTCAATGGCCCGGCCTGGGATTTGCAGGTAATAGAGTTATCATCGCGGACTCAAGCAGTGTTACATTACACTTCAGAATAAACAAAAACAAATTAGCGGCGTCGGCCGATAATGGGTTATCTTGTCAGAGCCTGACAGAAATCCATGCCCTATAACACAGTGTTAATTTTATGCACCACTGACAAGCAGCGTCACGATCGATACGGCTACTATAAAGTAGGGAGGCCATCAATCCGGGCCGGACGACAGGTGCGGGAGGAGGTTTCTCTCTCCTCCTCCTCCTGCCTCGCTGCCGTTTTCCTGAGGAAGAGTTAACTCCGAACTTAAAGTGCTTCCCATCAGCCTCTGTTTCGGCTGAAGAGGCGGAAAAAGTTCACGGCTCGTTTTCCACGTCAGGACTGTTTCTCATTACAGCTCATCAACAGAGGCAGTGAGATTCATTACATACAGAACTGATATTTACTCACCAGATCTTACTTAGTACATCATCACTGAATCTATATTCCATCCATTATCTTCTACACCACAGACACCAGTCCATCACATCACCAACACACACTCACACCTACAGTCAGTTTAGGATCCTAACATGCATGTGTTTGAACTGTGGGAGGAAACCGGAGAACCCGGAGGAACCCACTCAAACACAGAGAGAACATAAACACTCCACACAGAACCACCCGGACCGGGAATCCAACCCAGATCATCTTACTGTGAGGAGACAGTGCTGACCACTACACCACCATACTGACCACTACACCACCATACTAACCACTACACCACCATACTAACCACTACACCACCATACTAACCACTACACCACCGTACTGACCACTACACCACCATACTAACCACTACACCACTATACTGACCACTACACCACCATACTGACCACTACACCACCATACTAACTACTACACCACTATACTGACCACTACACCACCATACTGACCACTACACCACCATACTGACCACTACACCACCATACTAACCACTACACCACCATAATAACCACTACAACACCATACTAACCACTACACCACCATACTAACCACTACACCACCATACTGACCACTACACCACCGTACTAACCACTACACCACCTTACTAACCACTACACCACCATACTGACCACTACACCACCATACTGACCACTACACCACCATACTAACCACTACACCACCATACTAACCACTACACCACCATACTAACCACTACACCACCATACTGACCACTACACCACCATACTGACCACTACACCACCATACTAACCACTACACCACCATACTAACCACTACACCACCGTACTAACCACTACACCACCTTACTAACCACTACACCACCATACTGACCACTACACCACCATACTGACCACTACACCACCATACTGACCACTACACCACCGTACTAACTACTACACCACCATACTAACCACTACACCACCGTACTAACCACTACACCACCTTACTAACCACTACACCACCATACTGACCACTACACCACCATACTGACCACTACACCACCATACTGACCACTACACCACCATACTAACCACTACACCACCATACTAACCACTACACCACCATACTGACCACTACACCACCGTACTAACCACTACACCACCTTACTAACCACTACACCACCATACTGACCACTACACCACCATACTGACCACTACACCACCGTACTAACCACTACACCACCTTACTAACCACTACACCACCATACTAACCACTACACCACCATACTGACCACTACACCACCATACTAACCACTACACCACCATACTAACCACTACACCACCATACTGACCACTACACCACCATACTAACCACTACACCACCATACTAACCACTACACCACCATACTAACCCCTACACCACCATACTAACCACTACACCACTGTACTAACCACTACACCACCATACTAACCACTACACCACTGTACTAACCACTACACCACCATACTAACCACTACACCACCATACTAACAACTACACCACCATACTAACCACTACACCACCGTACTAACCACTATACCACTGTACTAACCGCTACACCACCATACTAACCGCTACACCACCATACTAACCACTACACCACCATACTAACCACTACACCACCATACTGACCACTACACCACCATACTAACCACTACACCACCATACTGACCACTACACCACCATACTAACCACTACACCACCATACTGACCACTACACCACCATACTAACCACTACACCACCATACTAACCACTACACCACCATACTGACCACTACACCACCATACTGACCACTACACCAGCGTGCCACCAGAACATATACTTCTGTTGATTATTATTTTTTCACATCAATTGTACACGACAGCTGATCTTTATATCCTGTGATAGTGTTATGATGAAAGGACCAATAGAAACGCCCCAAACTCACTCTGAATAAAATCTGTTTACATTAACTTACACTGAAAGTAAAGAATTATTTTAGTGAATTATTCTCTGTACCTAGAAAATAAGAACATGGCAGCTACACGGTCTTTCACATGCAAAGCGTGGTCGTCTCACCGTGGAGGGATGGAAAGAAGCACCTGTGGATTGTTTGCAGATCTGAAGCACGAGCGGAGCTTACGATGAACACCTTAAAGGAGCAATATGTAAAATATTTCGTTTACAATATTCAAAATTACAGTCTTGATGGTGTTTCTAAGACGTGTGTCATGTTGCAGAGATATGTACATGCCTGCAGCTAGCCCCAGCCGGCCCTGCCTCAGAATACCACCTCCTATCTCAAGAGGCGATAGTGAGTCACTGTAGTGTCAAGTCACAATGGAGTCCCCACGTAAACGGAAGACTGAGAACTGTCCAAAACAGACAACAGTGTCTCGCTGTCCCAGTGTCCCAGCAGACGAGCTACTGTCTCTGACTTTACATCTACAATGTGGACCAGCAAGTAGTAGGAGTGTCTAATAGAGTGGACCGTGAGTGGACACTGCTGTGTCTGATCTACTCACACCAGCACCACTGCAGTGCTGAGAATGATCCACCTCCCTAATAGTATCTGCTCTGTGGTGGTCCTGTGGGGGTCCTGATCATTAAAGAACAGAGTAATAAAGTATACAGAGAATCAGATGATCTACAGTCAGTAAGTGGAGGTCCTGTATGGTCAGTGGAGCTGATACAGTGGACAGTGAGTGGAGGTCCTGTATGGTCAGTGGAGCTGATACAGTGGACAGTAAGTGGAGATGAAGGAGGTGGGTTTTATTGTTATAAGCTGATCTGTGTACAGCCAGACAACTCTAAGCTGCAATCATCAACAACAAAGCACTGATGTTATGTTTTTCCTTTATGTTTATGTTTATATGCCACTGTTTACGCTTATAAACAAACACAGGTATTTATTTATAAAGCTAGAAAAATAGCATCTGAGCCAAAGTTCATACTGGAGTGTGTAATGAGTGTAATTTGGGCACATAAACCCATATGTACCTCATTTTACTGCATCTTATATTAATATATCGTCACTGTCGGAGCAGAAGCTCATACCGTAGGAGGAGAAACACACATTCCTTTAAAGGGAATCCGGCTGGTAACACTTATAAGCCTTAATATGTTGTAATGACTCTAAATTATTAAGACGTGTTGTAAAACAAATTACAAAAGTATCAGATTTATTAATAAATTAACTCTTTTATTCTAAATATTTAATATACGGACGCAGCTAACATTACTGATGCTCAATGCCTGCTGGGTAGATGAGGTCAGATGGTTTCAGGTCTGAACTGGACTGTGGTGTGAAGGAGTGAGTGTTAGTTACTAATCTAGCTTAAAGAAAACCATGTACATTGTGTTGTTGATGTAGTTTCAGTGAAAGGCAGTGTGAAGACTGATATTAGTCTAAACAGCTTCACAAACATAAACAAGGAGAATAGTTAGTGAAGCAGCGTGTGGACCAACACAGCTACCCAAAGACCCCCGCTCTGCTCTCCTCACTTCAGTCTGGATGAGTTGGAGTGGTTCAGTAGACCACCACTGGTGAGAGACTTGACGGAGGCTGTTGGTTTTAAGTTTAGACTAAAACACAATGCAGTGCCACAGTTTCCCCACACAGGAAGTCCAGAAGCTCCAGATTATGGAGAACCACGAGAAGAACCGTGAACGTGAACATGCGCTGGACTCTCTCCTGAGAACGTTTAGCGTTAGCGTCAGCTGCTTCTCCTCGTTTGTGGATCCTGAAGGTGAAAGTACAGTCTTAGTAGTGAACATACTACTTCACTAATAAAGGAGTGTGAAGCTCAGAGACACTCCCGTTCAGTGTATCTAGCTGTTTACTGAGTGTGAATGTTTCCTGCTAGAAAGCGGAGCTCCTTTAACAGACACTCTCCTTCTCCGTCAACACCAACACACAGCTTCACAACAACTCCAGCACTGTGTCACTCTCTCCTCCACCCTCTCTGTTCACCATTTACACTAACGTGGTGTGTGATGTCACTGCTGATGTCAGAAATGTTGAGTTCTAGCTCAAACTGTAAAGACTGAACAGTAGCATGTTTAGTAGCTAGCTGTGCTCAAGCGTGACGGCCGGTTACTGCAACCATTTGACGTCACTACCCGCTGATCACGTCAGTAGATACAACAATGGAGACCAACGTGCAGCGGATTTTACAGAAAATCATATAAATCTGATACTTTTAGTGATTTTTTTATAATGTCTTAATAATTTAGAGTCATTACAACATATTAAGGCTATTTATTCCCAGTCGTCGTGGAGATTTCCTGCTGGTCTGCTCATCATCACGATGCCAGAAAAAGAAAAATGACAACAATAGAGATACGAGTGAAGATGTACTGCCTGGCCTCTGACCAGAGCGCCCCCGGCAGGACAAGCCCACGTTAGCTGCTCTGTGTTGTATCTATAATGAACCTGAGGGCCAATTAATTGCTATGGCTGGCTTATTGCAGCGCAGGTATATATATGCTGAAGTTGCTAATTGGTATTGACGGAGTGCAATCCAGTCTTTTCAGATCAGCTGAGCTAATCACCCCTGACAGCTATTAGGAGATTTTGGTGTAGAATTTTACTCCTGGGGTGAAAGTTCATCAGCTAATCGATGACGACTAAGAAAGCAGGGAGCAGACGGCGCCTTTGTGTTACTTCTATGGAGAAGCAGCTAATCAGAGGCTGAACACACACACATACACACACACGTGTAGAGTATAACAGTAGAAGTGTTGGTTATAAACTGAGATTGTTCTATTACATATTTATAATCTGTTTATTTTTGAGGGTAGGTGATGAGTAGAGTGCCTCAGTTGTGGGATTTAGAGTCAGGGCAGAGCTTGAAGACCTAAATTGGCCCAACGGGTTGTTACTTGTAAATATGCAATTGGATTAGGGGCGCTAAGATGACCCCAGGCTCGGGGTAATCTGACCCTGAGGTCACGTGAGGGCTTTAATGCCTGACCGCGGTGGAGGTCTATTTGGGACGCTTGATGAATGCGGTGCAGTGCGGCCTCGGGTCAGTCCATCAGATCATGTATACAGAGCTGTGTGCTCACACTCGCTGGTATTGGTGCGATGAGTCACTGGTGCTCTGGAAAATCAGAGTTTATTATTATAAGTTCTGGTGAATTCCAGTGAGCACAATGAGGAAGTTGAGCGCCACGGTGGTTCCATGTAAGTTCACTAGAGCTGCCCTGATTATACACTTAATATTATTAATAATAGTTATAATTAATCAGCTCCACTGACCATACAGGAGCTCCACTCACTGTCCACTGTATCAGCTCCACTGACCATACAGGAGCTCCACCTACAGACTGTAGTTCATCTGATTCTCTGTATACTTTATTACTCTGTTCTTTAATGATCAGGACCCCCACAGGACCCCCACAGAGCAGATACTATTAGGGAGGTGGGTCATTCTCAGCACTGCAGTGACACTGACATGGTGCTGGAATGTTTAAACACTGTGTCCACTCACTGTCCACTCTATTAGACACTCCTACTACTTGCTGGTCCACCTTGTAGATGTAAAGTCAGAGACAGTAGCTCATCTGCTGCTGCACAGTTTGTGTTCCTCTAGTTCTTCACCTCAGTGTCACTGCTGGACTGAGAATCGTCCACCACCATAACTATCCAGACACAGTGTCCTGTGGGCGGCGTCCTGTGTCCACTGATGAAGAACTAGAGGAACACAAACTGTGCAGCAGCAGATGAGCTACTGTCTCTGACTTTACATCTACAAGGTGGACCAGCAAGTAGTAGGAGTGTCTAATAGAGTGGACAGTGAGTGGACACAGTGTTTAAACACTCCAGCAGCAGCACTGCTGTGTCTGATCCACTCACACCAGCACTATACACACTGACACACCACCACCAGTGCTGAGAATGAGCCACCTCCCTAATAGTATCTGCTCTGTGGTGGTCCTGTGGGGGTCCTGATCATTAAAGAACATAGTAATAAAGTATACAGAGAATCAGATGAACTACAGTCTGTAATCTGTTGCCACATACGATCGGGCTGGGAACTAATAGGAGCTTCAGCGGCCTTCCATCGTCTCTCAGTGTGACACCACATTGAAATGTAGCGCCACCTATTGGACTGTTTGTGTAGTCGTTGTCAGGAGGTTGCTAAAATTAAACAGAAGTACTAAATCAGACATTGGGGTTCTAATATGTCCACCAGTCATCTTGAAATACAGAACTATGAAACTATTGGTTCCACTGAAGTTACTTCCCGCTCGTAATATAAACTCTAGAACTGAACTACTGAACCGTAACTGCCTGAAGTGTTTCAGATAAAAACCTTTCCTCATGCGTCATGCCTCGTGATCCTAAAACAACCTTTCAAACGAACTGCTAGAAGAAAGCAAGCTGGTCTGGATCAGGTGGCTTTTGCTGCTGGCCATTGTGGGCGTGGTCAGATGAGGTCACCCTTGAGATTTATTGGGCTGCCCAAGCCCCGAAGGAAGCAGCACTTCAAAGAGAACCTTGGAGGACAATTCATCAAGATCCATACGCTCTGTTCTTTTTCAGGACCTTCACTGTCTGAAGGTAGGATCACTGTGAGGTTTGCAGGAACCTGTTTTGTTGCTCAGTAAGAAACTGAGCTGCTGAGATAGTGACACAAAGATTTTCCACCAAAATATCAATGTAGTTGAATGGTTGCAAGTATCTCTACGTTCTGGAGGAGCCACTGAGTCACTGAGTCAGAATTGCTCACAGTGACGGTGATGGTAACCAGACGTCTGAAGAACTGAATGCCTCTAACTGCAAAGATGTCATTCATTACTCAGGTAGAAGTTTAGATACTAGGGTTTAAAATACTTCTGTAGTAGCTGAAGTATCAACTGAAGATTTTTACTCCAGTAAAAGTGTAAAAGTACTGCTTTCAGAACTACTTAAAGTATAAAAGTAAAAGTAACGTAAGAAAAAAAAAATGATATTAAGAACAAAAGCTTAGGTCGCACCACAGGGGTCTACAGTCTACACTAGCCCACCTCCCCAAAAAACCCATTCTTCTAAAAGCCATAATGACTATAATGTTATATTAAAATGTTAATGTTTCAGCTCATATACGCCCATTAAACATGAATGTAGTTTAGTACAATGTAAATATATTAAAGAAGCATATCTGTTACTACTGAACATTAACATGTGTTTCATGGAGCAGAAGATATGATGACTAGTCGTCTATAAGTATTGTAATGAAGTCAAACTTCAAAGACATGTTATCAATAATCTTTACTGGAATGTAAATGTACATGAATGAAAACAAGCTGAAATGAAATAGGAGTAACGAGACTATATTTAAATGTAAGGAGTAGAAAGTACTGATAATGGAGTGTAAATGTAAGGAGTAGAAAGTACAGATAATGGAGTGTAAATGTAAGGAGTAGAAAGTACTGATAATGGAGCGTAAATGTAAGGAGTAGAAAGTACTGATAATGGAGTGTAAATGTAAGGAGTAGAAAGTACTGATAATGGAGTGTAAACGTAAAGAGTAGAAAGTACTGATAATGGAGTGTAAACGTAAAGAGTAGAAAGTACAGATAATGGAGTGTAAATGTAAGGAGTAGAAAGTACTGATAATGGAGTGTAAATGTAAAGAGTAGAAAGTACTGATAATGGAGTGTAAACATAAAGAGTAGAAAGTACTGATAATGGAGTGTAAACGTAAAGAGTAGAAAGTACTGATAATGGAGTGTAAACGTAAAGAGTAGAAAGTACAGATAATGGAGTGTAAATGTAAGGAGTAGAAAGTACTGATAATGGAGTGTAAACGTAAGGAGTAGAAAGTACTGATAATGGAGTGTAAAGGTAAGGAGTAGAAAGTACTAATAATGGAGTGTAAATGTAAGGAGTAGAAAGTACTGATAATGGAGTGTAAATGTAAGGAGTAGAAAGTACTGATAATGGAGTGTAAACGTAAAGAGTAGAAAGTACTGATAATGGAGTGTAAATGTAAGGAGTAGAAAGTACTGATAATGGAGTGTAAACGTAAAGAGTAGAAAGTACTGATAATGGAGTGTAAATGTAAGGAGTAGAAAGTACTGATAATGGAGTGTAAACGTAAAGAGTAGAAAGTACTGATAATGGAGTGTAAATGTAAGGAGTAGAAAGTACAGATAATGGAGTGTAAACGTAAGGAGTAGAAAGTACTGATAATGGAGTGTAAATGTAAGGAGTAGAAAGTACTGATAATGGAGTGTAAATGTAAGGAGTAGAAAGTACAGATAATGGAGTGTAAATGTAAGGAGTAGAAAGTACTGATAATGGAGTGTAAATGTAAGGAGTAGAAAGTACTGATAATGGAGTGTAAATGTAAGGAGTAGAAAGTACTGATAATGGAGTGTAAATGTAAGGAGTAGAAAGTACAGATAATGGAGTGTAAATGTAAGGAGTAGAAAGTACTGATAATGGAGTGTAAATGTAAGGAGTAGAAAGTACTGATAATGGAGTGTAAATGTAAGGAGTAGAAAGTACTGATAATGGAGTGTAAATGTAAGGAGTAGTAGTAAAAAGTCAGCTGAATAATAATAACCAACATTTCTACTTTAGTAAGGTAATGAAGTATTTGTACTTAGTTACTTGACTCCTCTGTTTAACAGTTACTTCACAGAGAGTTACTACATAAAATATTTAATGATGCGTGTTTCACAAAACATTGTAATAAGACTTTGCCCCCTAGTGTGTCTGTTCACTAGTGTGTGTGTATATGTGGGTGTTTCACTGCCCCCTAGTGTGTCTGTTCACTAGTGTGTGTGTATATGTGAGTGTTTCACTGCCCCTAGTGTGTCTGTTCACTAGTCTGTGTGTATATGTGGGTGTTTCACTGCCCCCTAGTGTGTCTGTTCACTAGTGTGTGTGTATATGTGGGTGTTTCACTGCCCCCTAGTGTGTCTGTTCACTAGTGTGTGTGTGTATGTGGGTGTTTCACTGCCCCCTAGTGTGTCTGTTCACTAGTGTGTGTGTATATGTGGGTGTTTTACTGCCCCCTAGTGTGTCTGTTCACTAGTGTGTGTGTATATGTGAGTGTTTCACTGCCCCCTAGTGTGTCTGTTCACTAGTGTGTGTGTATATGTGGGTGTTTCACTGCCCCCTAGTGTGTCTGTTCACTAGTGTGTGTGTATATGTGGGTGTTTCACTGCCCCCTAGTGTGTCTGTTCACTAGTGTGTGTGTGTGTATGTGGGTGTTTCACTGCCCCCTAGTGTGTCTGTTCACTAGTGTGTGTGTGTATGTGGGTGTTTTACTGCCCCCTAGTGTGTGTGTTCACTAGTGTGTGTATATGTGGGTGTTTCACTGCCCCCTAGTGTGTCTGTTCACTAGTGTGTGTGTGTATGTGGGTGTTTCACTGCCCCCTAGTGTGTCTGTTCACTAGTGTGTGTGTATATGTGGGTGTTTTACTGCCCCCTAGTGTGTCTGTTCACTAGTGTGTGTGTATATGTGGGTGTTTCACTGCCCCCTAGTGTGTCTGTTCACTAGTGTGTGTGTATATGTGAGTGTTTCACTGCCCCCTAGTGTGTCTGTTCACTAGTGTGTGTGTATATGTGGGTGTTTCACTGCCCCCTAGTGTGTCTGTTCACTAGTGTGTGTGTATATGTGGGTGTTTCACTGCCCCCTAGTGTGTCTGTTCACTAGTGTGTGTGTGTATGTGGGTGTTTCACTGCCCCCTAGTGTGTCTGTTCACTAGTGTGTGTGTATATGTGGGTGTTTTACTGCCCCCTAGTGTGTCTGTTCACTAGTGTGTGTGTATATGTGAGTGTTTCACTGCCTCTAGTGTGTTTGCTCACTAGTGTGTGTGTGTGTGTGTATGTGAGTGTTTCACTGCCCCTAGTGTGTCTGTTTACTAGTGTGTGTATGTATGTAAGTGTTTCACTGCCCCCTAGTGTGTCTGTTCACTAGTGTGTGTGTATATGTGAGTGTTTCACTGCCTCTAGTGTGTTTGCTCACTAGTGTGTGTATATGTGTGAGTGTGTAGGGTTTAGGTGGGATGGCAGTGATGGCCTCCACTAAGCTGAACTGTAAAGCTGGTTTCCTACACAAGGTGCGTTCTTTGCAGAGCTTCTGCTGTGAGAAGGTCTTCACAGGTTCTTCTGGGGGTCTCCAGGACCACATACCAGTTTTAGTTCAGTTCCAAAGAAACCTGTTGTGAAGTTCTGGTGGTGGGAAATGAGATGTTCTCCATGTGGATCAACTGTTTTGCTTGTGTTTACAGATTCTGAGATGAAAACCAAGTAAACTCGTCTGTCAACGAGCTAAAACGGGCATCGATGGGCTTCTGTTTGCTCTGTTGACGCTGTGAGCATGGAAGATATCTGAGCGGGTGGGAGGTTGGTGGGGGGCTGTGCATTCCTGTTATTAACTAGGGGTTAGTGAAGGGCTAATGCATTGTGATGGGATTATTTTCTTCAGGCAGCTTTCTGGGTCGCAGTCCATCACCCGTCTTCTAAAACCAGCAGATTCCGTTCGTGTTGGACCTCAAAGACTCTGAGATGATCCTCTGGACGCCAAGCTGCGGTGGGTGTTCTGCATGGTTTTGTTTATTTATTTATTTTTACGAAACTAACCTAAAGTTTCTTCTTCACTGCTTGGAAAGGTCTCATCTTATGGCTCCATAAGCTTATGGTAGCCCAGCAGGTGACAATCTGTGACCATCATGACCAACAAAAGCAGTGCTGTGTCTGATCCACTCACACCAGCACAACACATTAACACACCATCACCACCACATCAGTGTCACACCACCTTACTAACCACTACACCACCGTACTAACCACTACACCACCATACTAACCACTACACCACCATACTGACCACTACACCACCGTACTGACCACTACACCACCATACTAACCACTACACCACCATACTAACCACTACACCACCTTACTAACCACTACACCACCATACTAACCACTACACCACCATACTAACCACTACACCACCATACTAACCACTACACCACCTTACTAACCACTACACCACCATACTAACCACTACACCACCATACTAACCACTACACCACCATACTAACCACTACACCACCGTACTAACCACTACACCACCATACTAACCACTACACCACCGTACTAACCACTACACCACCATACTAACCACTACACCACCATACTAACCACTACACCACCGTACTAACCACTACACCACCGTACTAACCACTACACCACCGTACTAACCACTACACCACCGTACTAACCACTACACCACCGTACTAACCACTACACCACCATACTAACCACTACACCACTGTACTAACCACTACACCACCATACTAACCACTACACCACTGTACTAACCACTACACCACCATACTAACCACTACACCACTGTACTAACCACTACACCACCATACTAACCACTACACCACCATACTAACCACTACACCACCGTACTAACCACTACACCACCGTACTAACCACTACACCACCATACTGACCACTACACCACCGTACTAACCACTACACCACCGTACTAACCACTACACCACCGTACTAACCACTACACCACCATACTAACCACTACACCACTGTACTAACCACTACACCACCGTACTAACCACTACACCACCATACTAACCACTACACCACTGTACTAACCACTACACCACCATACTAACCACTACACCACTGTACTAACCACTACACCACCATACTAACCACTACACCACCGTACTAACCACTACACCACCATACTAACCACTACACCACTGTACTAACCACTACACCACCATACTGACCACTACACCACCGTACTAACCACTACACCACCGTACTAACCACTACACCACCGTACTAACCACTACACCACCATACTAACCACTACACCACCGTACTAACCACTACACCACCGTACTAACCACTACACCACCATACTAACCACTACACCACTGTACTAACCACTACACCACCATACTAACCACTACACCACTGTACTAACCACTACACCACCATACTAACCACTACACCACTGTACTAACCACTACACCACCATACTAACCACTACACCACCGTACCTAACCACTACACCACCATACTAACCACTACACAACCGTACTAACTACTACATCACCCTACTAACCACTACACCACCATAATAACCACTACACCACCGTACTAATCACTACACCACCATACTAATCACTACACCACCATACTAACCACTACACCACCATACTAACCACTACAACACCGTACTAACCTCTACACCACCGTACTTACCACTACACCACCATACTAACCACTACAACACCGTACTAACCACTACACCACCGTACTGACCACTACAACACCATACTAACCACTACACCACCGTATTGACCACTACACCACCGTACTAACCTCTACACCACCGTACTTACCACTACACCACCATACTGACCACTACACCACCGTACTAATCACTACACCACCATACTAACCACTACACCACGGTACTAACCACTACACCACCATACTAACCACTACACCACTGTACTAACCACTACACCACCATACTAACCACTACACCACTGTACTAACCACTACACCACCATACTAACCACTACACCACCGTACTAACCACTACACCACCATACTAACCACTACACCACCGTACTAACTACTACATCACCCTACTAACCACTACACCACCATAATAACCACTACACCACCGTACTAATCACTACACCACCATACTAATCACTACACCACCATACTAACCACTACACCACCATACTAACCACTACAACACCGTACTAACCTCTACACCACCGTACTTACCACTACACCACCATACTAACCACTACAACACCGTACTAACCACTACACCACCGTACTGACCACTACAACACCATACTAACCACTACACCACCGTATTGACCACTACACCACCGTACTAACCTCTACACCACCGTACTTACCACTACACCACCATACTGACCACTACACCACCGTATTAATCACTACACCACCATACTAACCACTACACCACGGTACTAACCACTACACCACCATACTAACCACTACACCACCGTACTAACCACTACACCACCATACTAACCACTACACCACCGTACTAACCACTACACCACCGTACTAACCACTACACCACCATACTAACCACTACACCACCTTACTGACCACTACACCACCATACTGACCACTACTACACCACCATACTAACCACTACACCACCGTACTAACCACTACACCACCCTACTGACTACTACACCACCATACTGACCACTACACCACCATACTGAGCACTACTACACCACCATACTAACCACTACACCACCGTACTAACCACTACACCACCCTACTGACTACTACACCACCCTACTGACTACTACACCACCATACTAACCACTACACCACCATTCTAACCACTACACCACCATACTAACCACTACACCACCATACTAACCACTACACCACCATACTAACCACTAGACCACCGTACTAACCACTACACCACCATACTAACCACTACACCACCATACTGACCACTACACTACCATACTAACCACTACACCACCATACTAACCACTACACCACCATACTGACCACTACACCACCATACTAACCACTACACCACCGTACTAACCACTACACCACCGTACTAACCGCTACACCACCGTACTAACCACTACACCACCGTCACTGCTGGGAAAGTTCTGGTTTGCTGGATCCATATTTTCACCTGCTTGTCACATATTATCTTATTGAACTCCAGCAGGTGAGAATCTGTGACCGTCATCAACAACAAAAGGTAAATATGATCAATTAAGCTGATCGCTGCGACGGTTCATTTCATTGAGCTTCACCTGCCAAATTGCCAGCGATCAAAACGTGCGCGCGTCCAACGCAAGTCTTTTTGTACATTTTTTTTTTTATCACTTTATCATTATGGCGACCCGGGGGTTGCTATGGTGACAAACGCCATGGTAACAGGATAGGTAGTCAATGAACAAATCAGCCATTGATCACTTCAGATTCACTGTAAATTGCCTCTGGCCTGGATTCCATCGACCGACCATAAATCGAAGCTAACCTGCCATAAGGCCCCCCGCCAGCGCGGAATGTTAATGGTGGGTTCGAATGATGCGCCCGCATTGAGGAGAATAAACGGATCGGGATTTGCTTCCGTCTGGAACGGCTTACCTTTTCACGCAAACCGGCATCATTAGAGCCGGAGACCTGCGCCTCCGATCAGGGGCCCCGCTCATCGAGCCCGAGCGCAGATAAATCAGCCAACACCTCACAATGAGCCCCTTTGTTCGCCTACTTTTCCAGCCCGGCTGTCCGAGCGCGCCGCCGACTCAGGGGCCGCCATTGTGTGGACGATATGAAACATTTAGAATGCAAATTCACCAAAACACACAAAGCCAGCGCCGTAGCTATGAAGCAAAGTGATGAATGCATCGCTACAAACATGCTGACATCCTAACAAACACAGCTGCCGGCCTTAGCTTGTGTTTCTGTTTTGCCTTACAAATGGAGGGCCTCGTTCATGATCACAGCTTTTCCGCATCACAAAGGGGCCGCGGTGCCGCCGCCTGAATGCTGGTTTGATCGCCAGCCTATAGGCCGCCTGTAGCTATTCAGGTAACCTGCAGGAAAAATACTATCACACTGAAAAAGCATGACAACTTTTTTAATTTTTAATTTTTTTAACTATAAAAAAGAAAAAAATATACTTTACTTTTATTTACTTTTACTTATATTATTATACTTTATATATTTTGTTTATATTTTTTATTATTCTTTTTTTGTTATCTTTATCTATTGCTGAATGGTGGAACAGCAAAGTATATGACAATAAAACTCTTGAATCTTGAATTTATCGTCACTGTCCAATGAAAAACAAGTATTTCCAAAACTGCAACTTTACAGGAGAGGCCAAAAACTTACATCCTTTTTTAATGTGAGTTAATGGAACCAGAATTTTTTCCAAGCTTTTTTGGGGCATTTCTATTGGTCCATTCATTGTGAAATATTCACACAATGTAAATGACCATTGGCGTGTTTAAATTATGTAGAAAACTTAAAATCGACAAAAAAAAAAAAAAAATTAATTGGACAGTGATGATATACGGATTAGATGTACAGATGAAACATTCTGTTGAAACAAACCCACCAGGAATTTTGGAATGTGCAGCATGTCCAAATAAAAATATGTAAATATTTACATTTTTTGCATTTTTTATTTTTTTTGCCTCCTTTGAAAATGACAGCTGCAACCAATAGAAATGCTTTAAATTCACTCTGAAAAAATTCTGGTTCCATTTACTTCCATTAAAAGTAAAGACAGTTTGTCCTCTTTTGTAAAGATTATATATATATATATATATATATATATATATATATATATATATATATATATATATATATATATATATATATATATATTATATATATATATATATATATCTCCATCTATCCATCTATTAATAACCACTTTAGTGCTTTATCCTGCTAGTCGGGGTCATGTGGAGGGGTGGAGCCAATCCCAGCAGTGTCACTGGGTGAAGGCGTGGTACACCATGGACAGGTCACCAGTCGATCATATGGCCCACACACACTCACTCACACACTCACACACACACTCACACCTACACACTCACACCTACACACACTCACACACACATACTCACACCTAAACACACTCACTCACACACTCACACCTACACACACTCACACCTATACACACTCACACACACATACTCACACCTAAACACACTCACTCACACACTCACACCTACACACACTCACACCTATACACACTCACACACACATACTCACACCTAAACACACTCACACCTACACACACTCACACCTAAACACACTCACTCACACACTCACACACTCACACCTACACACACTCACACCTATACACACTTACACCTATACACACTCACACACACACTCATACCTATACACACTCAGACACACACTCACACCTAAACACACTCACTCACACCTACACACACTCACACCTATACACACTCACACACACACACTCACACTTATACACACTCACACACACACACTCACACCTATACACACTCACACACACTCACACCTACACACACTCACACACATACTCACACCTACACACACTCACACCTACACACACACTCACACCTACGGGCAGTTTAGAGTGAGGATCCTAACATGTATGTGTTTGGACTGTGGGAGGAAACCGGAGAACCCGGAGGAACCCACTCAAACACAGAGAGACCATACACACTCCACACAGAACCACCCAGACCGGGAATCCCACCCAGATCATCTTACTGTGAGGAGACAGTGCTAACTATATATATATAGTTTAGGTAGTCATGTGCCAGCTTGGGAGTTCTGCTCAAAAACTAAGCCGAAGTTCTCACCACGATGTTTCAGAGGTGTGATTTTTCTATTGGTGGTGCTAAAATGGAATGTTGACTCATTTATTATAATAAAATAAACAGAATTACGCTGAAGGGTCACTCAAAGCGAAAGGACTGTGTCCAGTTTAAAGACTGTAATGTTGCTTCTAAGTGCTTTTCACTCCAGTTTGGTCCAAAGATCCACATACGCTCTACATCAGAGAAGCTGAAGAGTTTAAAAGGAGCTGAAGCTGAAATCTCTGCACCGCTACAGTGAACTACGACTGACTGATGCAGGCGGATTTTGGGAAGAAGCTCACTTAATGTATGTGTTGTCAGACCTCCTAATCGTCTTATTCATTCCTGTCAGCCACAGACCAACACGTCGATTCGAAGCTGGTCGTGTGCTGTTCGTCCTCATCTGGGTTCTGCAGCCTCGTCATATTTCACACCTTAATTAGTGACCATCAGATCCAGCCTATATATTCTCTCTGTCATAGACAGTCTCTAAAACTTCACGCCGACTATAAAGTATCCTAACAAGACGTTTCTAACATTCACACACTGTAAAGCTGGTGTTTATATATATATATATATATATATATATATATATATATATATATATATATATATATATATATATATATATATAATGAGAGCAGGTACCATTTGGGTGGTGGGTTATTCTGTATTAGTGTGTGTTGGTGTGTGTTGTGCTGGTGTGAGTGGATCAGACACAGTAGTGCTGCTGTTGGAGTGTTTAAACACCTCAGTGTCACTGCTGGACTGAGAATCATCGTCCACCAACCAAAACTATCCGGACAGCAGTGTCCTGTGGGCGGCGTCCTGTGTCCACTGATGAAGAACTAGAGGAACACAAACTGCAGCAGCAGATGAGCTACTGTCTCTGACTTTACATCTACAAGGTGGACCAGCAAGTAGTAGGAGTGTCTAATAGAGTGGACCGTGAGTGGACACTGCTGTGTCTGATCTACTCACACCAGCACCACATCAGTGGTGTGACTGCAGTGCTAAGAATGACCCACCTCCCTAATAGTATCTGCTCTGTGGGGGTCCTGTGGGGGTCCTGATCATTAAAGAACAGAGTAATAAAGTATACAGAGAATCAGATGATCTACAGTCTGTAAGTGGAGCTCCTGTATGGTCAGTGGAGCTCCTGTATGGTCAGTGGAGCTGAGAGGGAGAAGGAGGTGGTTTTAATGTTCTGGCTGGACGTTAATGATATCAACCCGTTGTTCTCAGATAAATGGAGACCTGAGCAGGACGTTTGTGATGCGACCTAATCAGCGAAGGTTAGGAGTCGCTGATTGGACGGAGAAACTGCTCACTGTATCGGTCAGTCGAATACAGTAAATAGAGTCTGTCATTAAATTAATTAGTGCCAGTGATAATGCACTCAGCCTTAAGCGATCAATACGTCAACAGTGCCAAATTAGCGGCGGACTCCACTAAACCTGATACGGGATCTGGACCTGACGCGGGATATACCACAAATTGCTGCTAGCACTCGAGAACCGCGCTGCTCGCACTTGACAAAAATGGCTGGAGCGGCGTCCACCCGTTCGATTTCACGCTGGAGTAGCAGCGCCGGGATGGACAGGTACTCGAGAGCCAGTCCCAGTGGAGTCAACACTAAGCGGCCTAACAAGCCACTCCAGCGCCGGAGCCTGCCGGAGCTTAGTAGCAGCAGCTTTGATTCTAACAATAATTGGGGTCTTGCTTCTGTCAAAGTCCTGCCAATAACACGAGTGAAGGTTAATAAAGGCAGGGTCTCAGGTGCGCGCCTGTGTTCCTCTGGCAGGCTGTTCAGGTGGGAGAGGCCAGGTAATTAGACGCCATCGGCGCTTTAGCTAGGCTACAGGCTTAAACGGCTACACTCTGTGTCCTTATCAATCACCTGGACCAGCAAACCAGTGGAGAACAGTTCAGCTCTACACCGCCGGACCTCCACAGTTCACCTGCACCCCCACCATCATTACCGCTAGATTCATAACAGAGCTCTCACTGCGTCTCCAAGAAACATCTCCAGGTCCATCACACACGGTCACGTGTGAACATGTGGATAATATATTAATATGTTCTCTACAGAAATTTATTTATTATTAATATTTATTTATTATTAGTCAACTAAATTATATTAATACTAAACATACAATATTTATATATTTAAATAATTTCAGATTTTTACCTTTAACTTGGTGTAGTGGTTAGTGACTGTTTCAGTAGTGATCATTTTGGTAGTGATTGTTTTATAAGTGATTGTTTCGGTAGTGACTGTTTTGGTAGTGATTGTTTTATAAGTGATTGTTTTGGTAGTAATTTTTTCGGTAGTAATTGTTTCGGTAGTGACTGTTTCAGTAGTGATTGTTTTGGTAGTGACTGTTTCATTAGTGATTGTTTCATTAGTGATTGTTTCAGTAGTAATTGTTTCGGTAGTGACTGTTTCGGTAGAGACTGTTTTAGTAGTGACTGTTTTGGTAGTGACTTTTTCGGTAGTGATTGTTTCATTAGTGATTGTTTCGGTAGTAATTGTTTCAGTAGTGACTGTTTTAGTAGTGATTGTTTTGGTAGTGACTGTTTCATTAGTGATTGTTTTAGTAGTGACTTTTTCGGTAGGGACTGTTTTAGTAGTGACTGTTTTGGTAGTGATTGTTTGAGTAGTGATTGTTTAAGTAGTAATTGTTTCTGTAGTGACTGTTTCGGTAGTGATTGAGTAGTGATTGTTTCAGTAGTAATTGTTTCGGTAGTAATTGTTTCGGTAGTGACTGTTTCGGTAGTGACTGTTTCGGTAGTGACTGTTTTAGTAGTGACTGTTTTGGTAGTGATTGTTTCAATAGTAATTGTTTCGTTAGTGACTGTTTCAGTAGTGATTGTTTCAATAGTAATTGTTTTGGTAGTAATTGTTTTGATAGTGACTGTTTCAGTAGTGATTGTTTTATTAGTGATTGTTTCAGTAGTTATTGTTTCAGTAGTGATTGTTTCAGTAGTGATTGTTTTATTAGTGATTGTTTCAGTAGTGATTGTTTTGGTAGTGATTGTTTCAGTAGTGACTGTTTTGGTAGTAAGTGTTTCAGTGTGACTGTTTCAGTAGTGACTGTTTTGTTAATGTTTGTTTCAGTAGTAATTATTTTAGTAGTGACTGTTTTGGTAGTAAGTGTTTTAGTGTGACTGTTTCAGTAGTGACTGTTTTGTTAATGTTTGTTTCAGTAGTGACTGTTTCGGCAGTAATTGTTTTGTTAGTGTTTGTTTCGGTAGTGACTGTTTTGGTAGTGACTGTTTCGGTAGTGACTGTTTTGATAGTGACTGTTTTGGTAGAGTTTGTTTCGGTAGTGACTGTTTTGGTAGTGATTGTTTTGGTAGTGACCGTTTCGGTAGTGACTGTTTTGATAGTGACTGTTTTGGTAGTGTTTGTTTCGGTAGTGACTGTTTTGGTAGTGATTGTTTTGGTAGTGACTGTTTCGGTAGTGACTGTTTTGATAGTGACTGTTTTGGTAGTGACAAACTAATTTTGTTAGTAACTAATTTTGACCAGAACTCAAAAAACATAAAATACATAAAATAATAATAATAATTTTCATTAAAACACAAAAAAACAGTATATTAATTGCAGAAAATATGTGTTTCGGTGGTGACAAATCTTAATGCCACACACAGTGTTTAAACACTGTCCACTCTATTAGACACTCCTACTACTTGCTGGTCCACCTTGTAGATGTAAAGTCAGAGACAGTAGCTCATCTGCTGCTGCACAGTTTGTGTTCCTCTAGTTCTTCATCAGTGGACACAGGACGCCGCCCACAGGACACTGCTGTCTGGATAGTTTTGGTTGGTGGACGATTCTCAGATCAGCACCACGTCAGTGTCACTGCAGTGCTGAGAATGACCCACCTCCCTAATAGTACCTGCTCTGTGGTGGTCCTGTGGGGGTCCTGATCATTAAAGAACAGAGTAATAAAGTATACAGAGAATCAGATGAACTACAGTCTGTAAGTGTAGGTCCTGTATGGTCAGTGGAGCTGATACAGTGGACAGTGAGTGGAGGTCCTGTATGGTCAGTGGAGCTGATACAGTGGACAGTGAGTGTAGGTCCTGTATGGTCAGTGGAGCTGATACAGTGGACAGTGAGTGGAGGTCCTGTATGGTCAGTGGAGCTGATACAGTGGACAGTGAGTGGAGGTCCTGTATGGTCAGTGGAGCTGATACAGTGGACACTGAGTGGAGGTATAAGGAGGTGGGTTTAATGTTATGACTGATCTCTCCTCTGATCTGTGTGGAGTTACAGATCCTGTTTCTGCTGCCAGACCGTGTAGGTCATTGTTCAAAGATGGATGAGGGGGGGTTTGCCCTTTGACCCCTACAAAAACAAGTCTGTAGCCTGAGATGATGAACAGACAGGAGGGAGTTCAGGCTCGATAAACGAGACCAAATCTAAAAAAACACAAATCATTCATACGTGATGATTTAACAGCCTTGCAGTGGTGAGTGTGAATGACCAGCAGGTCCAACCCCATCATCCCCCTGTCAGTCATATCTCAGACAGGGGGTCTTATTTAAATCAACATGCAGTTACAAGTGCTTCAAAAGGGACCAGTGCTGGACAGCAGCTGGACCTCTCAGGTAAATGTGCTGGCTGGACTGGTTAAAGTGCCATGCTAAAGAATGCCAGGCCAAGAGACGTGTTCTAATGCCGCCCTCTGCTGGACAAAAGCAGCACCTGCACTCAATCCTGCCAGGTTCTGATTATCCATCCATCCATCACCATCCGCTTTATCCCACTAGTCGGGGTCACGATGGGGGGCTGGAGCCAATCCCAGTGTCACATGGCCAACACACACTTACACCTACACTGCAGTGACACTGTTGTGGTGGTGTGTGTTGTGCTGGTGTGAGTGGATCAGACACATCAGTGCATAGTCTAGTGGGCGGCGTCCTGTATCCACAAACTGTGCAGCAGCAGATGAGCTACTGTCTCTGACTTTACATCTACAAGGTGGACCAGCAAGTAGTAGGAGTGTCTAATAGAGTGGACAGTGAGTGGACACCGTGTTTAAAGGGACACATTGGTTCACGTTACAGATACAAATCACTTACATTTATATGTGAAATGTCAAGAATTCGGTCTTAACAAAAAATCTGAATTGATTAACGAGGCTTGTAATGTGAACGTAGCCAAACAGACACATGAAATCTGATCTAAACGTTCATACATATTTGATCCAGGACCACATATGGAAGTGTGACTCAAGTCTGATTTCAAAAGATCTACTAGGTTTGCTATCACGTCCATGTGAATCACTTGTTTACAAAAGTATTGAGACACACCTCATTGAATTCAGGTGTTTCCTTTAGTCCACAGGTGTATATAATCAAGCAGCTAACCCTGCAGTCTGTCTTTACACACATTAGTGAGAGAGGGTGAGGTTCTAAAGAACTACTGAACTCCAGCGTGGTCTGTAACAGGGTCCAACTTCTTCCCTCCTAGAATTTCTCCATCAGCTGTGAGAGTTTGATTGAACAGTGGAAGTGATTAGGTACACAGTAAATCACAGTAACTCAGCCAGGAAGTGTCAGAGCAGGTACACTCCAACACAAACCTCCTCTGGCTTCAACATCAGCACCAACACTGTGGAGCTTCACGTCCGAGCAGCTGCACATCACCGAGCTCAATGCCGAGCATCAGATGGAGCAAAGCTCCAGTGAAGCTGGTCTCTGGAGGAGTCTGGTGAATGAGTCTGGGTTCGGAGAACACTAGGAGAACTGCCTGACTGCACTGTGACTGTAAAGTTTGGTGGAGGAGGGATGATGATGATGCTATGGGGGTGTTTTTCAGGGGTGGGCCGAGGACCCTCAGCTCCAGTGAAGGAGAAAAACATAATGCTTTAGAGATTTTGGCTACTTTTTTGGGGAACAATTTGGGGAAGAACCTGTTCTGGTCCAGCATGACTGATTGTGTCTCAGTGCAGCCCCATGCTGGCTGGTTGGGTGAGTTTTGGTGTAGAAGAACTTGACTGACCTTCACAGAGTTCTGACCTCAACCCCATCCAACACCTTTGGGATGAATTACAATAGAGATTTTGAGTCTTTCGTCCAACATCAGTGTCTCACAAATGCTCTTCTGGATAGAAACAACCACAAACACTCCAAAATCCTGTCGGAAGCTTCCCAGAAGAGTGGAAGCTGTTATAGCAGCAAAGGAGGACCAACTTTATATCAATGCCAATTGACGTCATAAAAGCTTTTAATATTTTTATCCATATAGTGTAGACGAACTTCCCCCCAAGAAGCTTGGATATTAATAATAATAGTAAGTGAAGACTGTATACCAAGACTTGGAGGTTAGTTGGGTTAGATAGAGTCACTATTGTTATCAGTACTTAGTATCGACTGACTCAAGGATCAGTATCGGAATCAGAACTGGTATCACCATCAGGATGGTACAGAAACCTCTACACCACACCGCTTCACATGGAAACACGTTGTACATCTCAATAATTTAATTATGTAGACATTTTGGGGAAAATTGTGGATTTTATTGTGTTATTTTTCTTAAATATTTAGTTTAAACTATAGTAAATCTGTAAGTTCTACTCACTGTGTGTAGAGTAATCTCTCTAAAAGTAGGTCAGGTAAGTGTTTGTTTATCTAGTTATCTTCAGTAATCCATAACTGTCCATATGGCCGCTGCTCTTATGTGGGTTTCCATTCTATTCATAGCATATACGACCACCTGAGGACGACCACATGGCTCAAACGTGGCTCACACGTCGCTGCTGCTCTCTTTGCTGAGGGTGAGTTAAACTACGTGTAGTCTTTTATCTCAGTTAAAACTGTGTGTATTTTTATTTCTGTTACAGTTTATTCGTTTTCTTTTTCTGAATATGTGAGTGTAACTGACGACTCGTGAACGAGTGATTCTATTGAACCGATTCATAAGTCCAAGTGACAGGAATCAAATGTTTTGGTTGTTTACGTCAGTAGTGTGTTTTAAAAAGACTTCTAATAAAGAGTACAATTTATCATAATTCGACCCCACTAACATAAATATTACATATCATTAAATTAAGAACATTTTTTTCTTAATATTTTTTATTTATAAACTGATCGCTGCATTTGAACCGAATGAATCAAACGATGCACTGATTCACATGGACTGAGTCAAATTTATTACTAACGGAGTCAGACTCAACGCACATGCATAGACTAGAAGAGCCAAGAACAGGCAGCAGAGATAAGTTCAATTATGTTTATCATATAATGGGTTTTATTTATTTTTAAAACATCACCACTCTTTTTAGTACCCCGTAATAGAAAGGAATCGTTCAAAACGTTCCGTTCGAAAGAATCAGTTCTTATGAATCGAATCACTCTATCAGTGAATCAACAATCCACATAGAGAAAATGCAGGTAGGTAAATTAAATAATTAATATATTATTATTTTATTTATTTTGTACCTCTTCAATATTTTTTGCCTGTTTCGCGTAACGTAAAAGACGTTCAATTCGTTTGTTAACGAGAAGCTCGAAAGAATCGGTTCTGGTAATCGAATCACTCTATCAGTGAGCCAAAAACAGCCTACATATGATGTAGTAAATAATGTAAGTAAATATATTATAAAATTAATTTACTTTTTCCAATTTGTTTTTCCATTTATTTTAAATTATCCAATAATTGTTTAATGGCACGGAAAGAACTCGTTTGAATCATTTGTTCAATCCGTTTAAACGTGTCGCTCGAAAGAATCAGTTCTGTGAATCTCTCAATGAGGCAACAACAGTCTACACGGATAAAATTTAATTTAGTATATTATATAATTAATATGTTATTCTTTCATATGTTTTAAATCAGTTGTTGACTTAAATCCTTTGAAACGTCCCATTCGAAAGAGTCAGTTCTTCGAAATGATCAGTCAGCCCACAACAGTCTACATGGAGAAAATGTAAATAACTATAACATATTAAAAAAATAATACATTATTTATTTATTTTTTTAATTTTCACTGCTTTCGTAGTTGCACGGAACGGAAAGGAATCATTTGAATTAATCCTTCGTTCAGTCTGTTCAGAACTTGCAGCTCGTTTTATGAATCAAATCAATCTACCAGCGAGCCAACAACAATATATATATATATATATATATATATATATATGTATATGTATGTATATATATGTATGTGTGTGTATGTATGTATGGAGAAACTGTAATTAAGTATATTGTATAATTAATTTATTGTTCTATATTTATTTCAACCTCTTCACTACTATTTTTAACTGAGAGGAAAGGTATCAGTTGAATCACTTGCAGCAAAACGTGCAGCTCGAATGAATCAATTCTGTGAATCGACTCCCTCTATTCGTGAGCCAACAAAAGTCTACATAGAAAAAGTGTAATTAATAATTAATATATTATGTAATTAATTAATTAATTATTCTTCCATTTATTTTTTAATCGTCACTTTTTTCGTAGTTGTGTGTAACGGAAAGGAATTCTTTGGATCACTCGTTCAGTCGTTTGAAAGGTGCAGCTCGAACGAATCAATTTTGTGAATCGACTCCCTCTATTCGTGAGCCAACAAAAGTCTACATAGATAAAATGTAATTAATAATTAATATATTATGTAATTAATTAATTATTCTTCCATTTATTTTTTAATCGTCTCTGTTTTCGTAGTTGTGTGTAACGGAAAGGAATCGTTTGAATGAGTCGTTCAGTCGTTTGAAAGGTGCAGCTCGAACGAATCAATTTTGTGAATCGACTCCCTCTATTCGTGAGCCAACAAAAGTCTACATAGAAAAAATGTAATTAATAATTAATATATTACATAATTCATTATCTTTCCATTTATTTTTAATCTTCACTGGTTTGGTAGTTGTGTGTAAAGGAAAGGAATCGTTTGAAACGTGCCGCTCGAAAGAGTCGGTTCTGGGAGTCGAATCTCTCCATAGCTGCGAAGCGGAGTTCAACCTTGACCGGTTCAGCGTCAGGATGAACCGAGCCAGAAAATGGCGGATATTGAGGAGTTACGGGTAGGCGAAAGTGTTATGATAGCTGGCAGCCGCTTTGCACTTCTCACAGCTTAAAGGACTTTTAGTTTTAGTTCGCTTTCTTTTTTATTTTTAACTCGACGCGGCCTGCGAGGGTTCTGTAGTGAACACCGACATGTTTGACAGTCGTAGGCCGGAGAAGCTGCTTCGTTAGAGTATCAAGGTGCTGGGGCTTCAGCTACATATCACTGTCTTTACCTTTTGGGATGTATTGACCAGTTCTTACTATCAATTGCATGAGTATTTTATAGAGTACAGTTTAATTGCTTTGCACGTCCAGAACCAGGTAAAAACATTTAAGTCTATTCGCGAATGTTTTGGATTTTCTTTTGTTGTTGTTTGTTAGCATCATAGCAGGCTAGCGTTAGCTTGGAGGTCTCTTAATATATTCAACGCAAATGTTCCATAAATTGGATTCGCACACATTCCAGCCCTGTAGTTAAGATTCAGGAGCAGAACACATGAAATGAGCACTGAAGTTATGATAATGCTCAGTGTCGACCAGTTTAGCAAGCGTTAGCTGTTGTTGTTAGCTCCCTCGCTAGCTAGGCTAACTATTTGCTGGAGATGCTCAACAGCTAGCTTCTTATTCGAATCCCTCCGTTCCACCTTAAATGGTGCAGAAGTTACGTTCTGGCACCTCAATATATGAAGTTAGCTTCTTGTTTGAGTTCCCAATTCCACCTTAAATGCTAAAGCAGTACATGAATTTAGCTTCTTGTTCGAATCACTCCGTTCCACCTTAAATGCTAAAGCAGTACATGAAGTTAGCTTCTTGTTCGAATCACTCCGTTCCACCTTAAATGGTGCAGCAGTTACAGTCTGGCACTTCAATATATGAAATCAGCTTCTTGTTCGAATTCCAAATCCCACCTTAAATGGTGCAGCAGTTACATTCTGGTGCATCAGTGTATAAAGTTAGCTTTTTGTTCGAATTCCCAATTCCACCTTAAATGCTACAGCAGTACATGAAGTTAGCTTCTTATTCGAATTCCCAATTCCACCTTAAATGATACAGCAGTACATGAAGTTAGCTTCTTGTTCGAATCACTCCGTTCCACCTTAAATGGTGCAGCAGTTATATTCTGGCACCGCGAAATATGAAGCTAGCTTCTTGTTCGAATTCCCAATTCCACCTTAAATGCTAAAACAGTACATGAAGTTAGCTTCTTGTTTGAATTCATTGTTCCACCTTAAATGGTGCAGCAGTTACATTCTAGCGCCTCAGTATATGAAGTTGGCCTCTTGTTCGAATTCCCAATTCCACCTTAAATTCTACAGGAGTACATGAAGTTAGCTTCTTGTTCCACCTTAAATGGTGCAGCAGTTGCGTTCTTGGCGTCCCTGTATATGAAGTTATTTAAGGTGGATCGGGGAATTCAGATTAGAAGCTAACTGCAGCCAGGTCTTTCTTCAGGCTTACGCTCAGTAACAGATTCCTGGGTATGTGTCTCACTGCTGTAGTACTAAATAAAGTAGCTTCTAATTAAAATGTATTAAATCTCTGTTGATATAATCATGTTAAATAGTCTACAGTTTGAAAAACAGAAGACTTTGCTTTGTCCTTCATGTCCTCTAAGTAAACAAACCATTTATTAGTTATTTTTTTTATTGTTTCAGATGTTTTATCATTTCATTTATCCTAAATATATGCAGCTTTATATTTAGATTAGCCTAAATGTTAAATTAAACATGCTCTGTGTCTTGTTTACAATGTTTATCTAATGGATTTGGACCTATTCTCAACATTTTAGATGCATTTCTCTCACATTTGTAAAGGATTTTTAAAGACAAAAGGATTAACACGTAAGAACAATCAAGCATGGACCGTATGTTGAAGGGTCAGTTGAGATTTTCTTACTTCTCTGGGGAATAACTTTTTAATATTTGGGTGGGGTGTCAACTCAGTTCACAGGCTTGGTTTATTTTCCATGAATTCTGTGTTACACTAGGGTAAAAACACTGTATTGCCAAAAGTATTCACTCACTCATCCAAATCTCTGAATTCAGGTGTTCTAATCACTTTCATGGCCACACAGGTGTATAAACCAGCTCCTAGTCCTGCAGACTGCTTCTACACACATTAGTAAAGAGTGTGTCTCTCAGGAGCTCAGTGAACTCCAGCGTGGTACCGTGATAGGACACCACCTGTGCAACAAGTCCAGTGGTGAAGTTTCCTCACTACTAAATATTCCACAGTGGACTGTCAGTGGTGTTCTAACAAAGTGGAAGTGATTGGGAACGACAGCAACTCCGCCACCAAGTGGTAGAACACGTACAATGACAGAGCGGGTCAGCGGATGCTGAGGAGCATAGAGCACAGAGGTCACCAACTTTCTACAGAGTCAATCACTACAGACCTCCAAACTTTATGTGGTCTTCAGATCAGCTCAAGAACAGAGCGTAGAGAGCTTCATGGAATGGGTCTCCATGGCCGAGCAGCTGCATCCAAGCCTTACATCACCAAGAACAATGCAGAGCGTCTCTAGAGCAGTGGAGACGTGTTCTCTGGAGTGACCAATCACGCTTCTCCGTCTGGCAATCCGATGGACAAGTCTAGGATTGCCGGTTGCCAGGGGAACGGTACTTGTCTGGCTGCACTGTGCTGAATGTAAAGTTTGGTGGAGGGGGGATAATGGTGTGGGGTTGTTTTTCAGGAGGTGGGCTCGGACCCTCAGTTCCAGTGAAATGAACTCTTAATGCTTCAGCAGACCAAGAGACTCTGGGCAATTTTTTACGCTCCCAGCTTTGTGGGGACAGTTTGGGGACGGCCCCTTCCTGTGCCAACATGACAGCCCACCAGTGCACAGAGCAGCTCCATAAAGACATGGAGGAGCGAGTTTGGTGTGGAAGAACTTGACTGGCCTGCTCAGAGTCCTGACCTCAACCGGATAGAACACCTTTGGGATGAATTAGAGCGGAGACTGAGAGCCAGACCTTCTCGTCCAACATTAAAACACACACCTAAACCGTGTGGAGAGCCTTTCTAGAAGAGTAGAAGCTGTTATAGCTGCAAAGCTTGGGCCGACATCATATTAAACCCTATAGAATAAGAATGGGACGTCACTAAAGTTCATATATATATATATATATATATATATATATATGTGTGTGTGTGTATGTATATATATGTGTGTGTGTGAAGGCAGATGAGCGAATACTTTTGGCAATGTAGTTTGTTTCCTTACATATATAAGTAACTGGGAATTATTATTATTATACTATTAATTGCCCTTTTTATTTGAGTTATAAATGTTTATAATAATTGTTTCTCAGACTGCCATAGGAACTGACCACATGTACCACCTTGACCAAGTGTTAAAGATTTAGATTTACTTTATCAGACCTTGTCCTTGTCCTCTCTTTCAGTCTCCCGTCTGTTTGTATTTGTTTTTCAGAATATGGTATCAAGTTTCCGCGTCTCAGAGCTGCAGGTACTGTTAGGTTTTGCTGGAAGGAACAAGAGCGGTCGCAAGCATGAGCTTCTTCTGAGGGCTTTGCATTTGCTAAAGAGTGACTGTAGCCCCGCCGTGCAAATTAAAATCAAGGAACTGTATCGCCGAAGATACCCGAGGACGTTCGACAGCCTGCCGGAGTTGTCAAGCGTAAAGTCCCACTTTCAGACGGAGGACAGGTCGGAGGTCGCGAGTCCGGAACTCTCTCTTGGTGCTAGTCACTCAGACTTGGTGCATCCGCACTTGGTGACCTGCGACTCGCCCGTGTTTCATGACTCAAAACCCAGGATGAACATGCAGCAGGCAAGCCCACTCATGCCCCCCGTCCACCCGGACGTCCAGATGAAGTCTCTTCCGTTTTATGATGTGTTGGATGTTTTGATCAAGCCATCCAGTTTAGGTAATTATGGATGTTTGTTTTTAAACATACTGGCAAAATATGTGGCAAAAAAAAAAAATATATATATATATATATATATATATATATATATATATATATATATATATATATATATATATATATATATATATATATATATATACATACACACACACACACACACACACACAAACAAACACAGGGTCTGTCTCAATCTCTAGTGAGTGTAAGTAGGCTGTCTAGGTAGTGAGTGTGTAAGTAGGCTGTCTAGGTAGTGAGTGTGTAAGTAGGCTGTCTAGGTAGTGAGTGTGTAAGTAGGCTGTCTAGGTAGTGAGTGTGTAAGTATCAGTGTTCTCTCCTCATAAAACAGATTACTGAGACGCTCTAGTTAGAGAGAGACTGCGTCACGGCTTGTTCCCGCCCACTGCAGCACGACACCGGTGGTTTAGCTGGTTGCTAAGCTACCGGCCGGCATCCAAAACAATAGTCAAGGCATAAATGCTAATGTCTGGAGTATAAAGTGTAAATGGTGAAGGACTCGTTACAGAGTTGATAATAAAATACTGTTCTGTGTGATTATATGACCAGAAACACATTAAAACTCCAGAGAATCAAAATAACTCACATTTTAAAACCACTTCACTGCTCCTAGATTAGCCTGCGGTGCATCATGGGATTGTCTAAGCGGCTGAGGAAGCGTTCAATACTTCTTAAAATCAGGTGTAAATAAGGTTCCTCAGTAGACAGCATGTTTAAGGTCTAAGAATTGTAATTAATATATATATTAATTACTTGCACATAAAAGCACACAACTTTTATTTTTTATTCTTTAACTATAAAAATACTTTTATTCTTCAACTTATATTGTTATATTTTGTATATATATTTTTATTTCTTTTATTTGTTATCTTTATCTATTGGTGAATGGAGCAGCAGCAAAGTTAGAATTTCATTGTACAGTGTAACTGCCTTTTCTGCTAATATTTTAAAAAGTACATACATAAATGTACTATAGGAAATGTAAAGATTACTTTTTAAAACTTTTTATTTCTGTTTACTTGCATCTTTTTTTAATCAAGCTATCAAGTTTCTGCATTGATGGATGTTTGTTTTATTTTTTCTTATATTTTTTTAAATACAGTTGCTTTTAAACATATTAAACATATTGTTAAGCTCCTTATGTTGGGACTCAGAATCCAGGTTCTGTTCTGTGGTCCTTGGTTTAAATCCAAGGGACGAGTCAGTGTCTCAAACTCTACAGTCATATTATCAGGTTATAACATTTATGAATGTTAATTGAGATCCAAAATCCGATCTAAGCTAAAATCTGAATTCCATCACTGAATTTAGAGACCGCTCTGATGTATTATAACAGTACTGGCTTATAATCTTGTCTGTATATTAATTATTTAAATTATGTTCTCATGTTTCGGAACCCAGGACCCAGCACTGTTCAGAGATTTCACCAGGAGAAGTATTTTATCTTTGCCTTGACTCCACAGCAAGTGAGAGAAGTTTGTATTTCACGGTAAGAATGTTTGGATTACTTATTCCCCCTAAACTCACCGGGTTTGTTTTTTATTCTGTATGTTGATGTGCAAGTCATGTGTCGTATGTTTATATTATTTATAATTTAAAGGGATTTCCTACCTGGTGGCAGACGAGACTATATGGTTCAAATACAGTTAAGGTAAGTGAGCGAGTCGGCTAAATGTGATTTCTTCTCATAGCAGTAATGAGATTTAACTTGCTGAGTTTTGTACTTGTATTTATTCTTTTTATTTTTTGGTAGGTTCTGCCTCTCAGAGACCAGTTGCCCTCAAGAGGACAATTATCCCAATAGTCTTTGCATCAAAGTCAATGGGAAACTCTTTCCTTTACCTGTAAGTAATTAAAAATAGATGTAATATATAAAAATATGTGCTACAATGTATATGAACGAAATATGAAAAGTTAAAATCTATGTATCTGATCCATAAGTTTATGTTCACCAGTAAGAACAGCAGATCTGATTAGAACAGATGTAAATAATCAGACATACAATATAAAGTATCATGAATATGTTATTGTGAGAGAAGTAGATCAGATCTTGATCCAGTTTGAAGAACAAAGTTAGGTTCCAGATTTCTCCTGGACGCCCCAGACATTGTATGAATGTGTTCAGTTCCTTCAGCAGCAAATCTTGATTTATCTTAATGAAGTACTGAGCAGTCAAAGCAGGTATTAGATGAGAACTGATAATAATACTGGGTTGTTTAGGAGAAGCTTGGAAAGGGTTAAATAAACACACTGACGTATGGAAAACCAAGACTTACTCTATTAATACTGTTTAATATTTAATAATAAAGTGAGTTTTACTGAGTAAATAAAAACTTACTGTCTGGAATAAATAGCTTTTTATGTATTATAATGTCCCCAAGTGTCAAACTTTAGCCAGAACTGTTTTATTATTTGATGACAAATTGCTGTTGTACATGTATAAAGAAAAAGTTATTCTAACTAATCAGGTAATAAGTATTTTAGTAGTTATAGAAAGTCTTTTCAGCATTTATATACATTTCTGGACTGTTGATTATTGAGTTATAAGTGTAGAAAATTAACTTTACTTAATTGTAGATGACTTATAACAGTCAAAAGTATTCATGTGCTGTATTATCCTACGTTCAACCTCAAGCCAGAAATGTGAATATTCTGATTTTTCTAGTGAATAAAAAAAACCCAATATATAGAAAATAATTACAGCTTACAGAGATGTCGCATTCATAACCCAAGATATTTCTTTTCTACATGGAAACTCCCAGTTAGGTGTTTTGGGTTTAACGTTGCTGTAGGGCGTCTGATTTACTGACACTAAGAAACAGTGCAAAGCAGAGAGGAGCTAGTCGAACATCAGCTCAGGCATGATAGGTCTTTAATTATCGTTGCTGTCCAAAGAAAAATATGCGTCTTCATAGCAACTTTATAGGAGAAAACGAAACCATTGTTTTCTTTCAATGGAACCAGAATTTTTTTCCAAGTGATTTTGGATTGGTTGAGTTCTCCATTGGTCCACTCTATTGGTCCGTTCCACTTTTACAGGATATAAAGAGCAGCTGTCATGTTTAAATGATTAAAATTTTAAAGTTTTCATCGGACAGCACTGATATAATAACATCCCTACTAGGGCTGTAAGAAAATATAAAATATGAGGATATTATGTTTAGTGATACTGTATCGATTCTCAAAAACACAGTATCAATACACAGATTCCTGGCAGACAGTGAATCATTGTGTGTTGTGTTTAAACCTCTGACCACTAGATGGCAGTGTTGTAATCCATTTTCAGCTCCACTCCAACATTAACAAGCAGCACAAGGGTGCAGTGCTATTGTAAGCATTGATAAACCTGTTCATACAGTGGTGCGTTTTAATAGTAGGATTAGAAAAATCACAGTAAATCACTTTGCTTACAGTATCGCAATATATTTATCGTGACCGCTGTATCACGATACGTATTGTATCGCCAGGTTCTTGCCCATAAACAGCCCTAGTCCCTAAGTACCTAAAACCTTCATGTCTATGTGAAAGTGATCATGGTGAGCTTGAAGCTTCCTCCTCCTCTTGTGCCAGGGCTATGCACCACCTCCTAAGAACGGTGTGGAACAGAAGAGACCTGGCAGGCCTTTGAACATCACGTCCCTCGTCAGATTATCATCTGCAGTACCCAATCAGATATCAGTCACGTGGGCACCTGAGATTGGGAAGGTAGACCATCCTCGCCAGCTTGAGTAGTGGTGATAATACAAGTGCTTTATTTGTGTTTATGTTCTCACCGTACTTTCACGTTTCTCTTTGTTCCAGACGTATTCCATGTCTGTTTACTTGGTACGGCAGCTGACGTCACCGTTACTGCTGCAGAGGTTACGGATGAAGGGCATCAGAAACCCTGACCACTCCAGAGCACTAAGTAAGAGGAGAGTTGATGTGTTTTAGAAAGGGAAAGGAATTAATCATTGTTCAGGCTTGCATAGTTAAATGTTAATGTGTTTTTTGGTGTTTTGTGTAGCAACTAGGTTTTGCACCTAACGATTAATTTCATAATTGATTAATCTAACGAGTATTTTTTTTGTATTTGTGGTTGCACACAGATATAAATTACAACAATAGCACTATAAATACTTAAATACGTACATATATACATCTCAGTCACACACAACATACTAACGACTATTTTTTAGATTACTCTAATATGAGTGTTAGACTTTTTTTGTTTGTTTTTGTTATGGATTTGTAACCAATGTGTGTGTGTGTGTGTGTGTATATGTGTGTGTGTGTGTGTATATATATATATATATATATATATATATATATATATATATATATATATATATATATATATATATATATACACACACACATATATTATATAATATATATATATATATATAATAATGTGTGTATATTATATATATATATATATATATATATATATATATATATATATATATATATATATATATATATACACACACACACACATATATATATATATATATATATATATATATATATATATATATATATATATATATATATATATATATATATATAAGCTGGAAATGCAGCTCTTGGGATCGGCTAAAATGAAGAAATATTGCCCAATCACTGATCGCATATTTTGATTAAAAACCGGCCGATACCCCTACATAGCCGATCAGAGTGTGTGTGTGTATGTATGTATGTATGTATGTGTATATATATATATATATATATATATATATATATGTGTGTGTGTGTGTCTAGACTTAATTTATTAAAGGGTACCTTACATGCACGTGGTCTATAAAGGATTAAAGACTAAGAGTCTACGCTCTGACTCGATTTTTAGAGGCACAAATGACACGTAGCCTACACACCTCACACACAAGAACTAGGACAGTTTGTGGACTCATATATATATATATATATATATATATATATATATATATATATATATATATATATATATATATATATATATATATATATATATATATATATATATATGTTTTATATTTATTAGCAGAGAGTCGTTTGAGAAGCAGCTACGTGTGTTTTAAAGCTCCGCGGTATCTAGAACAGTCTTAGGTTCTACACTGGATGATTAAGAAACGGTTAGTGCTGCGTAGTTATTTCGGAAAGCTTACGGATGTGGACGGGACGGAGCAATACCGCTGGAGACCGTGGAGGGGCAGTGCAAGATGTAACCACTTCCATACAGACACGAGGAAGAAGAGACGGGGGTACTTTCTGAAGAGGGGTGGGAGTTGGTTAGAAATTCCCCAAAATAGCTTCACCGTGGTGCCAAGACAGTCGTTTTCATTTTTTGAACGAGCTCCTTCATCGCCCCATGTTTGATTTACTCAGAACTGCCCTCTACTGGACATGTTCAGCAACCATGCCAACGGAGCTGATTCAGAGAAGTATGTGGGCAGTGACGGCTGTATCACTTCAAACGGACGCAGACGGAGAATAAATCAGTCTTTACATGTTAATAATTTAAAATCTGTATTTCTGTGTGAAACACTCCCACAACTTGAGATACACACTGATAAACCCATGCTTTCAGTGGGCGTGGCCATCTCTGCGACGCATCGACACACGTTATGTCGCCCGTCAATGCGTCGCCCCAGCCTTAGTAGCAACCCAATGCTATGAATCTAAACTTTTCTCGTTGTCTTTGTTTACAGTTAAAGAAAAGCTCACAGCCGACCCTGACAGTGAAATAGCCACAACCAGCTTGCGAGTGTCCCTGATGTGCCCGGTAGGTTCACGTCTGCGTCACGTCTGCTCCGTCTGGTTTCCGTTTATTCTGCTGATCTCAAATTCATCCTTGTTTTCGTTTTAGCTCGGGAAGATGCGTCTCACGGTGCCCTGCCGAGCAGTTACCTGCTCACACCTGCAGTGTTTCGATGCTGCCCTCTACCTGCAGATGAATGAGAAGAAGCCCACCTGGATCTGCCCTGTGTGCGACAAGAAGGCCACGTACGAGAGTCTGATCATAGACGGGTAAGAGACGCTTCACCGTCTCGGAGCAGGCTGGGTATTTGATTTTCCAGCTCCTCATGGTGAATCCCGATCTCCCCTCGTTAGGCTCTTCATGGAGATTTTAAACGACTGCACAGATGTTGACGAAATTAAGTTCCAAGAAGACGGGACGTGGTGTCCAATGAGACCAAAGAAGGAGGCGCTGAAGGTGTCATCACCATGCATACCCAAAATCGAGTGTAAGTCACTTTAGAAATTCAGTTTCAACTACGATTCACGTGTAAACAAAAAACAGGCAACCAAAGCCGCACCGTCCACAAGACATGCCTTAAACGTGACCTATAGTATACCATACGTTCAACTTTAATTAGACTTTAAGCAAGACGATATAAATATATGATATAAATCATATATATCCAAAATTACAACTTTACAAGTGAGACTTTTAATGTAAGTCAATGGAACCAGAATTTTATCCAAGTGATTTTAAAGCATTTCTATTGGTCCATTGATTATGACCTTTTCACACAATGTAAACAGCAGCTGCTCTATTTAAATGGAGTGGAAAAATAAAAATTAGCATCGAATGGAAATAAATGATTGAGATCTCCATTTGATCTTTCAACCTTTATTTGAAGCGCACTGTTTGAAGGAATAAAAACATATTATGAAATGAATATTCTTCACAAATCTTTGTGCCACATGTGTTGGTACCACTATAAATTCTTATGAGTGAAGTCTGACTAAAGTATTTTCGTTATTAGGTCTTCGTTTGTTGGGTTTGCGTAGTCAGGTTAAATGGCTAAATGTAGACTATCAAACATAACTGCAAAATACAGCGACGTTCTAAGTTGAAAAAACTATAATGAAGCTTATTTATTCTCTTTCCTGAAAATAGCACCAAACCTGGCCTCAGTAATGCTAACAGCTAAACACACAGCCTTCTGCTCTACTCTGGAAAACCCACCACTCCACCCGTATTTAAGCTCTTTGTCCAGATTGACCTAAAACAGTGTAACATAAAAGCAGTTAGCCTGGAGATTTCTGACTTTACATTGGAAAAAGCCACGGAAGTGCTTTTCACTGGGTTGTAAATATCAAATGACACCAGTTATATTTCCCTTAGTCATCCATCACTATGAGAAAGACGAGTATACAGGGTTCCAGCTGGGTCTTAAAGTCTTAAAATCTGGAAAAAAAAAAAAAATATCCTTAAAAAGACTTAAAAACAGCTGGATTTCCATCCAAGGTCTTAAATTTAATTTAGAATTTTAAATCTTGCTTTCGTTAATTTCGTTAGTTCTGTGTTCTCTGTATTTCTGGGAGTCTACCGGTGGTGCTATGTGGTGATTAAACTACAAATCCCATGATAACTGCAAGCAGGAAATGCACCTGTTTTCCAAGTACCTACCCACCAAAATAGTTTCGTAGATATCTACCTCCTCAGTCACCATAGTAACGTCTCTGAAGTTCATTCGTCTACTTTGGAAAACATGGGACAGTGTGTTTTCAGCGAGGCTTGGCTTTATAACGGCATGTTTCACAGCTGGTTGCATGCGGCCCCCAGTAATCAAAATAAAGCTTGTTGCAAACTTTGCAAGAAGACCATCCACCCAAGAAGACCTTGGGTGTGAAGTCCCTCAAGCCTCACGCCAAGGCAGAGAAACACCAGCTTGCCATGAAAAGCCTTCTGTGAACTTCAGTGAGCGAGATTTGGCTCTGCAGATTTCAATAGAGAGCTTACTGGGCCGTATGCAGAGCTGTCAAGTAACGGAGTACAAATACCTCATTACCTTACTTAAATTATTGATAACATGTCTTTGAAGTTTGACTTCATTACAATACTTATAGACGACTAGTCATCATATCTTCTGCTCCATGAAACACGTTAGTGTTCAGTAGTAACAGATATGCGTCTTTAATATATTTACATTGTACTAAACTACATTCATGTTTAATGGGTGTATATGAGCTGAAACAGGAAGCCTAGCGCATCCCAAATTTATCAACATTAACATTTTAATATAACATTATAGTCATTATGGCTTTTAGAAGAATGGGGTTTTTTGGGGAGGTGGGCTAGTGCACTACAGACCCCTGTGGTGCGGCCTAAGCTTTTATCCTTAATGTCATTTTTTTTTTAATCCTTACATTACTTTTACTTTTGTACTTTAAGTAGTTTTGAAAGCAGTACTTTTACACTTTTACTGGAGTAAAAAGCTTCAGTTGATACTTCAGCTACTACAGAAGTATTTTAAACCCTAGTATCTAAACTTCTACCTGAGTAATGAATGTGAATACTTTGGACACCTTTGGTCGTATGTGTTAGTGTTCAATGAAAGCTTCAATTTAACCACAGCTGTCGTGTTGGTCTTCAGTTTCACTGAGAATGGTCTTAAAAGGTCTTACAACCTTAAATAGTACTCTCTGAAACCTGCACGAACCCTGAGTATACAGCGGTGATGAGTCACATGGTTATTGAGCTTCACAGATTAGAAAATGACTACAAGGAAAAAGCTTAAACAGTTGAAAACTGTTTGAGGGTAACTGTTAGAGAATTGGCTGGGAAGACCACCAAGTCCTAAACCCTATAGAACACTTGTGAGCTGAAGAGCCTATAAACGTGGCCCTCAGAATCCCCCGGGTGGTTTTTATTCTCGCTAAACATTGAGAGAAAACTCCTACAAAGCTGTTATTTGTTTGTTTCAGACACAGCACCAGCATGACCCTCGGTCTGCTCCACCTCTAGAGTAACGTTTGACTTTGACCTTTCAGGCGCTGCTCCTGTCCGACAGAGCGCAGTGGTTCCTCACACGGAGCCCAGCAGCACGAAGAAGGCTGACGTGATCGATCTGACGCTTGAAAGCTCGTCAGATGATGAAGAGCCGGACCCTCCCCTGAAAAAGCGATGTGTCTATATGTCCAAACCCGAGGAGATACATAGCAAAGGGTCAGTGGTCCCTTTCGTCCTTCTGAGGTCGTTGAATTTAGATTTATATAGAGATGGAAAGATTGATTGGCTGTGTATCGGTAGATTTTTAATCAAAATATGTGATTGGCCGATATTTCTCCAATTTAGCCGATCCCGAGAGCCGATCAATGGCGTTAAACAAATGAGCCTAATTTCTGTATTTACGGCTAGCGTTTCGTTGAAACCCCCTCCAGCCAGCTCCCTGCAATTCCTATCTGAACCACTAGGTGGAAATACATACACTTTCATTTTGGACAGACTGACTAAAGCAGCGGCCTCACAAGATCCGTTTGTGGCGTTCACAGCATGTGCTGATAGAAAACATCGTCCGTCTGGCAGTGTTTACCGTTTGTGACTCAGACTCATCCAGGACGATTTTAAAGTTAGTAAAATCAGCGTCTCTCGTTGGGGAACCAAGACAAAGACATTTAACATAATAATCAGATACACACTTCAGAGACACCACACAGCTGAATACAGAGAGTATCAGTAAACAGCAGAGCTAGCACACACAGCTAACACAAAACTAATAACCCAGAAACCCTACAGACCAGATCTGACCGGTACGAACAGAACAGCAGCAGTAATTCAATATTCTACATTTAATGATTACAGATTTAGTTTAAAATAACAGACTCTGAGTTTAATGACTGCAGTTTTGACTGAATTTATTTAATTAACTTTTTTTTTGTTTTAAATTAAGGGACTGAGTTTAATGATTGCAGTTTTGGGGATATTTGTTTGACGTACTTTGTTTATTTACTGTTAATTTTGTTTAAAATATTATGCTGTTTTACATGAGCTCGTTAAAAATGTTAATAAATCAGTTTAGATCATGTTTCATGACTTGCTTGTGCTAATTACTACATGTAGCCCTGCCGTAGCATGAAGTCCCGCCCTCGATCTGAAATGAAATGTGATGGGCGATCGGAATCGGCCTCAAACACTGATCGGTCCATCTCTAGATTTATACATACAAAGATTCCGTGTGGGGTCCAGGCAGGAGTGTGTCAATGGTGTCCTGAGTCATTACTTTTTAAACACTGTCTCTGATTTCTTGTGTCCCCTCAGAGTTTTGACCTATCAGCCATCAACGGTTCGGGTGCCAAACGTCCAGGCACTGGACGCCTCATACCTAACGTCCTCCATAGCGGACTATGCAGTTCCATTCCACCATTCAACGTTGTCCACTATTCCTACTGATATGCAAAGTATGTCCCTGTTTCTGTGATCTATCAGGTCTCTGTGAGTAGTTTACTGTTGTCTCACTGTGACTGTGTTTCTTGTACAGGTCTTGATTTATTTTCATTACTTCAAGGAGACCCTCAGGTACGTGTTCCATGCAAATATATTTGTAGCTTTTGTGTTTAGTTGTTGGTAGAACACTATGTTCTTGGAGCCAGGAAGATCTACAGCCTACACATTTAAAATACATGTAGCCTGTGTAAATATGATGGTGCATTTTTTTTACTTTATGACAGTTTTAACCAGTTGTTGAGTTCTTTTATAAGCATTTAATGTCAAGTCCCAAAAAAGTGCCCCGAAGTAGGGGTGGGCGATATGGCCCTATAATATCACTATATATTATGGTATTTTTGTGATAACGATACTCTTGGTGATATGACAAAACATTGAATTTAAAAAAAATATTTCAAGAATACACTACTGCAACAAAATGAAAATTAAATTTTATTATTGCATACGATATGATATGGCACACCCCTAACTGAGATATTAAAAAATACAAGAATTTTCATCAGATTGTAACAGAAGTCAATGATCCAGAATCATGATATTAAATAATGCACTCCAAATATCTCCATATATTCAGGACTGAAGTAAAGTGAATGATACTGGAGATAAAATCTGTCTCTAGTAGATATAGAATGGGAAATGAGAAAAGTGTGAATTTTTCTTGTACTAAAAACAGTAAAAGTAGTACCTGATGTGATAATTAGTGATGAGTGATATGGTACGATATTTCAGGGTATAATATCGTTCACCATATTCAAAAATATATTATTATTGTGTATGATATGATATCGCACACCCCTACCCCGAAGCTCAGCGATGTGTTTACTGTTTTCCCAGCAGCATTACCGGAGCCCTGTGTTCCTCGACAACCTCTCCAGCAGCATCCAGGGTGCTACTACCAGTGCCAGCCTTGTGTCCTCATCAGTCCCGTATGAGACAGCGTCGCACGGAGGGAGCTCCAGTCATGAAACTGGGGTCATCACCGGCGGGTCCTCCAGCCTGTCAGACATTATCTCTCTGGACTGAGTTTCTGTCTCCACAGGCCAGCACGATACAATCACCAAGCAAACTGCCATGGGCCACGTTTCCACCACCGACGTACTGGACTCGAATCATGGTTAAACATCATACTTACGATTATGGTAGCTGAATGGACGTAGGTTCTCGCGCCGTCGGGATAACGGCACGTTCGTCCTTACGTGTAGATGTCAGTAGCACCTGAGAAGCTCCGTCTCGCTGTCCCGCTGACCATGTCTCTCTCTTTTTAACATTACAATAGTGACTCATACCCATTGCCTTTTTGATTGGATGGACTGAACAAGCGAAGCAGTCAATGGAAGGAAGGGTGGACTTGGGAACACTGGGCCGTGCGGTGGGAAGCCAGTGTTCCCGTTGGAAGCGGTGTGAACGCTCTCTGGGGCAGCTCGGTTTTTATCGTAGTACTAACCAATTTCTGCAGTGCAATTTTACTTCATCTCAAAGGTCCTAATTTAGCGTTTAGCAATAAAGGCGAGCTCAACGTGTGGTCTGTTCCACATCACGTAGGATGGTAAACATAGGTTGTAATCTGGTTTCAGCGAAAATCATGTCAGCAGGTCAGCTTTTCTGCTTGTTAGGGCTTTTTCTGTTTGTTTATTTTTCTGTATCATTTCTCATCAATTGGTTTTGCACGTTGTGCTTTTTATTAGAGTCCGTCGAGAGTGATCGGCTACCGTTTTGTTAATTAACACGCTTGTTTGTGGACCTGCGTCGTATTTGTATGTGGGAACTTTGTCCTCTTTTTACTATTTAAACTGTGTTTTTGAATATTCACCTCAAAACCTCTATGAACTTAAATCACGTTTATAATTAAAAAAAGAAAAATACCCGTAAAATTGTCCGTAATGCTTTGTGTTGACCGTTGCTACTAAACAGAGCACTATGGAACACGTCCAGCAGGGTGTCTGCTTGCTGTAACTTCTTAACGCCTGCTTCACACTACACGACTGTCTGAGTGGTCAGGTCTTTATACCTGCTTCACACTACACGACTGTCTGAGTGGTCAGGTCTTTATACCTGGTTACACTACACGACTGTCTGAGCGGTCAGGTCTTTATACCTGGTTACACTACACGACTGTCTGAGTGGTCAGGTCTTTATACCTGGTTACACTACACGACTGTCTGAGCGGTCAGGTCTTTATACCTGCTTCACACTACACGACTGTCTGAGTGGTCAGGTCTTTATACCTGCTTCACACTACACGACTGTCTGAGCGGTCAGGTCTTTATACCTGGTTACACTACACGACTGTCTGAGCGGTCAGGTCTTTATACCTGCTTCACACTACACGACTGTCTGAGTGGTCAGGTCTTTATACCTGGTTACACTACACGACTGTCTGAGTGGTCAGGTCTTTATACCTGGTTACACTACACGACTGTCTAAGTGGTCAGGTCTTTATACCTGGTTACACTACACAACTGTCTGAGCGGTCAGGTCTTTATACCTGGTTACACTACACGACTGTCTGAGCGGTCAGGTCTTTATACCTGGTTACACTACACGACTGTCTGAGCGGTCAGGTCTCTATACCTGCTTCACACTACACGACTGTCTGAGCGGTCAGGTCTTTATACCTGCTTCACACTACACGACTGTCTGAGGGGTCAGGTCTTTATACCTGGTTTCACTACACGACTGTCTGAGGGGTCAGGTCTCTATACCTGCTTCACACTACACGACTGTCTGAGGGGTCAGGTCTCTATACCTGCTTCACACTACACGACTGTCTGAGGGGTCAGGTCTCTATACCTGCTTCACACTACACGACTGTCTGAGTCGTCAGGTCTTTATACCTGCTTCACACTACACGACTGTCTGAGGGGTCAGGTCTCTATACCTGCTTCACACTACATGACTGTCTGAGTGGTCAGGTCTCTATACCTGCTTCACACTACACGACTGTCTGAGTGGTCAGGTCTTTATACCTGGTTACACTACACGACTGTCTGAGTCGTCAGGTCTTTATACCTGCTTCACACTACACGACTGTCTGAGTCGTCAGGTCTTTATACCTGGTTACACTACACGACTGTCTGAGTCGTCAGGTCTTTATACCTGGTTACACTACACGACTGTCTGAGGGGTCAGGTCTTTATACCTGCTTCACACTACACGACTGTCTGAGGGGTCAGGTCTTTATACCTGCTTCACACTACACGACTGTCTGAGTGGTCAGGTCTTTATACCTGCTTCACACGACACGACTGTCTGAGTGGTCAGGTCTTTATACCTGGTTACACTACACGACTGTGAGGGGTCAGGTCTCTATACCTGCTTCACACTACACGACTGTCTGAGGGATCAGGTCTCTATACCTGCTTCACACTACACGACTGTCTGAGGGGTCAGGTCTCTATACCTGCTTCACACTACACGACTGTCTGAGGGGTCAGGTCTCTATACCTGGTTTCACTACACGGCTGTCTGAGCGGTCAGGTCTTTATACCTGGTTTCACTACACGACTGTCTGAGGGGTCAGGTCTCTATACCTGCTTCACACTACACGACTGTCTGAGGGGTCAGGTCTCTATACCTGCTTCACACGACACGACTGTCTGAGTGGTCAGGTCTTTATACCTGGTTACACTACACGACTGTCTGAGTCGTCAGGTCTTTATACCTGGTTACACTACACGACTGTCTGAGTCGTCAGGTCTTTATACCTGGTTACACTACACGACTGTCTGAGGGGTCAGGTCTCTATACCTGCTTCACACTACACGACTGTCTGAGGGGTCAGGTCTCTATACCCGCTTCACACTACACGACTGTCTGAGGGGTCAGGTCTTTATACCTGGTTTCACTACACGACTGTCTGAGGGGTCAGGTCTTTATACCTGCTTCACACGACACGACTGTCTGAGGGGTCAGGTCTCTATACCTGCTTCACACGACACGACTGTCTGAGTGGTCAGGTCTCTATACCTGCTTCACACTACACGACTGTCTGAGGGGTCAGGTCTCTATACCTGCTTCACACTACACGACTGTCTGAGGGGTCAGGTCTCTATACCTGCTTCACACTACACGACTGTCTGAGTGGTCAGGTCTTTATACCTGGTTACACTACACGACTGTCTGAGGGGTCAGGTCTCTATACCTGCTTCACACTACACGACTGTCTGAGGGGTCAGGTCTCTATACCTGCTTCACACTACACGACTGTCTGAGGGGTCAGGTCTCTATACCTGCTTCACACTACACGACTGTCTGAGGGGTCAGGTCTCTATACCTGCTTCACACTACACAACTGTCTGAGTGGTCAGGTCTCTATACCTGCTTCACACTACACGACTGTCTGAGGGGTCAGGTCTCTATACCTGCTTCACACTACATGACTGTCTGAGCGGTCAGGTCTTTATACCTGGTTTCACTACACGACTGTCTGAGTGGTCAGGTCTTTATACCTGCTTCACACGACACGACTGTCTGAGTGGTCAGGTCTTTATACCTGGTTACACTACACGACTGTCTGAGGGGTCAGGTCTCTATACCTGCTTCACACTACACGACTGTCTGAGGGGTCAGGTCTCTATACCTGCTTCACACTACACGACTGTCTGAGGGGTCAGGTCTCTATACCTGCTTCACACTACACGACTGTCTGAGGGGTCAGGTCTCTATACCTGCTTCACACTACACGACTGTCTGAGGGGTCAGGTCTCTATACCTGCTTCACACTACATGACTGTCTGAGTGGTCAGGTCTCTATACCTGCTTCACACTACACGACTGTCTGAGGGGTCAGGTCTCTATACCTGCTTCACACTACACGACTGTCTGAGGGGTCAGGTCTCTATACCTGCTTCACACTACATGACTGTCTGAGTGGTCAGGTCTCTATACCTGCTTCACACTACACGACTGTCTGAGTGGTCAGGTCTTTATACCTGGTTACACTACACGACTGTCTGAGTCGTCAGGTCTTTATACCTGCTTCACACTACACGACTGTCTGAGTCGTCAGGTCTTTATACCTGGTTACACTACACGACTGTCTGAGTCGTCAGGTCTTTATACCTGGTTACACTACACGACTGTCTGAGGGGTCAGGTCTCTATACCTGCTTCACACTACACGACTGTCTGAGGGGTCAGGTCTCTATACCCGCTTCACACTACACGACTGTCTGAGGGGTCAGGTCTTTATACCTGCTTCACACTACACGACTGTCTGAGGGGTCAGGTCTCTATACCTGCTTCACACTACACGACTGTCTGAGTCGTCAGGTCTTTATACCTGCTTCACACTACACGACTGTCTGAGTCGTCAGGTCTTTATACCTGCTTCACACTACACGACTGTCTGAGTGGTCAGGTCTTTATACCTGGTTACACTACACGACTGTCTGAGTCGTCAGGTCTTTATACCTGGTTACACTACACGACTGTCTGAGTCGTCAGGTCTTTATACCTGGTTACACTACACGACTGTCTGAGTCGTCAGGTCTTTATACCTGGTTACACTACACGACTGTCTGAGTCGTCAGGTCTTTATACCTGGTTACACTACACGACTGTCTGAGTGGTCAGGTCTTTATACCTGGTTACACTACACGACTGTCTGAGGGGTCAGGTCTTTATACCTGGTTACACTACACTATGGTTCTTTAAAGTTCTGCAGATCCACTGTATGTACATAATGACTTTCAGAAAAGTATTAAGTTTTGAAAGAGTAACCTCTGAGTGTTGTATGGCTACTTGACCAATTGAATGTGCTTATAAAGTGGATAGGGTTCTAGTGGTTCTACCATGTTATTGTATGATTAGTGTGCCCATTCAGAATACTCAGATTCATTGTTTCATGAGTTTTATTGATTTGGTTGGAAAGTTTCACCTGTGATTAGAGCTGCACCAAACCATTAGTTAATTAATCGAGTAATCTAACATTTCTTTCAGATTAGTCAAACTAATTTTTTAGATTACTATAATGTGTGTTAGGAATTAAATTTTGTATTATTTAGTTGATTGTAATGGCCTACACATTACACAAACTAGAAACCGGACAGTTTGTGGGCTATAAACGGTTAGCAATGAGACTTTTCAAGAGACACTACTGAAAGAAACGTGTTACACGTGTTAATAATTTATAAATAATCTATAAGGTAAACAGGTGCTGTCCTGCTGCTGTGTTGATGAAGCTCTACGGGATGTTTGATCTTCAAGGTCTCGTGTGTAGCAGTTGTACTGTTGTGATCATCTCCACTGTGCAGAGCTGACAGAGCACCACACTGTTGTGTTTCTGTGTAAAACACTCCCACAACTTTGGATTCACACGAGCGATTGTTTGCGCTCTAGATAAATCCATGCTTTTAGTGGGCGTGGCCATCTTTACGACGCATCAACACATGTTATGCTAATTGATTATGTTGACGCGTCTCCGCAGCCCTACCTGTCACTCAAGAAAATAATGAAAGCATTAATTATGGGCCTTTTTTTAAAATTATAGTTTCACCAAATGTTTACAGAACAAAGACTTAAACAAAGGTTGACTCTCTGGATGTTTTCTGGAAGGTTCACTGAGTTTCTGTCTCCATCTCTGCTTAATTTGCATATTAACCAGCTCCAGCAGTCGAGCCCTCACTGACTGACTCGCAGGGGTTGTGCCTCAAGTTCTCAAACATTTACATTTGCATCAATTATGACCTCCTAACTCACTTTTAACACACTGAGCTGTGAGCCTTTCATTCTACCAGCCTGCTGGTCTGGTGGGTCACTGAAATGGTGCTGAAGGTGATGTTTTACTGTTAACCAGTTAAAAATAGTACATGTTCTTGCAGCAAGGGGCATTTTCTGTGTGATGGGTTCAAATAGTTAAACTTTGACCCGGTTCAGTGTCAGATTTTCACCTACAAGAGTGGAAAAGACTGAGGGTCTGTCTCAAACCCTAGTGAGTGTGTAAGTAGGCTGTCTAGGTAGTGAGTGTGTAAGTATCAGTGTTCTCTCCTCATCTCTCCTCATAAAACAGATTACTGAGACGCTCTAGTTAGAGAGAGACTGCGTCACGGCTTGTTCCCGCCCACTGCAGCACGCCACCGGTGATTTAGCTGGTTGCTAAGCTACCGACCATCATCCAAAACAATATGCTAATGTCTGGAGTATAAAGTGTAAATGGTGAAGGACTCGTTACAGAGTTGATAATAAAATACTGTTTTGTGTGATTATATGACCAGAAACACATTAAAACTCCAGAGAATCAAAATAACTCACATTTTAAAACCACTTCACTGCTCCTAGATTAGCCTGCGGTGCATCATGGGATTGTCTTAGTGGCTGAGGAAGAGTTCAATACTTCTTAAAATCAGGTGTAAATAAGGTTCCTCAGTAGCAGCATGTTTAAGGTATGTAAGAATTGGGACAGTCTACATGTCGGGAGCGCATACTATGATGTAAAATGCTGCCTATGTAGGAGCTCAGTAGGATTTGAGACACACCCTATATTATATGCTTTATTATGATCAACCATAAAAACAATATCTCTACTCACTGTCCACTCTATTAGACACTCCTACTACTTGCTGGTCCACCTTGTAGATGTAAAGTCAGAGACAGTAGCTCATCTGCTGCTGCACAGTATGTGTTCCTCTAGTTCTTCATCAGTGGACACAGGACGCCGCCCACAGGACACTGCTGTCTGGATAGTTTTGGTTGGGGACGATTCACAGTCCAGCAGTGACACTGCTGTGTCTGATCCACTCACTACTACATGAACTTCCCATATGATCAGTGTATATATATATATATATATATATATATATATAATTACATTAGAAGTGGACAGTATTCTGCCATAAACAGGATATTTACTTATTTGCTGTAATATTATGTAGCAATTGGAAATATTAAATACTTTCAATTTTTTCATTTAGACCCAAATTGTAATCCGCTTCAGTGTAAAAACGGTAAAAATTCCATCTCAGCCGCGTCAGGTAACTTAAGGTGCTCAGTTTTTATTTGCTGTGAAGATTGAACAATGTGGAAAACTCAAGCTCAGTCGTTATTCTCAATGTAAACATACGGTTTAGCTTTACACTTTAGCTTCATCACAATGTAGGTAAATAACACTGCAGGTATAGGAGCTACCGCTCGCTTGGATGTACTAGGCAGTCCAGAAAGTTACAACTTGTCCAGGAAGTTGTCCAGAGCCGGGATTCCCTCTTTCAGGCCTTTGCGCTTGCGGGTCTCGGCCACGACCTGGCAAGGCCTGCTGTTGGCGTCGTAGGGGTCTCCGGGCAGGATCTGCCAGTGGTCGAACACACACTGGGGGAAGGCCTGTCCTCCTGTATTGGACCTCAGGTCAGCTGTGAAACCTGGACAGAGGAGTAGAGTGTTAACAGTTCTGATTTGGTTCCAAAATTAATTAAATTAATTTTTTCCTCAAAATTCTACACACAAGTTTGTTTGAATATTTTGCAAATTTATTACAAATAAAAACATAAAAAATCACATGTACATCAGTATCACAGACTTTGTTGGACCACCTTTGGCAGCATTTACAGCCTCAAGTCTTTGAGTATGATGCTACAAGCTTGGCACACCTATGTTTGGCCAGTTTCTCCCGTTCTTCTCTGCAGAAGCTCTCAAGCTCCATGAGGTTGGATGGAGAGCGCCAGTGCACAGCCATAGTCAGATCTCTCCAGAGCTGTTCAGTTTGGTTCCAGTCTGGGCTCTGGCTGGCCCACTCAAGAACATTCACAGAGTCCTGAAGCCACTCCTTTGTTATCTTGGCTGTGTGCTTAGGGTCGTTGTCCTGTTGGAGCGCTCTGGAGCAGGTCTCTGTACATTGCTGTATTCAGCTTTCCCTCGACTCTGACTGGTCTCCCAGTTCCAGCTGCCAAAAAACAACCCCACAGAATGATGCTGCCACCACCATGCTTCACTGTAGGGATGGTATTGGCCAGGTGATGAGCGGTACCTGGTTTCCTCCAGACATGATGCTTGGCCAAAGAGTTCAGTCTTTGTGGTAATTAAGTACATGTGTTTTTTTATTATTTGTAGTTTGCAAAAAATTAAAAGTAACTTGGTTCACGTTGTCATTATGGAGTGTGTAGAGTATGTATTGTGTGTAAAGTGTGTATTGTGTAGAGTGTGTAGTGTGTGTATTGTGTAGTGTGTAGTGTGTGTAGTATGTGTGTAGAGTGTGTAGAGTGTGTATTGTGTAGTGTGTGTGTAGAGTGTGTGTAGTGTGTGTGTGTATTGTGTAGAGTGTGTGTATTGTGGGTGTAGTGTGTGTATTGTGTGTAGTATGTGTGTAGAGTGTGTATTGTGTGTAGTGTGTGTATTGTGTGTAGTATGTGTGTAGTGTGTGTGTGTATTGTGTGTAGAGTGTGTGTAGAGTGTGTATTGTGTGTAGTGTGTGTGTAGTATGTGTGTAGAGTGTGTGTAGAGTGTGTATTGTGTAGAGTGTGTGTAGTGTGTGTGTGTATTGTGTGTAGAGTGTGTGTAGTGTGTGTATTGTGTGTAGGATTTTGAGGGTAAAAAATGAATTGAATTATTTTGAAATGAGGCTGTAACATATAATCTTATAACCAGTTGAAAAAGCTAATAGATGCTGAGGTAAACAGGAGACCCTGAGCCCACATGTCCGGTGGTCTTAGTTCTACAGTAGGTGTTAATAGTGAATGTTTTTGTTTTGTAAAGATGAACTCACCAAATGATTCGTTTACAGGGAGATACGCCTTCACCACAAATATAGGTGTTCCTGCTACTTGAGACTCCTCGAAGACGTGGCCTCTCTTCCTGTTCAGGACGCCGTAGATACCACCCACGACCTGCTCGGGACACTAGGACGAAAACAGGTGAGGAAAGTTTTTAGAGTCAGATGTTTGAGTAGACAGATTATTAGGTATATCATTTTTGTTTTCAGTTTTTCTGTGAGTGGACACAGTGTCTAAACACTCCAGCAGCACTGCTGTGTCTGATCCACTTACACCAGCACCACATCAATGTTACTGCAGTGCTGAGAATGACCCACCTCCCTAATAGTATCTGCTCTGTGGTGGTCCTGTGGGGGTCCTGATCATTAAAGAACAGAATAATAAAGTATACAGAGAATCAGATGAACTACAGTCTGGAAGTGGAGCTCCTGTATGGTCAGTGGAGCTGATACAGTGGACAGTGAGTGGAGGTCCTGTATGGTCAGTGGAGCTGATACAGTGGACAGTGAGTGGAGGTCCTGTATGGTCAGTGGAGCTGATACAGTGGACAGTGAGTGGAGGTCCTGTATGGTCAGTGGAGCTGATACAGTGGACAGTGAGTGGAGGTCCTGTATGGTCAGTGGAGCTGATACAGTGGACAGTGAGTGGAGGTCCTGTATGGTCAGTGGAGCTGATACAGTGGACAGTGAGTGGAGGTCCTGTATGGCCAGTGGAGCTGATACAGTGGACAGTGAGTGGAGTTCCTGTATGGTCAGTGGAGCTGATACAGTGGACAGTGAGTGGAGGTCCTGTATGGTCAGTGGAGCTGATACAGTGGACAGTGAGTGGAGGTCCTGTATGGTCAGTGGAGCTGATACAGTGGACAGTGAGTGGAGTTCCTGTATAGTCAGTGGAGCTGATACAGTGGACAGTGAGTGGAGCTATAAGAAGGTGGGTTTAATGTTATGGCTGATTGGTGTAGGTCAGATAGATAGATATATAGATAGATAGATGAGTTACAGTAAAACAGTTGACCATGTGCATCACTGAACTCACCTGAATCTCCACCAGGTAAATGGGCTCCATCAGTCTGGGCTGTGCGGTCAGCACAGAGGCGTACAGAACTCTTCGGGCTGTAGGGATGATCTGACCGCCTCCTCTGTGAATGGCATCTGCATGCAGGGTGACATCATGGATGTCGAACCGCACTGCCCTCATGTTCTCCTCGCATAGTGCTCCCTACAGAGAAACAGGGGGCTGCTTTAGGTCTGATTAACTCAGTCACTGACATGTTCTTTATTCTCTACATTTTAATTATTATTTTTTTAAATATATCTGTTATAAGCTTCTCTACTTGTCTGGTGTGTTTGTGATGTCAAACAAGACTTGTACTTTGCACACCAATGGCTAATATGCTAACCGGCTGGTAACACATGTAAGCCCTAATATGGTCTGATGACTGTTCAGTCTTTACAAGTTTGAGCTAGAACTCAACATTTCTGACATCAGCGGTGACATCACACACCACGTTAGTGTAAATGGTGAACAGAGAGGGTGGAGGAGAGAGTGACACAGTGCTGGAGTTGTTGTGAAGCTGTGTGTTGGTGTTGACGGAGAAGGAGAGTGTCTGTTAAAGGAGCTCCGCTTTCTAGCAGGAAACATTCACACTGAACGGGAGTGTCTCTGAGCTTCACACTCCTTTATTAGTGAGTAGTATGTTCACTACTAAGACTGGACTTTCACCTTCAGGATCCACAAACGAGGAGAAGCAGCTGACGCTAACGCTAAACGTTCTCAGGAGAGAGTCCAGCACATGTTCACGTTCACGGTTCTTCTCGCGGTTCTCCATAATCTGGAGCTTCTGGACTTCCTGTGTGGGGAAACTGTGGCACTGCATTGTGTTTTAGTCTCCGCTTAAAACCAACAGCCTCCGTCAAGTCTCTCACCAGTGGTGGTCTACTGAACCACTCCAACTCATCCAGACTGAAGTGAGGAGAGCAGAGCGGGGGTCTTTGGGTAGCTGTGTTGGTCCACACGCTGCTTCACTAACTATTCTCCTTGTTTATGTTTGTGAAGCTGTTTAGACTAATATCAGTCTTCACACTGCCTTTCACTGAAACTACATCAACAACACAATGTACATGGTTTTCTTTAAGCTAGGTTAGTAACTAACACTCACTCCTTCACAGCAGGCATTGCGCGTCAGTAATAATGTCCATATGTTAAATATTTAGAATAAAAGAATTAATTTATAAATAAATCGGATTTTTTTACAACATGTCTTAATAATTTAGTCATTACACCATATTATGGCTTACAAGTGTTACCAGCTGGGGTTCCCTTTAAGGTTAGTTCACAGTATATACTGTGTAGTGATGGCGTGTAGTACACAGTTGTGATGCAGCCCTGTTATTATTTCTGTACTACTAAGTCTGCTTTAAGCTGAGTGCACACCATGTGACTAAAGCTGATAGTACAGTTCAGTACAAATTTGAGATGTGACCTCAGATCACACCCAGCACTGACCCTCGTTAAGTGTGAGCAGCTGAAAGATTTCTGGAACCTACTATGTAGTACTCGACTAACAATACATCAATTTAGACAAATGCATTCATAGGTTGTTTGTAAATGATGTCATATCACTGTGCTGTGAACTGCAGATGGAGGGCAGGAAGTGATTTTCCACATAGGGGGCGCTATCACACTCTCTCAGAATGTCTGTGTCTGACCCTTCGTCTGCGGTCAGGACGAGAGACTGAACTTCCTGTTCCAGTTTCTTGTGGCTGTAGCTTTAAACCTCTCACCAGTGACCAGTCACATCACCCCCAGACCAACTGTTCACTCTACAATACTCACTCCTACTGAGTGTACAAGGGTGAAGCAGCTCGTTCACCAGTTTTCCTGTTCCACCTTAAACAGTGCAGCAGGAGCCAGAACGTACCTGCACCTCCATTTAAGGTGGAAACAGGAGAACTGGTGAAGGAGAAGCTGAGCTGATGGTGCTGGTGGTCAGTAGGAGTGAGTATTGTAGTGTGTAAGGGTGATCTGGGGGTGAACACTGGTGGTCAGTAGGAGTGAGTACTGTAGTGTGTGAGGGTGATCTGGGGGTGAACACTGGTGGTCAGTAGGAGTGAGTATTGTAGTGTGTAAGGGTGATCTGAGGGTGAACACTGGTGGTCAGTAGGAGTAAGTATTGTAGAGTGTAAGGGTGATCTGGAGGTGAACACTGGTGGCCAGTAGGAGTAAGTATTGTAGTGTGTAAGGGTGATCTGGGGGTGAACACTGGTGGTCAGTAGGAGTAAGTATTGTAGTGTGTGAGGGTGATCTGGAGGTGAACACTGGTGGTCAGTAGGAGTAAGTATTGTAGAGTGTAAGGGTGATCTGGAGGTGAACACTGGTGGTCAGTAGGAGTAAGTATTGTAGTGTGTAAGGGTGATCTGGGGGTGAACACTGGTGGTCAGTAGGAGTAAGTATTGTAGTGTGTAAGGGTGATCTGAGGGTGAACACTGGTGGTCAGTAGGAGTAAGTATTGTAGAGTGTAAGGGTGATCTGGGGGTGAACACTGGTGGTCAGTAGGAGTAAGTATTGTAGTGTGTAAGGGTGATCTGGGGGTGAACACTGGTGGTCAGTAGGAGTAAGTATTGTAGTGTGTAAGGGTGATCTGAGGGTGAACACTGGTGGTCAGTAGGAGTAAGTATTGTAGAGTGTAAGGGTGATCTGGGGGTGAACACTGGTGGTCAGTAGGAGTAAGTATTGTAGAGTGTAAGGGTGATCTGGGGGTGAACACTGGTGTTCAGTAGGAGGGAGTATTGTAGTGTGTAAGGGTGATCTGGGGGTGAACACTGGTGATAGATTTAAAAGCGTACGTTACAGTAAGTAAACAGTGTAACGTTAATGACGAGAGGGGCGGAGTTGAGTGTGAGGTGCTGGTTGATCCACAGGACAGTAAAAGAAAACCAAACCACAGACGTTGTGGAGCTCCTCGATATCGAGATCCACCAACACACCAGTTGTAGCTCAACACTTTAGTATGTGATGGTTTGTTTTCTTGGTGGTTCTTAATCTGCTGCTCGATATCAGCTCATCTTTCAGTTCAGCTCAAACCTCTCTTCATCACATCAGCATCACCTCCATCATCTACTGTAACATCTCACCTCCATCTCCTCCACTCTGTTCCTCTCTTACTGCCTCCATCTGGATCTATTCTGAAGGCTATGATGGGACTCTGTACATACACTGATCCATAGTGTGGAATATAATGAGTTTAAAAATCCCACAAGCGTTTGAATTAGAGATGATTAGAACATCCTGTTGTAGTGAAACAGTGTCCTGTGGGCTTTACTCACCTCCTTGGTTGCCCACTGGAACCCAGCTACCACGCTGTCCTTGATCTCGTTCAGGTACTGCACGCCCTTTGTGATATCCACCAGGATGTTGGGTCCCGTTCCGTCTGGTCCAAAGCACCATATCTTACGGGCCTCAGCAACTTCCCACTCGTACTTCTCGGCCAGGTAGCGAGCCCTCTGTTTAAGCTCCTGTCTAGAGCTCACATCGCCCTTATCCACGTCCTCGGCCAAGCCGTCTGGGAAGGGACGGGCCTTCATGTACAGACGGTTGTGCTTGTTGGGGGACTTGGACAAGCAGACTTGGTCTGAGTCATCACTCACTGTTTCACGATACGACACCACTGGATCTGATTTCTGTGAACAAAGTCATTCGGCAGTTAGTAAAAACAGAGTTTGGGGGTCTGCCCTGAGTGGGATACATGTAGTTTGGTGGCTGTAGGTTAAAACACTGGAGTTTGTGTTGGCTGAAAATGAATAGAAGTCTATTGGAGACTCAGGGGATGAACTAGCTAACTACACCACCATTACTAACCACTACACCACCATACTAACCACTACACCACCATACTAACCACTACACCACCATACTAACCACTACACCACCGTACTAACTACTACACCACCATACTAACCACTACACCACCATACTAACCACTACACCACCATACTAATCACTACACCACCATACTGACCACTACACCACCATACTAACCACTACACCACCATACTAACCACTGCACCACCATACTAACCACTACACCACCGTACTAACTACTACACCACCGTACTAACTACTACACCACCATACTAACCACTACACCACCATACTGACCACTACACCACCATACTAACCACTACACCACCATACTAACCACTACACCACCGTACTAACTACTACACCACCATACTAACCACTACACCACCATACTAACCACTACACCACCATACTAATCACTACACCACCATACTGACCACTACACCACCATACTAACCACTACACCACCATACTAACCACTGCACCACCATACTAACCACTACACCACCGTACTAACTACTACACCACCGTACTAACTACTACACCACCGTACTAACTACTACACCACCATACTAACCACTACACCACCATACTGACCACTACACCACCATACTAACCACTATACCACCATACTAACCACTACACCACCATACTAACCACTACACCACCATATTAACCACTACACCACCATACTAACCACTACACCACCATACTAACCACTACACCACCATACTAACCACTACACCACCATACTAACCACTACACCACCATACTAACCAATACACCACCATACTAACCATTACACCACCATACTAACCACTACACCACCATACTAACCACTACACCACCGTACTAACCACTACACCACCGTACTAACTACTACACCACCGTACTAACCACTACACCACCATACTAACCACTACACCACCATACTAACCACTACACCACCATACTAACCACTACACCACCGTACTGACCACTACACCACCGTACTGACCACTACACCACCGTACTGACCACTACACCACCATACTAACCACTACACCACCGTACTAACCACTACACCACCGTACTAACCACTACACCACCATACTAACCACTACACCACCATACTAACCACTACACCACCGTACTAACCACTACACCACCGGGCCCCCATCTTTATTACATAATAATAATAATAATAATAGAATGAGCCTTCATACCTTCAGTGGAATACAAGCATGATCTTCTTCAAGATCTTTCAGGCAGATTTCCAGATGCAGCTCTCCGGCTCCAGCCACAATGTGCTCACCCGACTCTTCAATGATGCACTGGAGTAACAGAGACACTCACAGGTAACTCACCTCACTGGTTATAGTTTAGTTTAGAAGTAAGTTAGGGCCAATCAAAATCAGTCACTGCCGCTTACCTGAACCATGGGGTCAGACTTGGCCAGGCGTTTCAGACCCTCTACCAGCTTTGGAAGATCAGCTGGGTTCTTGGCCTCCACAGCTACTCTCACTACAGGACTGACGCTGAACTTCATCACTCTCATGTTGTGAGCCTGCTCAAACGTGGTGATGGTACCAGTTTTCACCAGGAACTGATCAACCCCAACCAGTCCGACGATATTCCCACAGGGCACGTCTTCAATGGGTTCAACGTAGCGGCCCATCATCAGGATAGTTCTGTAGAGACGTAATCATCAGCTCCACTGACCATACAGGAGCTCCACTGACCATACAGGAGCTCCACTGACCATACAGGAGCTACACTGACCATACAGGAGCTCCACTGACCATACAGGAGCTACACTGACCATACAGGAGCTCCACTGACCATACAGGAGCTACACCTACAGACTGTAGTTCATCTGATTCTCTGTATACTTTATTACTCTGTTCTTTAATGATCAGGACCCCCACAGGACCACCACAGAGCAGATACTATTAGGGAGGTGGATCATTCTCAGCACTGCAGTGACACTGACATAGTGGTGGTGGTGTGTTAGTGTGTGTTGTGCTGGTGTGAGTGGATCAGACAGTGTGTTTAAACACCTTCTCAGTGTCACTGCTGGACTGAGAATCGTCCACCAACCAAAACTATCCGGACAGCAGTGTCCTGTGGGCGGCATCCTGTGTCCACTGATGAAGAACTAGAGGAACACAAACTGTGCAGCAGCAGATGAGCTACTGTCTCTGACTTTACATCTACAAGGTGGACCAGCAAGTAGTAGGAGTGTCTAATAGAGTGGACAGTGAGTGGACACAGTGTTTAAACACTCCAGCAGCAGCACTGCTGTTTCTGATCCACTCACACCAGCACCACGTCAGTGTCACTGCAGTGCTGAGAATGACCCACCTCTCTAATAGTATCTGCTCTGTGGTGGTCCTGTGGGGGTCTTGATCATTAAAGAACAGAGTAATAAAGTATACAGAGAATCAGATGAACTACAGTCTGTAAGTGGAGCTCCTGTATGGTCAGTGGAGCAGATACAGTGGACAGTGAGTGGAGGTTCTGTATGGTCAGTGGAGCTGATACAGTGGACAGTGAGTGGAGGTCCTGTATGGTCAGTGGAGCTGATACAGTGGACAGTGAGTGGAGGTCCTGTATGGTCAGTGGAGCTGATACAGTGGACAGTGAGTGGAGGTCCTGTATGATCAGTAGATCTGATACAGTGGACAGTGAGTGTAGGTCCTGTATGGTCAGTGGAGCTGATACAGTGGACAGTGAGTGGAGGTCCTGTATGGTCAGTGGAGCTGATACAGTGGACAGTGAGTGGAGCTCCTGTATGGTCAGTGGAGCTGATACAGTGGACAGTGAGTGGAGCTCCTGTATGGTCAGTGGAGCAGATACAGTGGAGGTGGTATGTGTAACAGAATGCAACAAACCTCTGAATTGGCTTCAAGTATAAGTCCTCCTTCTTCCCCGGCGTGTAGTTTGGGCCCATGATACGCACCTTCTGCCCAGTAGCAACGACGCCAGAGAAAACACGGCCGAACGCGTAGAACCTCCCTTTGTCGCTCGTTGGTACCATTTTGGAGACGTACATCATCAGTGGAGCTTTAGGATCGCAGTTCTTGATACCTAAGGAGGTCACATGTCCACAGGAGAGGTTGTTGTTTCAAACGTAGCAACAGCGTCTTGAATTGATATCAGCTTTAAAGTTAAGTCCAGTACATTAATAACATGTAAAATTAAATATTAGAATGTATATTGTTTATGCAGTAGTGTGTAGTGCAGTTACTACACACAACCACTAGGAGGCCATGTAGTGTAGCTAAGCCACAGATAGCAACCAACCTAGCACAAGCAAGCTAGCTTTACTGGTACTATCTTAATAATTCGACACCAAATGGAGTTCCAGTGGTGCGTTCTCTCCACTGTAGTGACAGTTACTACAGTTATTAGTGATCAATACCCATCAATACTTCCAATCCTCTTGTGTTTACTTTTACTAATCAAAAATATTAACACCATTTATTTGTTTATTTATTTAGTAGGGTGGGTATGTATTGTATCTCTCAATAAAAAAAAACAATAAATAAACATTGCTGTAAATGTTGGTGTATAATAGGAACTACTTTTCCTTCCGCCTGCTCTGGCGAATAAGAACCAGCTTTAAACATAATGTAAACATAATGTGCAGTAGTGGGTAAAGTTTCCTGAGCGAATCATCAAAAGACTCACAAGCAGAAGTCTTAAGATTTAACACGACTCGTGTCGTGTCACACACAGCAATATTACATATACATAAACTTATAGTTTTAATTTTTTATATTACATTTTATCTGGCTTATTCTTAATATGATTTATTAATTATTTGATATAACAAATGTAAGTATTCGAATGTTTGAGTTTTCACTAACGTATAAAGTTCTAGTTTAGGTTCAGGCCTGGCTAAATAAATTAATTAATTAAATAAAAATACAAACATTATCAAGAATAGGCTATAGAAACCTATAGAGCTGTTATTGGAAAAGCAAATATGTGTGATACATCAGTGCATTCGGATCACCATTGCGATTGCGGAAATTGCCAGACATGGCAGGTTATAAAAAAAAAAATCTAAAAATAAAAAGAGTTCTAGTTTAAATGATCACTGAATTTAATTTTGTTAGGTGATAATATTAAAAAAGAAGTGAAAAGGAATTTCTGATGATTTAATATTTGTCAGACTTTCTGTTACAATTTTTTTAAAAAGTTTACTGACAGTCATTGTTAAAAATTACAAACTTGAAAGTATTAGTATCGGTATCAGGATATCAGACTTAGTAATACTTGGTATTGGATCGAATGGGAAATGGGTGGTATCACCCGGTCCTGACCGTTACAACACTGCAGTACGATGTTCGGCTTCCTAGCAGTAACTACACATGGACATGGCCAAGATATTGCATTCCTGCATTCATTCATTCTTTCATTTATTCGTTCATTCATTCATTCATTTGTTCGTTCATTCATTCATTCATTTGTTCGTTCATTCATTTGTTTGTTCGTTCATTCATTCATTTGTTCGTTCATTCATTCATTCATTTGTTCGTTCGTTCATTCATTCATTCATTTGTTCATTCGTTCATTCATTCATTCATTTATTTTCTAAGCTTCTTGTTCTTCTGTGTTGCAGGAGGTGCTGGAGTCGATCCCAGCGACTCCAGGCCACCAGTCCATCACAGGGCTACAAGATATGTACCAATATTTATATTTTCATTTCATCAGTTTGACTGATAACTGAATACAATGATTTGTATTTTGAGACAACACTGGCTGTAAAAAGCGCTGTATAAATAAATGTTGATTGATTATTGATTGATTGATATTAAGTATTTGTACACACGGTGTTGAACTAAATCCAGTTAATCTCGCTCTGTTTAATAATGAAACATAAAGTTGGTCAGTGTTTTATAAGTATATATATATATATATATATATATATATATATTTATATATATATATATATATATATATATATATATATATGACCCCATGTGATATACAGTCGTGGCATGTGGTCGTGTACCTACACCTGGTGTTCACTGTGTGGGCGGAGCTTTATTCACACTGAATGAATCAGAAGGAAGGTCTGCAGAGCAGGTGTGTGTATGAGAGCTGTATCATATCAGTACACAGAGCTGCTGCAGTGACGGAGGAGCTTCTATAAACCTGCTCACTGACGGAGCTCTGATCTTCACTCGGCTGATAACACTCAGAGTATCACTGCTCTGCTTCTTCACACACAACTTCTGAACCATCCACAGCTCTGATAAGCTCTGATCTCACACCAGGCTGAAGCTGAGCTTCCTGTTCTCCAGCATCTTGTTGGAATTCTCTCCTTCCACCCTAAACGGTGCAGCAGGACTTTCTCACACAGTGGACCAGAGAGACCCTCTGCTGCCGGGTTTGTTTAATGGGACAGACTCAGCAGTTATGGGCTCTCTAGATTAGAACTGAGCCCAACTCAGGGGAGCTTGTTCCTGCCTCAATGCCAGTGGGATGTTAAAGGGTTAAATCAATTAACTTTCAGTGGTACAGCGTGTTCACCATCACGCTCTAGGGCTGTAGAGTTGAGCACGTTTGGAAACCTCACAGTATTGTAACTGACCCATGGCTGACTCGTCGTCTCCTGGACCCTCATACAGCAGCTCACAGCGGTACCTCTGCGCGGTTACAGGTGACGGGAGATGGATGGTGATCATCTGAAGCAGAGCATCACCTGCAGGCAACCAGCGGCGCATCACAGCCTGGACAGAATACAAAACCGGCACATATGAATATATAAGCTGTACAAGTCATAAAGCTTCTGTACGTCATTACCCAGACTGTCATGTGACGTCTGAAGGGGTCATTTCACCTTAAGCAGCTGTTTCCCTTCCTTCTCTTTGTCCTCGGTGTCCAGCTTCACGTTGAGCTTTTCTATCAGCTTCTGGGTCTCCTCCTTCCTGAAGTTCATGATGGCATCAAAAACCTTTCAAATGAAGGAATAGATGTTTGTAATGGAGAACTAGAGGAACCCAAACTGTGCAGCAGCAGATGAGCTACTGTCTCTGACTTTACATCTACAAGGTGGACCAGCAAGTAGTAGGAGTGTCTAATAGAGTGGACAGTGCTGTGTCTAATAGAGTGGACAGCACCACGTCAGGACATCCGTTTATTTCAGAACTGAAAGGGAAAATGATGTATCTGAATACCCCAGCAAGTAACGGGTGAGGGGGGCTATCTTTTAGGCTATGTCCTGAACATGTCTGCTATCTTGAAAACCGCCATACTGGATCAAGAGCATGTGTTTCCAATGGTGAGCTGGTCGTGTAGCAGATCAAAGAAAACCAGAATTGATCAGAAATCGATTGATGTAATCAGATTTGTAATATCTCTTGTGGTTCAAACGTTATCAACACAGAAAGTTGCAACAACAATCACATTGAACAACATGTTCAGTGAGCTGTCGCTGGTACTGAACTCAGATCTGAAGGAGCAGTTGATCTGCTACACGACCAGCTTCCCAAAAACTTACCCTTGATCCAATATGGCAGCTTTCAAGTTGGCTGCCATGTTTGGGACATAGCCTAGAAGATAGCCCCCCCCCCCCATTCGTTTTAAAATAAAAGGGTGTCCTGAGACTTTTGACCCACCCTGTACAGAGAATCAGATGAACTACAGTCTGTAAGTGGAGGTCCTGTATGGTCAGTGGAGCTGATACAGTGGACAGTGAGTGGAGGTACTGTATGGTCAGTGGAGCTGATACAGTGGACAGTGAGTGGAGGTCCTGTATGGTCAGTGGAGCTGATACAGTGGACAGTGAGTGGAGGTCCTGTATGGTCAGTGGAGCTGATACAGTGGACAGTGAGTGGAGGTCCTGTATGGTCAGTGGAGCCGATACAGTGGACAGTGAGTGGAGGTCCTGTATGGTCAGTGGAGCTGATACAGTGGACAGTGAGTGGAGGTCCTGTATGGTCAGTGGAGCTGATACAGTGGACAGTGAGTGGAGATACAGGGAGGTGGTGTCAGTGCTATAGCTGATCAGTGTATATAGTATTAATGAAGTTTTATAAATGTGTTGTGTTGTTATTATATAGTATAGTTTCAGAATTAACACACAGAATCATTAAATCAGGTATTTCATTGAATTACTGTATAAGACACTGAACTTGAGAGATACAGTGTTGGAAAATGCCAAACCTTGAAAATTGGATCCAGGACTAGTTGGCAGAAAGTACGAGGAAGCTTTTTTCCGTCTGCGTTAGTGGCTGTTTTGCTGAATTTCCCGTTGGAAGGGTCAAAATACCTGAGAAATCAAAGACGATACAGTGGATTAAAAAGAAATAGCCTTTGAAGTGACTGTATCAAATATTAAACCTTTTCCACTGTGGCTCTATATCATCAGCATCCAACAGAAAACAAGTATCTCTATGTTACTGTATGTACTGCTGAGTGTCTCTATGTTACTGTATGTACTGCTGAGTGTCTCTATGTTACTGTATGTACTGCTGAGTGTCTATGTTACTGTATGTACTGCTGAGTATCTATGTTACTGTATGTACTGCTGAGTGTCTATGTTACTGTATGTACTGCTGAGTGTCTCTATGTTACTGTATGTACTGCTGAGTATCTCTATGTTACTGTATGTACTGCTGAGTATCTATGTTACTGTATGTACTGCTGAGTGTCTCTATGTTACTGTATGTACTGCTGAGTATCTCTATGTTACTGTATGTACTGCTGAGTATCTATGTTACTGTATGTACTGCTGAGTGTCTATGTTACTGTATGTACTGCTGAGTGTCTCTATGTTACTGTATGTACTGCTGAGTATCTCTATGTTACTGTATGTACTGCTGAGTGTCTCTATGTTACTGTATGTACTGCTGAGTGTCTATGTTACTGTATGTACTGCTGAGTGTCTCTATGTTACTGTATGTACTGCTGAGTATCTCTATATTACTGTATGTACTGCTGAGTATCTCTATATTACTGTATGTACTGCTGAATATCTCTATATTACTGTATGTACTGCTGAGTGTCTCTATGTTACTGTATGTACTGCTGAGTATCTCTATATTACTGTATGTACTGCTGAGTGTCTCTATATTACTGTATGTACTGCTGAGTATCTCTATGTTACTGTATGTACTGCTGAGTGTCTATGTTACTGTATGTACTGCTGAGTATCTCTATGTTACTGTATGTACTGCTGAGTGTCTATGTTACTGTATGTACTGCTGAGTATCTCTATGTTACTGTATGTACTGCTGAGTATCTATGTTACTGTATGTACTGCTGAGTGTCTCTATGTTACTGTATGTACTGCTGAGTGTCTCTATGTTACTGTATGTACTGCTGAGTATCTATGTTACTGTATGTACTGCTGAGTGTCTATGTTACTGTATGTACTGCTGAGTGTCTCTATGTTACTGTATGTACTGCTGAGTATCTATGTTACTGTATGTACTGCTGAGTGTCTATGTTACTGTATGTACTGCTGAGTGTCTCTATGTTACTGTATGTACTGCTGAGTGTCTCTATGTTACTGTATGTACTGCTGAGTGTCTCTATATTACTGTATACTGAATGGGTCCCTTTGCTGCACTTACTTGTCACCCCAAAGCTTCTTCATCATCTCCTCCACCTTCTTGCAACGCTCTGCAGGACTGACTTCTGCTTTTTTCTTTTCACCTTTGGCAGCAAACTTGGCCACATACATCTCAGCAAACTGCTTCAGAGTGAAGGCCCAGCCGTGGAGGCCGGACCCAAATCCTACGGTTCCAACAACAGGATCGACCTGGACATACGCCAGAGTACTCGTTCACATCATGCTCATGATTAAAGAAGTGTAAGTATTAAGGTCTGTGTTTTAAACTTTAAATTTAATCTGTAATTAAAAAGACACATTAGTGATTTTTATTAAGGGGCAGTCGTGAGCTGGAGGTTAGGGAACTAGCCTTGTGACCGGAAGGTTGCTGGTTCAAGCTCATGAACCGACAGGACACGACTGAAGTGCTCTTGAGCAAGGCACCTAACCCCTGACTGCTCCCCGGGCACTGTGGTAGGGCAAGTGTGCTTACTGTGTGTCCGTTCACGAGTGTTTCACTGCCCCCTACTGTGTCTGTTCACTAGTGTGTGTGTGTATGTGTATATGTAAGTGTTTCACAGCCCCCTAGTGTGTCTGTTCACTAGTGTGTGTGTGTGTGTGTATATGTGAGTGTTTCACTGCCCCCTAGTGTGTCTGTTCACTAGTGTGTGTGTGTGTGTGTGTATATGTGAGTGTTTCACTGCCCCCTAGTGTGTCTGTTCACTAGTGTGTGTGTATATGTAAGTGTTTCACTGCCCCCTAGTGTGTCTGTTCACTAGTGTGTGTGTGTGTGTGTATATGTAAGTGTTTCACAGCCCCCTAGTGTGTCTGTTCACTAGTGTGTGTGTGTGTGTATATGTAAGTGTTTCACTGCCCCCTAGTGTGTCTGTTCACTAGTGTGTGTGTGTGTGTATATGTGAGTGTTTCACTGCCCCCTAGTGTGTCTGTTCACTAGTGTGTGTGTATATGTAAGTGTTTCACTGCCCCCTAGTGTGTCTGTTCACTAGTGTGTGTGTGTGTATATGTAAGTGTTTCACTGCCCCCTAGTGTGTCTGTTCACTAGTGTGTGTGTGTATGTGAGTGTTTCACTGCCCCTAGTGTGTCTGTTCACTAGTGTGTGTGTGTATATGTGAGTGTTTCACTGCCCCTAGTGTGTCTGTTCACTAGTGTGTGTGTATATGTAAGTGTTTCACTGCCCCCTAGTGTGTCTGTTCACTAGTGTGTGTGTATATGTAAGTGTTTCACTGCCCCCTAGTGTGTCTGTTCACTAGTGTGTGTGTGTGCATATGTGAGTGTTTCACTGCCCCCTAGTGTGTCTGTTCACTAGTGTGTGTGTATATGTGAGTGTTTCACTGCCCCCTAGTGTGTCTGTTCTGAGGTATGTAGTTTAGACCTACGCTTCATATCAGGGCAGCAAACTTTCCCACAATTCTATCTGATCTCCTGCCAAACTTTTATTTACTCCCACAATTCAGTCCAATCTCCCATCAAACTTCTATTTACTCCCACAATTCAGTCCAATCTCCCATCAAACTTCTATTTACTCCCACAATTCAGTCCAATCTCCCATCAAACTTCTATTTACTCCCACAATTCAGTCCAATCTCCCAACAAACTTCTACTTACTCCCACAATTCAGTCCAATCTCCCATCAAACTTCTATTTGCTCCCACAATTCAGTCCAATCTCCCATCAAACTTCTACTTACTTCCACAATTCAGTCCAATCTCCCATCAAACTTCTATTTACTCCCACAATTCAGTCCAATCTCCCATCAAACCTCTATTTACTCCCACAATTCAGTCCAATCTCCCATCAAACTTCTATTTACTCCCACAATTCAGTCCAATCTCCCATCAAACTTCTATTTGCTCCCACAATTCAGTCCAATCTCCCATCAAACTTCTATTTGCTCCCACAATTCAGTCCAATCTCCCAACAAACTTCTACTTACTCCCACAATTCAGTCCAATCTCCCATCAAACTTCTATTTGCTCCCACAATTCAGTCCAATCTCCCATCAAACTTCTACTTACTTCCACAATTCAGTCCAATCTCCCATCAAACTTCTATTTACTCCCACAATTCAGTCCAATCTCCCAACAAACTTCTACTTACTCCCACAATTCAGTCCAATCTCCCAACAAACATCTATTTACTCCCACAATTCAGTCCAATCTCCCATCAAACTTCTACTTACTTCCACAATTCAGTCCGATCTCCCATCAAACTTCTATTTACTCCCACAATTCAGTCCAATCTCCCATCAAACTTCTATTTGCTCCCACAATTCAGTCCAATCTCCCATCAAACTTCTATTTGCTCCCACAATTCAGTCCAATCTCCCATCAAACTTCTATTTGCTCCCACAATTTAGTCCGATCTCCTTCCAAACTCCTATTTTCTGCCACAGTTCAGTCTAATCTCCTGTGAAACATCTGATCTCCCCAAAAACAGTCCAAATTATTATCAAACTTCCATTTTTTGCTACAATTCAGTCCGATCTTCCTCCAAACCTCTATTTTCTCCAGCGATTCAGTCTGATCTCCTGACAAGCTTGTATTTTGTCCCGCATTTCAGTCCGATCTCCTGCCGAACTTCGATTTGCTCCCACCATTCAGTCCGATTTCTCGCCAAACGTTTAATTTTCTCCCGCAATTCAGTTCGATCTCCCAACAAAAAACTATTTTGTCCTGCAGTTCAGTCCGATCTCCCACCAGAATTCTATTTTCTTCCTTCAGTCTGATCTCCCTCTAAACGTATATATTTTTTCCTGCAGTTCAGTCTGATCTCCCACCAAACTTCCATTTACTCCCACAGTTCAGTCCGATCTCCTGACAATTTTTTCCTGTTTTTTTTCCCTGTTTTCTCCAGCAATTCTATCCAAGTACATTAATTGATTGGATGATAGCAGGTGGTGTGTGGAGCTGATTGGTGTGTAGTTATTCTATGGTAGATGTTTGTAACTGTGAGTCTGATTTAATGTAAATAGAGTGATTTAAACTGAACAGGTAGACAGAAGTGGTTCAGCGTTGGCCGCCCTGATTCTGATTAAGTTGGTTTACCATAATGTTGCCCATTGGTCCGTGCTCTCCTTCACCGTAGGTTGAAATGATGACGTTGACGTTCTCCACGATGCGCTGGAAGGTCTGGAACAGCTCGTCAGGTTCCAGCTGCAGCTCGAGCAAAGCCCGGTCCATCTTGTTCATCATCAGTACGGGTTTGATGCGCTCGGCGATGGCCTGCCGCAAGACGGTCTCCGTCTGCACGCACACACCTGTACAGCACACGTACAATCAGACTGAAACAACACAAGTTACACAAACAAGAGCAATAAATAAATCTAGAAACACTTCTAGAATATAAAGTTTATTAAAGGACCCATACTGATTTCCTTCTGCTATTTTATTAGATACCTTAAAAAAACAATAATATCAGCTCCACTGACCATACAGGAGCTCCACCTACAGACTGTAGTTCATCTGATTCTCTGTATACTTTATTACTCTGTTCTTTAATGATCAGGACCCCCACAGGACCACCACAGAGCAGATACTATTAGGAAGGTGGCTCATTCTCAGCACTGCAGTGACACTGACGTGGTGCTGGTGTGAGTGGATCAGACACAGCAGTGCTGCTGCTGGAGTGTTTAAACACTGTGTCCACTCACTGTCCACTCTATTGGACACTCCTACTACTTGCTGGTCCACCTTGTAGATGTAAAGTCAGAGACAGTAGCTCATCTGCTGCTGCACAGTTTGTGTTCCTCTAGTTCTTCATCAGTGGACACAGGACGCCGCCCACAGGACACTGCTGTCTGGATAGTTTTGGTTGGTGGACGATTCTCAGATCAGCACCACATCAGTGTCACTGCAGTGCTGAGAATGACCCACCTCCCTAATAGTATCTGCTCTGTGGGGGTCCTGTGGGGTCCTGATCATTAAAGAACAGAGTAATAAAGTGTACAGAGAATCAGATTAACTACAGTCTGTAAGTGGAGCTCCTGTATGGTCAGTGGAGCTGGAGCTTAGATAGATGACCCTTGGAACTTCAACCTGGTGAAGCCATGCACAGTCATACCTGATACACAGTCTACTACTACCAGAGCCCCGTCGGTAACTCTCAGAGCTGCCGTCACCTCGGACGAGAAGTCCACGTGACCCGGAGAGTCGATCAGGTTTATGAGAAAACCGGACCCGTCCTTGCATTGCTTGATGAAGGCCAAGTCATTCTCGCTGAGCTCGTAGTACAGAGAGATAGCTCTGCATTGAAGATAGTACATAAGAGCTTTTACAGTCATATCCAGAGGAGTCAAGTACCAAAGTACAAATACTTCATTACCTTACTTAAGTAGAAATGTTGGTTATTTATACTTTACCGGAGTAATTATTATTTAGACTTTTTACTACTACTCCTTACATTTACACTCCATTATCAGTACTTTCTACTCCTTACATTTACACTCCATTATCTGTACTTTCTACTCCTTACATTTACACTCCATTATCAGTACTTTCTACTCCTTACATTTACACTCCATTATCTGTACTTTCTACTCCTTACATTTACACTCCATTATCAGTACTTTCTACTCCTTACATTAACACTCCATTATCTGTACTTTCTACTCCTTACATTTACACTCCATTATCAGTACTTTCTACTCCTTACATTTACACTCCATTATCAGTACTTTCTACTCCTTACATTTACACTCCATTATCAGTACTTTCTACTCCTTACATTTACACTCCATTATCAGTACTTTCTACTACTTACATTAACACTCCATTATCTGTACTTTCTACTCCTTACATTTACACTCCATTATCAGTACTTTCTACTCCTTACATTAACACTCCATTATCTGTACTTTCTACTCCTTACATTTACACTCCATTATCAGTACTTTCTACTCCTTACATTTACACTCCATTATCTGTACTTTCTACTCCTTACATTTACACTCCATTATCAGTACTTTCTACTCCTTACATTTACACTCCATTATCAGTACTTTCTACTCCTTACATTAACACTCCATTATCAGAACTTTCTACTCCTTACATTTACACTCCATTGTCAGTACTTTCTACTCCTTACATTTACACTCCATTATCAGTACTTTCTACTCCTTACATTTACACTCCATTATCAGTACTTTCTACTCCTTACATTTACACTCCATTATCAGTACTTTCTACTCCTTACATTTACACTCCATTATCAGTACTTTCTACTCCTTACATTTACACTCCATCAGTACTTTCTACTCCTTACATTTACACTCCATTATCAGTACTTTCTATTCCTTACATTTACACTACATTATCAGTACTTTCTACTCCTTACATTTACACTCCATTATCAGTACTTTCTACTCCTTACATTTACACTCCATTATCAGTACTTTCTACTCCTTACATTTACACTCCATTATCAGTACTTTCTACTCCTTACATTTACGCTTCATTATCAGTACTTTCTACTCCTTACATTTACACTCCATTATCAGTACTTTCTACTCCTTACATTTACACTACATTATCAGTACTTTCTACTCCTTACATTTACACTCCATTATCTGTACTTTCTACTCCTTACATTTACACTCCATTATCTGTACTTTCTACTCCTTACATTTACACTCCATTATCAGTACTTTCTACTCCTTACATTTACACTCCATTATCAGTACTTTCTACTCCTTACATTTTAAACATGGTCTCGTTACTCCTATTTCATTTCAGCTTGTTTTCATTCATGTACATTTACATTCCAGTAAAGATTATTGATAACATGTCTTTGAAGTTTAGCTTCATTACAATACTTATAGACAACTAGTCATCATATCTTCTGCTCCATGAAACTCATGTTAATGTTCAGTAGTAACAGATATGCTTCTTTAATATATTTACATTGTACTAAACTACATTCATGTTTAATGGGTGTATATGGGCTGAAACAGGAAGCCTAGCGCATCCCAAATTTATCAACATTAACATTTTGATATAACATTATAGTCATTATGGCTTTTAGAAGAATGGGCTTTTTGGGGAGGTGGGCTAGTGTAGACTGTAGACCCCTGTGGTGCGGCCTAAGCTTTTGTTCTTAATATCATTTTTTTCTTACGTTACTTTTACTTTTATACTTTAAGTAGTTCTGAAGGCAGTATTTTTACACTTTTACTGGAGTAAAGAGCTTCAGTTGATACTTCAACTTCTACAGAAGTATTTTTAACCCTAGTATCTATACTTCTACCTGAGTAATGAACGTGCATACTTTGGACACCTTTGTAGATTCTGACCACCTGTTTATTTAATGACTAGCACTTTCAACACACGCCTACTGGAAGCACCGCCAGTGTTTTAGAAATCCTCCTCAAAGCTTTTACTATGATCAAATACAATATAGGCTATTTTCCATAAGAGCAATACATCAGTAAGAATCCAGGGGGCAGATTTACTGATATTTTATGCTGTTTCAATTAAAAAGTGACCATCACGCTTTACTAAACAGGCACAGCAACCGGTTAAGCCCCTTAATAAGAGGGTGGTCAAAGTTATTTTATGTATTTGTATTATTGCATTAGCATTATTAGGAGATTGCCTTTAAAAGGAGGAGATTATTAGAATTACGACTCTAATTTACTAATAACTCATAGTAAATACTGAGCATGCATTATTGAATGCCTTTGGAACGCGTGCCTTGTTTTTGGTACCAGTGTTTTCGCTCAAAAATTAAAAAGAGGAAAGAAAACTCCTGTTGTGTCACATTACTCTTAATTAAACTTGTTTAAACTACTGTTTCCTTGTGCTGTGCATATACACTCATTAACAACAACATAAGTCACCAAGAAGGAGTTGTTGGAACAATACTGTATGTGTGTGAACGTAATGATGATGTATGTAAGTTATATAATATTAGAGTGAAATGAGAAGTTTATTGATAAAAACTGTAGGCTCTAGGACCCTGTTGGGCTCCTTCAACCTGGATACAAGATCCGGTTGGAGACATATAGGTTCCATAACGCATCCTGCAGCACATCTACCCACAGATGTTGCAGCTGGACCTGTAGATCCTGAACACTTGTAGGTGCTGAAGCTCGAGACCCAGTTGGAACCATAAATGCTGGACTGGTGATGAATCTGGTGGAGATGTTCCTGGGAAGCCCTCACTGTGGGTGGAACATTATCCTGCTGAACAATACCAGCTGGAAGTTCTATCATGAGAGGAAACACATGTGGACGTCCTGCACACATGGCTGAGCTGTTAGTGACCCTCGTTGCACTACTAGAGGGGCCGATTGTCGTAGCGATGCTCCCCAGATCATCACACCAGCAGGTCAGTGTGCTGCTCCACAGCAAATGCAGGACTGAAGTGTCACCACAAGGCTCCATACTCGAACCCGACCAGTGTTGAATCCCAAACAGAACCTGGATTCGTCTCCAAAGACGATACGGAAACTGTGGAAGCTGCTCACGCTTGTTGATAGATCAAATGATGGTTGGGTGGTCCAGAGCCTGTTAGCGTGTGAAACTGTGCCCTCACGTAACCACTGCTCCCAACACCTCCTAACAGCTTGGTCAGAACAGCCTAGATGGTGGGCAGTTTATCAAAATGACCCTCCTGTTTCTCTCAGTCTGATGATACGCCTCTCAAAGACTGTTAACTAGTGAGTCATAGAGGTAGCATGTCCAGCAGATCTCTCACTAAGAGGACCACGACCCAACAGCCGCCTCTGAGAGTCTTTTTGTGGGGCAGCCGGGAAACCGTCCCATATTTCTATCTGGGTGGTCATGTTTGTTGTTAACGAGTGTATTTTGCAACACTGTTAGTGTCTTAAAAGCCTAAATACTGATGTGACAGTGTTCCTGTCTTGGCTCTGCAACTCCTGAATACACTATTAACATACAGCAGGGGTCAGTAATAAAAACAGGGGTCCTGGTCCAAACCCAGACGTTGTCCAATGTGGACCCAAACTGATAAACTACTGAGGAGGATTTAATTCTGACAGTGTTTATTTTAAGCAGCAGATTTTTTCTAGTCTTTATGGTATATGACGCTCACAGACCAATCACGTGTGGTTTAAGATCACCAAAGGTGCTCCTCAGCCAATCAGATGCTTGTCTAGTTTTGGAGAATACCGAACATATCAATCTGTGAAACTGAGTTAAGGAGAAGACGCTGCTTTATTTACTTTCTCTATAAATAAACACTTTAAGATTCTCTGTTTTTCAGAAGTGTTCTGTTTGTTTAATGTAGCTCTTGTTTTTATTGAAGTGAGTAAAAACATTTATTATTAGTTTATAAATAATTAATTCAGTTCAGTATTTAAACAGTAAATATACTGAAATATACTGAACGGTATGTGTGATGTGTTGGTGTTTCAGTAGCTGATGGCATAAGATGCTGATACTAGACTACTTCAGTAAACAGGATACACCACTGAATCAGAACAGGTTAGAGATGATGACGGTCTGGACCGGCCTGAGGAGATCTCCTCTAACTGGACCTTACTGACTCTAATTAAACACTCCTAACATACAGGAACATACTCTTCTCATATTAACTTTTATTTTCTTATACGATATATACACAGTCGAGTCATATCATTATTATGACCAGCTAATATCTAGAGTGACCTCCGTGTGCAGCACGGACAGCAGCTAGACGGACTGGGAGACTCAGTAAGGTGCTGGTAGGTGGTCACAGGTATCTGGAGGTATCATGCTGACTGCAGTGCATCCCACAGCTGCTGGAGGGAGCGTGGAGGAGGATCCATAGAGACAACAACACCATCCAGGTGGTCCCACAGATGCTCAATCAGGTTCAAGTCTGGGGAATTAGGGGTCCAGGGTAGTACTTGGAAGTCTTGGTCAGTTCTTCCAACCAGTGTGGGACATTTCTAGTTGTGGGACGTGTCTCATTGTCTTGCTGAAAGATCCCATCCACCCCAGAGAAGACCATCAGCATGTATGGGGTATGTAAACTGCAAGGATGGATCCAGACCTAAATGGGTTAAGAGGGTCTTCCACATGGATGTGTGTGCCACCTACGAGCTGCTACCATCCAAAGTAGGACGTGGTCATAATAATGTGACTCGACTGTGCTTGAAAGTTCTTTGAAGAAAACCTGTTAAACTGACCACCCCCGCCTCAAAGTGGTGGCAGGCTGTCCATAATTACTGCCTCTTTTAGTAAATCTGCCCCAAAGAACGCAGGTGCTGTAGTCGTGGAAACCAGTGTGAATACCTACGTTGACTTGATGGTGATGCACCTCTCCTGCTCGTCTTTTCTTGTGTCGGTGAAGCGGGTCTCACCGGCTCGTGCGGAGGCGATGATACCCGCCTTACACACGAGCGAGTCAGTGAGGGTAGATTTGCCGTGATCCACATGGGCGATCACGGACATGTTCCTGATGTTGGACTTCTTGTCCATGATCTCCCGGATCTGGTCTACGGTGAAGTTCACCTGCGAGATAGAAAGCAGCTTCAATTTAGATCCAAGCAAAGATTATCAGGATAAAAATTATTGTTTATACTTTAGATTATATTATATTTCTCATTAATCAGCAGCTAATCCAATTAAAACCCTGTACTACAGCGGATACATACCACTACACTCACTGTCCACTGTATCAGCTCCACTGACCATACAGGACCTCCACTCACTGTCCACTTTATCAGCTCCACTGACCACACAGGACCTACACTCACTGTCCACTGTATCAGCTCCACTGACCATACAGGTCCTACACTCACTGTCCACTGTATCAGCTCCACTGACCATACAGGACCTACACTCACTGTCCACTGTATCAGCTCCACTGACCATACAGGACCTACACTCACTGTCCACTGTATCAGCTCCACTGACCATACAGGACCTCCACTCACTGTCCACTGTATCAGCTCCACTGACCATATAGGACCTCCACTCACTGTCCACTGTATCAGCTCCACTGACCATACAGGACCTACACTCACTGTCCACTGTATCAGCTCCACTGACCATACAGGACCTCCACTCACTGTCCACTGTATCAGCTCCACTGACCATACAGGACCTCCACTCACAGACTGTAGTTCATCTGATTCTCTGTATACTTTATTACTCAGTTCTTTAGTGATCAGGACCCCCACAGGACCACCACAGAGCAGATACTATTAGGGAGGTGGATCATTCTCAGCACTGCAGTGACACTGACATAGTGGTGGTGTGTTAGTTAGTGTGTGTTGTGCTGGTGTGAGTGGATCAGACACAGCAGTGCTGCTGCTGGACTGAGAATCGTCCACCAACCAAAACTATCCAGACAGCAGTGTCCTGTGGGCGGCGTCCTGTGTCCACTGATGAAGAACTAGAGGAACACAAACTGTGCAGCAGCAGATGAGCTACTGTCTCTGACTTTACATCTACAAGGTGGACCAGCAAGTAGTAGGAGTGTCTAATAGAGTGGACAGTGAGTGGACACAGTGTTTAAATACTCCAGCGGCAGCACTGCTGTGTCTGATCCACTCACACCAGCACCACGTCAGTGTCACTGCAATGCTGAGAATGACCCACCTCCCTAATAGTATCTGCTCTGTGGTGGTCCTGTGGGGGTCCTGATCATTAAAGAACAGAGTAATAAAGTACACAGAGAATCAGATGAACTACAGTCTGTGGAGCTCCTGTATGGTCAGTGGAGCTGATAAGATGGTGTATATCTAATGGTGGGTGTATGTGACTTTAGTTTTTCTGTGTGGAACATCAGTGTGAGGCGTCTACTCCACGTGTACTATAAAAATAAAATGGGTCTGTGAGGGGGATATAAATGGCAACAACACTACGAACCCGCAGGCATCTGTAACTGTAGCTAAAGGGCAAAAATAGAGTAAATACGAAGCGATAGCACGAAGGGCCACTCTTACTAGTGTAGACGGTGACTTTCACAATCAATTAGTCACCAGTACATGTTTTTAATCCTTACTAAATACCTAACGCTGACATTTGATCCGTCTGTATGGCTGAAAGTCAGTAAGCTGGCATGCTGGAGCGCTCTGGGTCAGAAGTAACTCTTGAGTAATCGAGCGAAGAGGAGCTGGAGCTGTTTCCACAACACGGTGAACTGGAGTCAACAGTGAACATGATCAACAAGTACAGCGTACAGCAGTAACGTCCACAGGACATTGAGACACAGGCTGTCCGGTAGAGGTTTAATATCTGATACATGGTCTCTATGAGGACTACGTTAAACTGATTTCTGGAACTGGGAGACGGAATAGGAACTACTTTCTTCGTTCCATGCATTGACCTGCTCTCGCAGTACCTCCAGGATCAGTTGTGGGCTGGACGTTAGGGAACCAGTCTTGTGACCGGAAGGTCGCTGGTTTGATCCCCGGAACTAACAGGACGCCAACCCCCAACTGCTCCCCGGCTACTGTGGATAGAGCTGCTCACCACTCTGGGCAAGTGTGCCCACTGCCCAGTAGTGTGTGTTCACAAGTGTGTGTGTATATGTGGGTGTTTCACTGCCCCCTAGTGTGTGTTCACTAGTGTGTATGTGGGTGTTTCACTGCCCCCTAGAGTGTGTGTTCACTTGTGTGTGTGGGGGTGTTTCATAGCCCTTTGTTAGTGTGGGTGTGGGTGTGTGTTCACTAGTGTTTGTGTATATGAGTGCCCCCTAGTGTGTGTGTGTTCACTAGTGTGTATGTGGGTGTTTCACAGGGTGTGTGTTCACTTATGTGTGTATGAGTGGGGGTGGGGGTGGTATTTCACTGTCCCTTAGTGTGTGTGTGTGTGTGTGTGTCCACTATTGTGTGTGTTCACTAGTTCTTGTGTATGTGGGTTTTTCACTGCCCCTAATGTGACCTTCACATCCAGGTCTGAGTCTCTACTGTACAAACTGGTCCTTTCTGGATCTTCTTGAGAAGAACCTTAGCAGCTCAGTACAGACTCAGTAAAGACTCAGTAGGGACTTAGTACAGACTCAGTAGGGACTCAGTAGGGACTCAGTGGGGACTCAGTAGAGACTCAGTGGAGACTCAGTGGAGACACAGTAGAGACTCAGTAGAGACACAGTAGAGATTCAGTAGGGACACAGTAGAGACTCAGTAGAGACTTAGTAGGGACAAAATAGAGACTCAGTAGAGACTTAGTACAGACTCAGTAGGGACTCAGTGGGGACTCAGTAGAGACTCAGTGGAGACTCAGTGGAGACACAGTAGAGACTCAGTAGGGACTCAGTGGAGACTCAGTGGAGACAGTAGAAATTCAGTAAGGACTCAATAGAAACACAGGAGAGACTCAATAGAGACTCAGTAGGAACACAGTAGAGACTCAGTAGGAACACAGTAGGGACACAGTAGAGACTCAGTAGAGACTCTGTAGGGACTCATTAGAAACTCAGTAGGGACACAGGAGAGACTCAATAGAGACTCAGTAGGAACACAATAGAGACTCAGTAGGAACACAGTAGGGACACAGTAGAGACTCAGTAGGGACACAGTAGAGACTCTGTAGGGACTCAGTAGAGACTCTGTAGGGACACAGTAGAGACTCAGTGGAGACTCAGTAGAGACTCAGTAGGGACACAGTAGAGACTCAGTAGAGACTCTGTAGGGACACAGTAGAGACTCTGTAGAGACACAGTAAAGACTCAGTAGAGACTCAGTGGAGACTCAGTAGAGACTCAGACCCAGACGTGTTAACAAGCAGAGCTGAAAGAATGTATACCTTTTAAACCCCCAATGGAGTCTGAATGTTAATTGGGTCAGTGGTTAATTGATCTGGGGGTCGTATGGACTGGTTATAAATGATTACTTACATCAGATTTAACAACTGGATTGACCTAACAAGCTAATTAAGACTTGAGACTCAAAGATAACTGAGACCTCAATTCTGAAAATTCTGAAAAGAAAGTTTCATGTTTAACTTCCTACCTTTTGGAGATCAGATCATCTTCATCAGTTCTCAAACGTTTACTCACCACTGTGTGTATATCTCTTTATCATAACACAGAAAATTACACAGAAGACCCAACAAATATGAATATTTATATTTATAGCCAATTTATAGCTAATCAGTGTACATATCATATTTAATAATATATATGACCTATATATGACCTCTGCTATAACATATATTATAATACTTTGTATATTTTATATATTTTTTTATTATTTCTTTTATTTGTTATCTTTATGTATTGGTAAATGGAGGAGCAGCAAAGTAAGAATTTCATTGTACAGTGTAACTGTCTGTTCTGCTGTACACATGACAATAAAACTCTTGAATCTTGAATATATATATATGCTGTCCAAAGATGATAACAGCAACTTTCTACATCATTTGAATATGTCAGTGGGTGTTTACATTGTGCGAAAGTTTTATGACTAATGGACCAATAGAAGTGCTCCAAAATAGCTTGGAAAAAAGTCTGGTTCCATTGACTTACATTGAAAGTAAAGTAAGCACTTTGTTGTCTTCTCACAGTAACACCTGTGAAGCTCGGTTTTCTCCTCTATCTCCAAGAAGAAAGTACTTTGGTCTGATTTGGACAGTTTTGGAGGTCTAGCAGGTCCTGCATGAGTTTTAACTGTATTATTTTTTATTCACCTCCCTGAGGCTTCTCCCTCCCCATGCCAGTGAATTATAACTGTACCTAATAGAAGACTGAATATTACACTGACTTTTTCACAGTACTGTATTTTTTATTCTGCATTTTATATACAACTATCTTTAAATACTGTCATTACTGGCTGTTCGTTCTGATTGGATTATTATTGATTTTTAGATAAGTTGACACCCCCCTCCGCCACCCCCTCCCCCACTCAGCCAGGCTGAACGTGAGTGGGTGAGTTTCAGGTTCATGAGGTGCTTTGCTTCTAAAAATGGCTTCATTAGATCCAGTAGACTAGTCCTGAATGATGAACCAGCAGAATATATATATATATATAGACCAATAGAAATGCTCCAATATAGAATAAATCCTTTTTACATAAACTTACATTAAAAGTTACTATTTTGTTTTTTTTCTTTGGACAGCGCTGATTTTATATATATATATATATATATATATATATATATATATATATATATATATATATATATATATATATATACATATATGTATGTTCTTATTTTATCATTATATTTTATATCATATCCCACGACTGCGCAGGCGCAGTGTTTCTGCGTTATTAACCCCGCCTCCTTGCTGTGGTTGGCCAGTGACAGACGGACTGTGTGGAAACACGGCGCACGAGGCATATTAACTCTAACCACACTAACCAATCCTAGCGCGAAGCTTGGACCTAGCCAGCCAATCCTGACCAATGGGGCGTGGCTTTCCAGAATACGGGTGGGTAAAAAACCCCGGCGCGGTATCTGTCTCAGCCATGCACACCCAGCCTGTGCCAGCAGACCTGGTGGGGGGCGATATGGGGTGATGAACAGTTTCGCCCCCCCCTCTCTACGCCCCCCCACCCAGAAACAAACACGCACTTCTGTTGCCCCCTCGCAGACACCACACCGCGCACTAATAAGCCCCTCTTGCTCAACGTGAGCCCATGAAACTTTAATGAACACGGTGGGCGTGATCGTGCTATTTATAACGGTGGGGTTTGTGGGTGGGGGGCGCGGAGAGGTGGTGGGCGTTATTCCAATTTCTGTGTATCCCGAAAATAACACCGCGCACTTGTACTTAAAGGAAACGTGCAGCTATCGCTCCAACGCAGCTCCTCCTCTACCCCAGCCGAGCCCAAGCCTCACATTCATTAGCCTCTATTAGCCTTAATATCTGACCATCTCTCCTAATATCTGTGCGCCACAGCCCTCCGTGCACTGCGGCACTCCGCAGCACGCCACGTCCAAGTTCAAATCCCCCCAAAAAGCAGGCTGTCATTACGTCATACGCATGAAATAACACTAGAACATAAATACAGCCGAGTCAGAACCCACACGCAGCCAGACTAGTCTTATTAGTATTAATACCAGTACTAGTATTAATATTAATGGTAGTATTATCAAGGCTTTTTGGGGGGCTGTCATGTGAAATGACTCACCATGTTGGCGAGTTCTTCTCTCCGGCTGTCAGACGGCCTCTCTGCGGCTCCTCTGCTGCTGCTGCTGCTGCTCCTCTCTGCTGGAGGACTTTGGGGGGAAAGAGGGAGAGAGTGACGTCGAGTCTTAGTTTATGCTGCGACAGGCAGCACTGTGGAGTCATGTGGAAGGAGTCATATGGGTCCAGCACAGCCGGACAGGCTACCTGGGGCTGCGGAGAAATACAGCTCTGCTGAGAGAGGGGAAAAAAACAGAGAGACCTGCAATAATCAGATGAGAAATGCCCACCCGCTGCCCACCCGCTGCCCACACGCTGCCCACATAACACTGACCCTGTCCATTTCTTACAGTGGGAATAAACCTCATTTCAGATAATACACTGTAGATGGTTAAAGGGCCCATATAGACATTTTTAAAGGGCCCATAAACAGATTTATTTTGCTTTATAATTCAAATGAATGAATTTGGCTGTACATTAACATGGTTAGACTTTAAAAACTATACTGATCACTGGTTTGTGATGTCACATCTACAACCAACACATATACTTAGCCTTTAGCTGTTTGTCATTAGAACTGTTTCTTTTTGAATGAAGCATTAATGAAGCCTACGTTCAGTTTAGAGTGAGGATCCTAACATGCATGTGTTTGGACTGTGGGAGGAAACCGGAGAACCCGGAGGAACCCACTCAAACACAGAGAGAACATACACACTCCACACAGAACCACCCGGACCGGGAATCCAACCCAGATCATCTTACTGTGAGGAGACAGTGCTGACCACTACACCACCATACTGACCACTACACCACCATACTGACCACTAAACCACCATACTGACCACTACACCACCGTACTGACCACTACACCACCGTACTAACCACTACACCACCATACTAACCACTACACCACCATACTAACCACTACACCACCGTACTAACCACTACACCACCATACTAACCACTACACCACCATACTAACCACTACACCACCGTACTAACCACTACACCACCATACTAACCACTACACCACCATACTAACCACTACACCATCATACTAACCACTACACCACCATACTGACCACTACACCACCATACTGACCACTAAACCACCATACTGACCACTACACCACCGTACTGACCACTACACCACCATACTAACCACTACACCACCATACTAACCACTACACCACCGTACTAACCACTACACCACCATACTAACCACTACACCACCATACTGACCACTACACCACCATACTAACCACTACACCACCATACTAACCACAACACCACCATACTAACCACTACACCACCATACTAATAACTACACCACCATACTAACCACTACACCACCGTACTAACCACTACACCACCATACTAACCACTACACCACCATACTAACCAATACACCACCGTACTGACCACGACACCACCATACTAACCAATACACCACCGTACTGACCAATACACCACCGTACTGACCACTACACCACCATACTGACCACTACACCACCATACTAACCACTACACCACCATACTAACCACTACACCACCATACTAACCACTACACCATCATACTAACCACTACACTACCGCACTAACCACTACACCACGATACTGACCACTACACCACCATACTGACCACTACACCACTATACTAACCACTACACTACCATACTGACCACTACACCACCGTACTAACCACTACACCACCATACTAACCACTACACCACCATACTGACCACTACACCTTCATACTAACCACTACACCACCATACTAACCACTACACCACCATACTGACCACTACACCATCATACTAACCACTACACTACCGCACTAACCACTACACCACGATACTGACCACTACACCACGATACTGACCACTACACCACCATACTGACCACTACACCATCATACTGACCACTACACCACCGTACTAACCACTACACCACCGTACTAACCACTACACCACCATACTGACCACTACACCACCCTACTAACCACTACACCACCTTACTAACCACTACACCACGATACTGACCACTACACCACCATACTGACCACTACACCACAATACTAACCACTACACCACCGTACTGACCACTACACCACCATACTAACCACTACACCACCTTACTAACCACTACACCACCATACTAACCACTACACCACCATACTAACCACTACACCACCGTACTGACCACTACACCACCGTACTAACCACTACACCACCGTACTGACCACTACACCACCGTACTAACCACTACACCACCATACTGACCACTACACCACCGTACTAACCACTACACCACCATACTAACCACTACACCACCGTACTAACCACTACACCACCGTACTAACCACTACACCACCGTACTGACCACTACACCACCGCACTAACCACTACACCACTGTACTAACCACTACACCACAGTGCTGACTACTACACCACCGTACTAACCACTACACCACCATATTGACCACTACACCACCGTACTAACCACTACACCACCATACTAACCACTACACCACCGTACTGACTACTACACCACCGTACTGACCACTACACCACCATACTAACCACTACACCACCGTACTAACCACTACACCACCATACTAACCACTACACCACCATACTAACCACTACACCACCGTACTAACCACTACACCACCATACTAACCACTACACCACCGTAATAACCACTACACCACCGTAATAACCACTACACCACCATACTGACCACTACACCACCATACTGACCACTACACCATCATACTGACCACTACACCACCATACTGACCACTACACCATCATACTGACCACTACACCACCGTACTAACCACTACACCACCGTACTAACCACTACACCACCATACTGACCACTACACCACCCTACTAACCACTACACCACCTTACAAACCACTACACCACCATACTGACCACTACACCACCATACTGACCACTACACCACCATACTAACCACTAAACCACCATACTGACCACTACACCACCATACTAACCACTACACCACCATACTAACCACTACACCACCATACTAACCACTACACCACCATACTAACCAATACACCACCGTACTGACCACTACACCACCATACTAACCAATACACCACCGTACTGACCAATACACCACCGTACTGACCACTACACCACCATACTAACCACTACACCACCATACTAACCACTACACCATCATACTAACCACTACACTACCGCACTAACCACTACACCACCATACTGACCACTACACCACTATACTAACCACTACACTACCATACTGACCACTTCACCACCGTACTAACCACTACACCACCGTACTAACCACTACACCACCATACTGACCACTACACCTTCATACTAACCACTACACCACCATACTAACCACTACACCACCATACTGTCCACTACACCATCATACTAACCACTACACTACCGCACTAACCACTACACCACGATACTGACCACTACACCACGATACTGACCACTACACCACCATACTGACCACTACACCATCATACTGACCACTACACCACCGTACTAACCACTACACCACCGTACTAACCACTACACCACCATACTGACCACTACACCATCATACTAACCACTACACTACCGCACTAACCACTACACCACGATACTGACCACTACACCACGATACTGACCACTACACCACCATACTGACCACTACACCACCATACTAACCACTACACCACCATACTGACACTACACCACCATACTAACCACTACACCACCTTACTAACCACTACACCACCATACTAACCACTACACCACCGTACTGACCACTACACCACCGTACTAACCACTAAACCACCGTACTGACCACTACACCACCGTACTAACCACTACACCACCATACTGACCACTACACTACCGTACTGACCACTACACCACCGTACTAACCACTACACCACCGTACTAACCACTACACCACCGTACTGACCACTACACCACCGCACTAACCACTACACCACTGTACTAACCACTACACCACGGTGCTGACTACTACACCACCGTACTAACCACTACACCACCATACTGACCACTACACCACCGTACTAACCACTACACCACCATACTAACCACTACACCACCGTACTGACTACTACCCTACCGTACTGACCACTACACCACCATACTAACAACTACACCACCGTACTAACCACTACACCACCGTACTGACCACTACACCACCGTACTAACCACTACACCACCATACTAACCACGACACCACCATACTGACCACTACACCACCATACTAACCACTACACCACCATACTGACCACTACACCACCGTACTAACCACTAAACCACCGTAATAACCACTACACCACCCTACTAACCACTACACCACCATACTGACCACTACACCACCCTACTAACCACTACACCACCGTACTGACCACTACACCACCATACTGACAACTACACTACCGTACTAACCACTACACCACCATACTGACCACTACACCACGGTGCTGACCACTACACCACCATACTGACCACTACACCACGGTGCTGACCACTACACCACCATACTGACAACTACACCACCGTACTAACCACTACACCACCATACTAACCACTACACCACCGTACTAACCAGTACACCACCATACTAACCACTACACCACCGTACTAACCACTACACCACCATACTAACCACTACACCACCGTACTAACCACTACACCACCGTACTAACCACTACACCACCATACTAACCACTACACCACCGTAATAACCACTACACCACCATACTAACCACTACACCACCATACTAACCACTACACCACCGTAATAACCACTACACCACCGTAATAACCACTACACCACCATACTGACCACTACACCACCATACTGACCACTACACCATCATACTGACCACTACACCATCATACTGACCACTACACCATCATACTGACCACTACACCACGATACTGACCACTACACCATCATACTGACCACTACACCATCATACTGACCACTACACCACCGTACTAACCACTACACCACCGTACTAACGACTACACCACCGTACTAACGACTACACCACCGTACTAACGACTACACCACCATACTGACCACTACACCACCATACTGACCACTACACCACCATACTAACCACTACACCACCATACTGACCACTACACCACCATACTAACCACTACACCACCATACTAACCACTACACCACCATACTGACCACTACACCACGGTGCTGACCACTACACCACCATACTGACAACTACACCACCGTACTAACCACTACACCACCATACTAACCACTACACCACCGTACTAACCACTACACCACCATACTAACCACTACACCACCATACTAACCACTACACCACCGTACTAACCACTACACCACCATACTAACCACTACACCACCGTAATAACCACTACACCACCGTAATAACCACTACACCACCATACTGACCACTACACCATCATACTGACCACTACACCATCATACTGACCACTACACCACCATACTGACCACTACACCATCATACTGACCACTACACCACCGTACTAACCACTACACCACCGTACTAACCACTACACCACCATACTGACCACTACACCACCCTACTCACCACTACACCACCTTACAAACCACTACACCACCATACTGACCACTACACCACCATACTGACCACTACACCACCATACTAACCACTAAACCACCATACTGACCACTACACCACCATACTAACCACTACACCACCATACTAACCACTACACCACCATACTAACCAATACACCACCGTACTGACCACTACACCACCATACTAACCAATACACCACCGTACTGACCAATACACCACCGTACTGACCACTACACCACCATACTAACCACTACACCACCATACTAACCACTACACCATCATACTAACCACTACACTACCGCACTAACCACTACACCACCATACTGACCACTACACCACCATACTAACCACTACACTACCATACTGACCACTACACCACCGTACTAACCACTACACCACCGTACTAACCACTACACCACCATACTGACCACTACACCTTCATACTAACCACTACACCACCATACTAACCACTACACCACCATACTGACCACTACACCATCATACTAACCACTACACTACCGCACTAACCACTACACCACGATACTGACCACTACACCACGATACTGACCACTACACCACCATACTGACCACTACACCATCATACTGACCACTACACCACCGTACTAACCACTACACCACCGTACTAACCACTACACCACCATACTGACCACTACACCACCCTACTAACCACTACACCACCTTACTAACCACTACACCACCATACTGACCACTACACCACCATACTGACCACTACACCACCATACTAACCACTACACCACCATACTGACACTACACCACCATACTAACCACTACACCACCTTACTAACCACTACACCACCATACTAACCACTACACCACCGTACTGACCACTACACCACCGTACTAACCACTAAACCACCGTACTGACCACTACACCACCGTACTAACCACTACACCACCATACTGACCACTACACTACCGTACTGACCACTACACCACCGTACTAACCACTACACCACCGTACTAACCACTACACCACCGTACTGACCACTACACCACCGCACTAACCACTACACCACTGTACTAACCACTACACCACGGTGCTGACTACTACACCACCGTACTAACCACTACACCACCATACTGACCACTACACCACCGTACTAACCACTACACCACCATACTAACCACTACACCACCGTACTGACTACTACCCTACCGTACTGACCACTACACCACCATACTAACAACTACACCACCGTACTAACCACTACACCACCGTACTGACCACTACACCACCGTACTAACCACTACACCACCATACTAACCACTACACCACCATACTGACCACTACACCACCATACTAACCACTACACCACCATACTGACCACTACACCACCGTACTAACCACTAAACCACCGTAATAACCACTACACCACCCTACTAACCACTACACCACCATACTGACCACTACACCACCCTACTAACCACTACACCACCGTACTGACCACTACACCACCATACTGACAACTACACTACCGTACTAACCACTACACCACCATACTGACCACTACACCACGGTGCTGACCACTACACCACCATACTGACAACTACACCACCGTACTAACCACTACACCACCATACTAACCACTACACCACCGTACTAACCAGTACACCACCATACTAACCACTACACCACCGTACTAACCACTACACCACCATACTAACCACTACACCACCGTACTAACCACTACACCACCGTACTAACCACTACACCACCATACTAACCACTACACCACCGTAATAACCACTACACCACCATACTAACCACTACACCACCATACTAACCACTACACCACCGTAATAACCACTACACCACCGTAATAACCACTACACCACCATACTGACCACTACACCACCATACTGACCACTACACCATCATACTGACCACTACACCATCATACTGACCACTACACCACGATACTGACCACTACACCACGATACTGACCACTACACCATCATACTGACCACTACACCATCATACTGACCACTACACCACCGTACTAACCACTACACCACCGTACTAACGACTACACCACCGTACTGACTACTACCCTACCGTACTGACCACTACACCACCATACTAACAACTACACCACCGTACTAACCACTACACCACCGTACTGACCACTACACCACCGTACTAACCACTACACCACCATACTAACCACTACACCACCATACTGACCACTACACCACCATACTAACCACTACACCACCATACTGACCACTACACCAACGTACTAACCACTAAACCACCGTAATAACCACTACACCACCCTACTAACCACTACACCACCATACTGACCACTACACCACCCTACTAACCACTACACCACCGTACTGACCACTACACCACCATACTGACAACTACACTACCGTACTAACCACTACACCACCATACTGACCACTACACCACGGTGCTGACCACTACACCACCATACTGACCACTACACCACGGTGCTGACCACTACACCACCATACTGACAACTACACCACCGTACTAACCACTACACCACCATACTTACCACTACACCACCGTACTAACCACTACACCACCATACTGACCACTACACCACCCTACTAACCACTACACCACCTTACTAACCACTACACCACCATACTGACCACTACACCACCATACTGACCACTACACCACCATACTAACCACTACACCACCATACTGACACTACACCACCATACTAACCACTACACCACCTTACTAACCACTACACCACCATACTAACCACTACACCACCGTACTGACCACTACACCACCGTACTAACCACTAAACCACCGTACTGACCACTACACCACCGTACTAACCACTACACCACCATACTGACCACTACACTACCGTACTGACCACTACACCACCGTACTAACCACTACACCACCGTACTAACCACTACACCACCGTACTGACCACTACACCACTGTACTAACCACTACACCACGGTGCTGACTACTACACCACCGTACTAACCACTACACCACCATACTGACCACTACACCACCGTACTAACCACTACACCACCATACTAACCACTACACCACCGTACTGACTACTACCCTACCGTACTGACCACTACACCACCATACTAACAACTACACCACCGTACTAACCACTACACCACCGTACTGACCACTACACCACCGTACTAACCACTACACCACCATACTAACCACTACACCACCATACTGACCACTACACCACCATACTAACCACTACACCACCATACTGACCACTACACCACCGTACTAACCACTAAACCACCGTAATAACCACTACACCACCCTACTAACCACTACACCACCATACTGACCACTACACCACCCTACTAACCACTACACCACCGTACTGACCACTACACCACCATACTGACAACTACACTACCGTACTAACCACTACACCACCATACTGACCACTACACCACGGTGCTGACCACTACACCACCATACTGACAACTACACCACCGTACTAACCACTACACCACCATACTAACCACTACACCACCGTACTAACCAGTACACCACCATACTAACCACTACACCACCGTACTAACCACTACACCACCATACTAACCACTACACCACCGTACTAACCACTACACCACCGTACTAACCACTACACCACCATACTAACCACTACACCACCGTAATAACCACTACACCACCATACTAACCACTACACCACCATACTAACCACTACACCACCGTAATAACCACTACACCACCGTAATAACCACTACACCACCATACTGACCACTACACCACCATACTGACCACTACACCATCATACTGACCACTACACCATCATACTGACCACTACACCACGATACTGACCACTACACCACGATACTGACCACTACACCATCATACTGACCACTACACCATCATACTGACCACTACACCACCGTACTAACCACTACACCACCGTACTAACGACTACACCACCGTACTGACTACTACCCTACCGTACTGACCACTACACCACCATACTAACAACTACACCACCGTACTAACCACTACACCACCGTACTGACCACTACACCACCGTACTAACCACTACACCACCATACTAACCACTACACCACCATACTGACCACTACACCACCATACTAACCACTACACCACCATACTGACCACTACACCAACGTACTAACCACTAAACCACCGTAATAACCACTACACCACCCTACTAACCACTACACCACCATACTGACCACTACACCACCCTACTAACCACTACACCACCGTACTGACCACTACACCACCATACTGACAACTACACTACCGTACTAACCACTACACCACCATACTGACCACTACACCACGGTGCTGACCACTACACCACCATACTGACCACTACACCACGGTGCTGACCACTACACCACCATACTGACAACTACACCACCGTACTAACCACTACACCACCATACTAACCACTACACCACCGTACTAACCAGTACACCACCATACTAACCACTACACCACCGTACTAACCACTACACCACCATACTAACCACTACACCACCGTACTAACCACTACACCACCGTACTAACCACTACACCACCATACTAACCACTACACCACCGTAATAACCACTACACCACCATACTAACCACTACACCACCATACTAACCACTACACCACCGTAATAACCACTACACCACCGTAATAACCACTACACCACCATACTGACCACTACACCACCATACTGACCACTACACCATCATACTGACCACTACACCATCATACTGACCACTACACCACGATACTGACCACTACACCATCATACTGACCACTACACCATCATACTGACCACTACACCACCGTACTAACCACTACACCACCGTACTAACGACTACACCACCGTACTAACGACTACACCACCGTACTAACGACTACACCACCATACTGACCACTACACCACCCTACTAACCACTACACCACCTTACTAACCACTACACCACCATACTGACCACTACACCACCATACTGACCACTACACCACCATACTAACCACTACACCACCATACTGACCACTACACCACCATACTAACCACTACACCACCATACTAACCACTACACCACCATACTGACCACTACACCACGGTGCTGACCACTACACCACCATACTGACAACTACACCACCGTACTAACCACTACACCACCATACTAACCACTACACCACCGTACTAACCACTCCACCACCGTACTAACCACTACACCACCATGCTAACCACTACACCACCGTACTAACCACTACACCAGCATACTAACCACTACACCACCGTAATAACCACTACACCACCGTAATAACCACTTCACCACATTACTGACCACTAGACCATCATACTGACCACTACACCATCATACTGACCACTACACCACCATACTGACCACTACACCATCATACTGACCACTACACCACCGTACTAACCACTACACCACCGTACTAACCACTACACCACCATACTGACCACTACACCACCCTACTAACCACTACACCACCTTACAAACCACTACACCACCATACTGACCACTACACCACCATACTGACCACTACACCACCATACTGACCACTAAACCACCATACTGACCACTACACCACCATACTAACCACTACACCACCATACTAACCACTACACCACCATACTAACCACTACACCACCATACTAACCAATACACCACCGTACTGACCACTACACCACCATACTAACCAATACACCACCGTACTGACCAATACACCACCGTACTGACCACTACACCACCATACTAACCACTACACCACCATACTAACCACTACACCATCATACTAACCACTACACTACCGCACTAACCACTACACCACCATACTGACCACTACACCACTATACTAACCACTACACTACCATACTGACCACTACACCACCGTACTAACCACTACACCACCGTACTAACCACTACACCACCATACTGACCACTACACCTTCATACTAACCACTACACCACCATACTAACCACTACACCACCATACTGACCACTACACCATCATACTAACCACTACACTACCGCACTAACCACTACACCACGATACTGACCACTACACCACGATACTGACCACTACACCACCATACTGACCACTACACCATCATACTGACCACTACACCACCGTACTAACCACTACACCACCGTACTAACCACTACACCACCATACTGACCACTACACCACCCTACTAACCACTACACCACCTTACTAACCACTACACCACCATACTGACCACTACACCACCATACTGACCACTACACCACCATACTAACCACTACACCACCATACTGACCACTACACCACCATACTAACCACTACACCACCTTACTAACCACTACACCACCATACTAACCACTACACCACCGTACTGACCACTACATCACCGTACTAACCACTACACCACCGTACTGACCACTACACCACCGTACTAACCACTACACCACCATACTGACCACTACACTACCGTACTGACCACTACACCACCGTACTAACCACTACACCACCGTACTAACCACTACACCACCGTACTGACCACTACACCACCGCACTAACCACTACACCACTGTACTAACCACTACACCACGGTGCTGACTACTACACCACCGTACTAACCACTACACCACCATACTGACCACTGCACCACCGTACTAACCACTACACCACCATACTAACCACTACACCACCGTACTGACTACTACACCACCGTACTGACCACTACACCACCATACTAACAACTACACCACCGTACTAACCACTACACCACCGTACTGACCACTACACCACCGTACTAACCACTACACCACCATACTAACCACTACACCACCATACTGACCACTACACCACCATACTAACCACTACACCACCATACTGACCACTACACCACCGTACTAACCACTAAACCACCGTAATAACCACTACACCACCCTACTAACCACTACACCACCATACTGACCACTACACCACCCTACTAACCACTACACCACCGTACTGACCACTACACCACCATACTGACAACTACACTACCGTACTAACCACTACACCACCATACTGACCACTACACCCCGGTGCTGACCACTACACCACCATACTGACCACTACACCACGGTGCTGACCACTACACCACCATACTGACAACTACACCACCGTACTAACCACTACACCACCATACTAACCACTACACCACCGTACTAACCACTACACCACCATACTAACCACTACACCACCGTACTAACCACTACACCACCGTACTAACCACTACACCACCGTACTAACCACTACACCACCATACTAACCACTACACCACCGTAATAACCACTACACCACCATACTAACCACTACACCACCATACTAACCACTACACCACCGTAATAACCACTACACCACCGTAATAACCACTACACCACCATACTGACTACTACACCATCATACTGACCACTACACCATCATACTGACCACTACACCACGATACTGACCACTACACCACGATACTGACCACTACACCATCATACTGACCACTACACCACCGTACTAACCACTACACCACCGTACTAACCACTACACCACCGTACTAACGAGTACACCACCATACTGACCACTACACCACCCTACTAACCACTACACCACCTTACTAACCACTACACCACCATACTGACCACTACACCACCATACTGACCACTACACCACCATACTCACCACTACACCACCATACTGACCACTACACCACCATACTAACCACTACACCACCATACTAACCACTACACCACCATACTAACCACTACACCACCGTACTAACCACTACACCACCGTACTGACCACTACACCACCGTACTAACCACTACACCACCATACTGACCACTACACTACCGTATTGACCACTACACCACCGTACTAACCACTACACCACCATACTAACCACTACACCACCGTACTAACCACTACACCACCGTACTAACCACTACACCACCGTACTGACCACTACACCACCGCACTAACCACTACACCACTGTACTAACCACTACACCACGGTGCTGACTACTACACCACCGTACTAACCACTACACCACCATACTGACCACTACACCACCGTACTAACCACTACACCACCATACTAACCACTACACCACCGTACTGACCACTACACCACCGTACTGACCACTACACCACCATACTAACAACTACACCACCGTACTAACCACTACACCACCGTACTGACCACTACACCACCGTACTAACCACTACACCACCATACTAACCACTACACCACCATACTGACCACTACACCACCATACTAACCACTACACCACCATACTGACCACTACACCACCGTACTAACCACTAAACCACCGTAATAACCACTACACCACCCTACTAACCACTACACCACCATACTGACCACTAAACCACCCTACTAACCACTACACCACTGTACTGACCACTACACCACCATACTGACAACTACACTACCGTACTAACCACTACACCACCATACTGACCACTACACCACGGTGCTGACCACTACACCACCATACTGACCACTACACCACGGTGCTGACCACTACACCACCATACTGACAACTACACCACCGTACTAACCACTACACCACCATACTAACCACTACACCACCGTACTAACCACTACACCACCATACTAACCACTACACCACCATACTAACCACTACACCACCGTACTAACCACTACACCACCATACTAACCACTACACCACCATACTAACCAATACACCACCGTAATAACCACTACACCACCATACTAACCACTACACCACTGTACTAACCACTACACCACCGTACTAACCACTACACCACCATACTAACCAATACACTACCGTAATAACCACTACACCACTATACTAACCACTACACCACTGTACTAACCACTACACCACCATACTAACCACTACACCACCGTACTAACCACTACACCACCATACTAACCACTACACCACCGTACTAACCACTACACCACCATACTAACCAATACACCACCATACTAACCACTACACCACCGTACTAACCAATACACCACCATACTAACCACTACACCACCATACTAACCACTACACCACCATACTAACCACTACACCACCATACTAACCACTACACCACTGTACTAACCAATACACCACCATACTAACCACAACACCACCATACTAACCAATACACCACCATACTAACCACAACACCACCATACTAACCACTACACCACCGTAATAACCACTACACCACCGTACTAACCAATACACCACCATACTAACCACAACACCACCATACTAACCACTACACCACCGTAATAACCACTACACCACCGTAATAACCACTACACCACCATACTAACCACTACACCACCATACTTACCACTACACCACTGTACTAACCAATACACCACCATACTAACCACAACACCACCATACTAACCAATACACCACCATACTAACCACAACACCACCATACTAACCACTACACCACCGTAATAACCACTACACCACCGTACTAACCAATACACCACCATACTAACCACAACACCACCATACTAACCACTACACCACCGTAATAACCACTACACTACCGTACTAACCACTACACTACCGTACTAACCACTACACCACCATACTAACCACTACACCACCGTACTAACCACTACACCACCATACTAACCACTACACCACTACCCCTCGTTATTCACCTTGTGTTTTGTTGTGTTTTGTATCCTGGATCACAATAAAGTCTCAGACTTGCATCCTCATCTCTCTCAGCGCAGATCATTCTATGCAGTGACACTGAAGTGGTGGTGGTGTGTTAGTGTGTGTTGTGCTGGTGTGAGTGGATCAGACACAGCAGTGCTGCTGGAGTGTTTCAACACCTCAGTGTTACTGCTGGACTTAATAACCATTTAATTATGTAGCCATTATGAAAAAGTTGGTGGTCTTGGTTAGGGGTCAGTGAAGGTCATTGAGGAGCGGACTGTTTGACAGGAACCTTGCCCCTTGCTAAAATGAATAATTAATTAATTATTTTAATAGTTTTATTAATTTATGAAGCCACATGTTTGTGTTTTAACTCAGACAGCTAGCTCATGCAAGTTTCACTGGACAACACATAAAATGTGTGTACACCTTAACGCTTTAATTATGTGGCCGTTATGACATATTGGTGGTCTTCCCATCTAAGGTCATGGTTAGGGGTCACTAAGGGTCATACAGGAGACAATGACGAGCGAACGGTTTGACATACATATCATTTTAGACTATACTGTTATTATTATATTATTAGTGCCGCTTAATAAGCTATTTTGATCCTCAGAACACAGTGAAGACCCTCAGAACACAGTGAAGACCCCCGGACTTGGGGACTTTTATGGGAGTGGCGCATCCAAACCAGCAGAGGGCGCCGAGAGGCAGTGTTTACAAGCGGAGGAGGGAAAGTTCAAATCACACGCGCCTCGTTATGTTGTTGTTGTCATATTTTTATGTTTTTATTTATCGTTACTGAAGTGTATAGTTTAGTTTATGCCGATTTGGACTTGTTATCAGTGTTATCAACATGTCAGTCACTCCGTGTTTGCTTGACAGGTGGGCTGAGGAGAATAACAACACCGTGAGAAAGTGGAAGGTAGTATTAGCATTAGCATTAGCCATGAAACGAAGTACACATAATCTTATTCTGATCGATTATTTGTTGGGGTTTTAGGACTTGGGATCATCTCAAGACGTGAGGAAAGCTTGTTATGGAGAGTGTGGTAAACTTCAGCTTAAAATTCAAGGTGGGAGTTTTGGGTTTTATTCGAATTTTCAATAAATTCCAAGAATAAATTCGAGAATTCCAAATACGAGCTGTTAATTTGGAAGCTAAATGTAAATATTGGTCCATTAAATACGTATATCGTCCACTTCTAAACCCACACAGGTCTTCCAGCATCTGCAGACCACCTTAAACTCGAACTCACAGCTTCTTACAACACCTCCCTATTTTCTCTGAGCTACTCCAAACCAGACCAGACACAGCATCACCTGACCAGCAGCCTAGTGAGAGGTGAATGTCCAGTTTCTGTATATAAGACATGTAAACGTGAAGGTATGTGTGATCTTCACATTTTCTTTTGTGTTCTGATATTCAAGCATTAGAAGCTGTGGGTCATCAGGTGTCCAGGACTGATCTGGGATCGTTATGGAAGGTGGTGCTGAAGACTTTTGCTGGTACAGGGTACCAGCCCTGCGTCCACAAGCTGATGCTGATCCAGTGGGCGATCTGGCTCTGCGAAGGTCAGTTCGAAGGAATCCTGCATCTGCTGCAGCAGACTGACCCCAAAGTAAGTATTAAAACCTGCTCTGTGGGGGTCCTGATCGTTAAAGAACAGAGTAATAAAGTATACAGAGAATCAGATGAACTACAGTCACTTTTAGCTACTAAATTGCCAAAAGTATTCAGACACATATGAACTGGAGTGACGTCTTAACCCTATGGGGTTGTAACATAGTACCCACATATTTTATATCAAATTATTCAAAATAGTCTCACTAATAATTAAATAAGTGACCTGGAGGAAGTATGAAGAGATAATCTGGTCCTAAACCTGAAAAAACCTGAAGTCCGATTATAACATTTTTCATATTTCATACAAGCTTTTTTCATATATAGCTTCACATCACTAGTTGAATGTATAAATGTCTAAAATTAATTTCTGTAAAATAATTTATTGAGTACAATTGTGTTATTCTACCTGATACAACAGTCAACAGCCATAAACTTGGACATAAACATACAAAAAATCACTGTTTATTAGTAAATGTTTACTGTATAAAAGTCCATTGTCTGTTCATTAGAAAATTCTTACTTTAACATCTAAAATCATTAAAAACATACAGAATAAAAAACTAACTAAATATTTAGAGATTTCCTGGTCAGCTTCACACAAAACAGACAAAAGAGGCAGACTGGGTTGCTCATTTTTGATAGGCTCATAAATCCTACTATTAAAACACACCACTGTATGAACAGGTTTGTCAATGCTTACAATAGCATTGCGTCCTTGTGCTGCTTGTTAATGTTGGAGTGGAGCTAAAAATGGATTACAACGCTGACATCTAGTGGTCAGAGATTTAAACACAACACACACTGATTCACTGTCTGCCAGGAATCTGTGTATCGATACTGTGTTGTTGAGAATCGATACAGTATCACTAAACATAATATCCTGATATTCAATATTTCAGTGTTTTCTTACACCCCTAGTGTACATACAGTTCAGTCTTTAAGTAAAGTTAAGGGCCAGATAAGAAATTTAAGTTTACGGTATTTAAAGTAATTTGTCTGTTAAATCATATGTATATTTGAACATATGTCAGATTTAGAAGGCTACTTATTTACTAAGTCTTTAAAGCTCGTAGACGTTCTCGGGTTGATGCTCCTTCATGCCTGCAAATTAGCAACTTTCGGTTTCTGCTTGTTTCTGGGGACTTTCTGACACCTGTCTCGTTTACAGAGACGTGCTCTCAGTGCAGTTGACTGGCAGTTCATAAACATTTCACTTGATCATAAAAAGCTCCATAGCAGCACAAATAACATGTTCTAGATCAGGAGTGTTTAATTAGAGTCAGTAGGTCCAGTTAGAGGAGATCTCCTCAGGCCGGTCCAGACCGTCATCATCTCTAGCGTGTGTTCTGATTCAGTGGTGTATCCTGTTTACTGAAGTATCTAGTATCAGCATCTTATACCATCAGCTACTGAAACACCAACACACCACACATACCGTTCAGTATATTTCAGTATATTTACTGCTGAACTGAATTAATTATTTATAAACTAATAATAAATGTTTTTTTACTCACTTTAATAAAAACAAGAGCTACATTAAACAAACAGAACACTTCTGAAAAAAAGAGAATCTTAAAGTGTTTGTTTATAGAGGCAGTAAATAAAGGGCTTTAGAGCACGCCCTCTGAAACTGCCTTTCTCTGTATCGCTTCATCCGCTGACTCGCTTTATTCTCTGACTCGCTTTATTCTCTGACTCCGCATTTCTGTTCTTCACCTCCACTTCTCTTTATTACAGCACCTTCTTCTTTCTCTGACTCTCCATTCCTGCTTTAACAGTCGCTCTTCACCTCCACTTCTCTTTATTACAGCACATTTTTCTCTGACTATTTTCTCTGACTCGTTTTTTCTCTGACTCGTTTTTTCTCTGACTCGTTTTTTCTCTGACTCGCTTTACTCTCCGTCTCTCCATTCCTACTTCAACTGTCGCTCTCCGCCTCCACTTCTCTTTATTACATCACCTTATTCTTTCTCTGACTTTTTACTCTCTGACTTTACATTCCTGCCTCGACAGTCGCTCTTCACCTCCACCTCTCTTTATTACATCACCTTATTCTTTCTCTGACTCGCTTTACTCTCCGACTCGCTTTATTCTCCGACTCTCTTTTTTCTCTGTCTTTTCTGATTGTTTTTTTCTCTGACTCGCTTTATTCTCTGACTCTCCATTCCTGCTTTAACAGTCGCTCTTCACCTCCACTTCTCTTTATTACACCACATTTTTCTCTGACTCGTTTTTTCTCTGACTCGCTTTACTCTCCGTCTCTCCATTCCTACTTCAACTGTCACTCTCCGCCTCCGCTTCTCTTTATTACAGCACCTTATTCTTTCTCTGACTCACTTTATTCCCTGACTATCCATTTCTGCCTCAACAGTCAACTGTCCAGTAACTTATGGGCGAATACTGTACTTTTATTATTATTGTTGTTATTATTATTATTATTATTATTATTATTATTATTATTATTATTGGTAAACTCACAAACTAAGCTGATTTATTGTTATCGTTGGTGTTCTTTTGCTTCTCGTCACAGAAAACGCTCACACCGTCAGGGGATCTGCTTGCAGAAATCCGAGACCTCACCTTCTCCGTCCAAGAGGACACCTCCCTGCTTGTTGCTATGGCAGCCAAAGATCTTAAGGACCTTTTGCATATCTGCACTTTTGTTTCCGAAGGTATCTGGATCTGTTGGACGTGATTAAATTACTAAACTGCTATAAGAAATAAATAGTAATGGTAATAGTAATATAATATATTATACTTATATAAATATAATATGAACTGGTCTGTGTTCTGTTGTAGGAGTGGAGCAGATGAGGAAGGAGAATTATACCGAGGCTCTTCTGGTTTTTCAGGAAGCCGCCACTCTCTCCTCACCCAGAGCTCTTTTAGCTCACATCCACTCTCTCACAGGCCTTAACTTCACTAAGCTGGTAAGAAGAACCAGGACAGCTGAACTCTCACACCTACTGCACTCCATTAAACCTCAAATACTACATTTACTAAATCAAATCATTTGATAAACCAAATATGAGCTGCTGCTACAGCGGACTACTCAGTACAAAGCTCAATTACAACCAGATCTTAAAGTAAGGGTGTGATAACAGCATTTTCCCCCAAAATAGTGTCTAAATAGTTCTTACAATGTGACAGTTAGAGTTTTTATGAGCATATTATTTAATATATGGTGCAGAAATGGAGCAATTGTCTACTAGAGAGCTTAAACACTGTATATATATACATATATATATATATTAAACATCTATACATACATGCACACACACGTATATATTAGATGAAAGGGTCGATTGGCTATGTATCAGTATCGGCCGATTTTTAATCAAAATATGTGATCGTTGATCGTTTTTAAATGTGTAAAATCAGTGTGTCTCGTTGAGGAACCAAGACAAAGATATTTAACTCTATTAATCTGAAAAGACACTTCACACAGCTGAATACAGTGAGTATCAGTAAACAGCAGAGCTAGCACACACAGCTAACACAAACTAATAACCCAGAAACCCATACAGACCAGATCTGACCGGTACGAACAGAACAGAAATTCAATATTCTATATTTAATGATTACAGATTTAGTTTAAAATAACAGAGTCTGCGTTTAATGACTGCAGTTTTTACAGCATGTATTTCATTAACTTTTTTTGTTTTAAATTAAGGGTCTAAATGTAATGATTGCAGTAATAAACCAGTTTAGATCATGTTTCATGACTTGCTTGCGCTAAAATAACCACTTGTAGCCCTGCTGTGGCATATACCCCGCCCTCAATCGGTATTGGCTATCGGCCGATCGTGCTGAAAGGTGATCAGCGATCGGAATTGGTCTCAAAAATGCTGATTGGTCCATCTCTAATATATATACACACACACACACTTTTATTTTAGAAACGGAAGTGAAAATGATGTATCTGAATACTCCAGTAAGTAACGGGTGAGGGGGTCCATCTTTTAGGCTATGTCCCGAACATGGCCATCATCTTGAAAGCCACCATGTTGGATCAAGGGCAAGTTTTTCCAATTAAAACCTATATATATATATATATATATATATATATATATATATATATATACACACACACACACACAATCATCCATTGGTTACAAATACATAACAAAGTAATTCCTAACCCACTTAGAGTAATCTAAAAATTTGTCATTAGATTAATCGATTAATCGAAATAATCGTTAGATTAATCGATTATGAAATTAATCGTTTGGTGCAGCCCAACTTAGCACCCCATCTAAACAGAAAAAAAAAAAATATAGACATTTTTGCAAATGTATTAACAAAGCAAAACTAAAATATCACATGGTCATAAGTATTTAGACCCTTTGCTCAGTATTGAGTTGGGAATGTTGAGTTGGGAATCCTCTGCCATTCTTTCCTGCAGATCCTCTCCAGTTCTGTCAGGTTGGATGGTGAATGTTGGTGGACAGCCATTTTCAGGTCTCTCCAGAGATGCTTAACTGGGTTTAGGTCAGGGCTCCGGCTGGGCCAGTCAAGAATGGTCCCAGAGTTGTTCCGAAGCCACTCCTTTGTTATTTTAGAAGGTGAACCTTTGGCTGTACTTGGCCGCATTCATCTTTCCTTCGATTGCAACCAGTCGTCCTGTCCCTGCAGGAGAAACACCCCCAGAGCATGATGCTGCCACCACCATGTTTCACTGTTGGGGTTGTATTGGGCAGGTGATGAGCAGTGCCTGGTTTTCTCCACACATACCGCTTAGAATTAACACCAAAAAGTTCAGTCTTCGTCTCATCAGACCAGAGAGTCTTATTTCTCATAGTCTGGGAGTCTTTCATATGTCTTGGCCACTCTGCTATAAAGCCCCAACTGGTGGGGGGCTGCAGTGATAGTTAACTTTGTGGAACTTTCTCCCATTTCATTACTGCATCTCTGGAGCTCAGCCACAGTGATCTTTGGGTTCTTCTCTACCTCTCTCACCAAGACTCTTCTTCTCCCTCGGCTGCTCAGTTTGGCTGGACGGCCAGGTCTAGGAAAAGTTCTGGTCATCCCAAACTTCTTCAATTTAAGGATTCTGGAGGCCACCGTGCTCTTAGGAACCTTGAGTGCTGCAGAAATTCTTTTGTAACCTTTGCCAGATCTGAGCCTTTCCACAATTCTCTCTGAGCTCCTTGGGCAGTTCCTTCAACCTCATGATTCTCATTTGCTATGACATGCACTGTGAGCTGTGAGGTCTTATATAGACAGGTATGTGCCTTTCCTAATCACGTCCAATCAGTTTAATTAAACACAGCTGGACTCCAATGAAGGAGTAGAACCATCTCAAGCATGTGAGTTAAATATGAGTGTCACAAGATATTTCAGTTTTTCTTTTTTAATAAATTTGCAAAAATTTTGACATTTCTGTCAGGATGGGGTGCTAAGTGTACATTAATGAGAAAAAAATTAAACTTTTTTTAGCAAAATGGCTGCAAAGAAACAAAGACTGAAAATTTTAAAGGGGTCTGAATACCCTCCGTACCCTCTGTATGGTCAAATTCACTGTACAAACTTAAAGATTGAAATGAATTAATTTATTTATTTGTAAAGGGACGACCCCAGAGTGCCCTCCAGTGTTACAGAACGGCCTTGGAGGTGGACTTCAGCTGCCAGAGGGCTCTGTATCAGAGCTCACTAGTGTACAGGCAGTTGGGGAACAGTCATGCTGAACTAGAGGCACTGCATCTTCTTCACTCTGTGAGTGTTTTAACTACTGGTTGTATATATATATATATATATACTGATTTATGTTCACTCTGTAGTTCTTTGGCAATAAAAATAAATTATAATCTGTGTGTGTTCATGCATACGGTCCATAGGCTGCAATGCTTTGTACTGAGAGAGACTCTTCATGTCCACCAGCCCCTCTCATATCTCCTGATCTGCTGCTTGGGAGTAAACAAATGGCGTTTATTAGCCAAGCACCTTCTCCTGTACAAATATTACACACCCTGGCCCACAGCTGTGTTCTCAGTGACAGGCAAGTGTACCTGCATCGAGACTGTCTGCTACATTACTAGACTGAAGGTTTTTGTTTCTTTAGGAAATTATTTATTCTGTTATGTGTCTTTTTCCCTTAAACAGGAGTTCAGAAGGTGCAGAACTCTATCTGGACCTCTTGGCGTCTTTACAGTCTGACTACAGACCACATGTAAGTTAGAATATTGAATACTGACTACTGAATATTGCTGAATGTCTATGTGATGTGAATGTAATGTGAGATGCTCCAGTCAAGAGAAAATTGAGGTATTCAAATTATGGTGATAGAAACCAGAAGTGTTTAAAAGCTTCATGACTGTGGATTAGACACATAGAGGAGTGAGGGTCTGTATGACTGTGGATTAGACACATAGAGGAGTGAGGGTCAGTATGTCTGTGGATTAGACACATGGAGGAGTGAGTCGGTATGACTGTGGATTGGACACATGGAGGAGTGAGGGTCAGTTTGACTGTGGATTAGACACAGAGGAGTGAGGGTCAGTATGACTGTGGATTAGACGCATAGAGGAGTGAGGGTCAGTATGTCTGTGGATTAGACACACAGAGGAGTGAGGGTCAGTTTGACTGTGGATTAGACACAGAGGAGTGAGGGTCAGTATGACTGTGGATTAGACACAGAGGAGTGAGGGTCAGTATGTCTGTGGATTAGACACAGAGGAGTGAGGGTCAGTATGTCTGTGGATTAGACACAGAGGAGTGAGGGTCAGTACGACTGGATTAGACACACAGAGGAGTGAGGGTCAGTTTGACTGTGGATTAGACACAGAGGAGTGAGGGTCAGTATGACTGTGGATTAGACGCATAGAGGAGTGAGGGTCAGTATGTCTGTGGATTAGACACAGAGGAGTGAGGGTCAGTATGACTGTGGATTAGACACAGAGGAGTGAGGGTCAGTATGTCTGTGGATTAGACACAGAGGAGTGAGGGTCAGTATGTCTGTGGATTAGACACAGAGGAGTGAGGGTCAGTACGACTGGATTAGACACATAGAGGCTTGAGGGTCAGTATGACTGTGGATTAGATTTATAGAGGAGTGAGGGTCAGTATGATTGTGGATTAGACACATAGAGGAGTGCGGGTCATTATGGCTGTGGATTAGACACATAGAGGAGTGAGGGTCAGTATGACTGTGGATTAGACACAGAGGAGTGAGGGTCAGTATGACTGTGGATTAGACACAGAGGAGTGAGGGTCAGTTTGACTGTGGATTAGACACAGAGGAGTGAGGGTCAGTTTGACTGTGGATTAGACACAGAGGAGTGAGGGTCAGTACGACTGTGGATTAGACACTTAGAGGAGTGAGGGTCAGTACGACTGTGGATTAGACACTTAGAGGAGTGAGGGTCAGTACGACTGTGGATTAGACACTTAGAGGAGTGAGGGTCAGTTTGACTGTGGATTAGACACTTAGAGGAGTGAGGGTCAGTACGACTGTGGATTAGACACTTAGAGGAGTGTGGGTGCACTGCTATTAGACCTGCCACCCATAGAGGAAAGCCTAATCCTAGGAACAGCCAGAAGACCAGAATCAGAGGAGCTGATGGGGTTTAGGGATGTAGGAGATGAGGAGGTGAAGGTCATGCAGGGCTTTAAAGGTCAGCAGCAGGAGTTATAGTGGATGTGTTCTGTAACTGGTGGTCAGTGTGGCTGATGAAGGCCAGCGGGGGGAGATATGATCAGATTAGTGGGTACTGAGACTCTGGCAGTGGAGTTTTGAGTGTGCTGAGGAGTTCTAGAAGGTGAACAGTAATCGAACCTGGATGTAATGGAAGCAGCAGCAGGATCTCAGCATCTTTCGAGGTAAGCAGTGGGTGGAGTTTAGCGACACTGTGAAGATGGAGACACACAGAGATTTTTAGAGATGGACCGATCAGCGTTTTTGAGGGCGATTCTGATCGACTAACACCTTCCAGCACGATCAGCCGATAGCCAATACCGCTCGAGGGCGGGGCTATATGTGATGGCAGGGCTATTATTAGCGCAAGCAAGTCATGAAACATGGTCTAAACTGGTTTATTAACATTTTTAACGAGCTCATATAAAACAGTATAATATTTGTAACTAAATTAGAAGTTGGTCTATGTGGGAGTAAAGCGCTTGATAAGCTCCAGAAGAGCCACATCTGAAAAGTATCTCTACTAGGAACAGCAGAGCGTGGATCCAGGTGAACATTAAGCAGCAGAATGAACGTCTACTACAGCCGAGAAGAGCTGCTTATCTAGAACTATAAACTCAATCACTCTGGCTGTGGTTCTTTAGCTCTCTGGCTGTTTCTGCTGCTGTTCTGTTTGTACCGGTCAGATCTGGTCTGTAGGTGTTCTGGGTTATTAGTTTGTGTTAGCTGTGTGTTCTAGCTCTGCTGTTTACTGATACTCACTGTGTTCAGCTGTGTGGTGTCTCTGAAGTGTGTATCAGATTAGTGTGTTGAATGTCTTTGACTTGGTTCTCCGTGAGAGACGCTGATGTTACTAATTGTACAGATGTTATAAACTGTCCTGGATGAGTCTGAGTCTCATACGGTAACAAACTGCCAGACGGACGATGTTTTCTTTCCTCACATGCGGTGGACGCTGTTTAGTCAGTCTGTTGAAAATGAAACGGTATGTATTTCCACCTAGTGGTTCAGATAGGAGCTGGCCAGAGGGGGTTTCACGCAGGGCTTCCTCTTCCTGGATGAAACTCTAGCTGGAAATACAGAACTTAGGCTCATTTGTTTAACGCCATCGATTGGCTCGTGATCGGCTAAATTGTTGATCAAAAATCGTCTGATACCGATACGTAGCCGATCGATCCTCCATCTCTAGAGATTTTCTATTTGGAATGAAGGTGAGGTGGTTTTGAGCAGTGGAACAGGCAGGGACGGCTGACTCGGTACTAATAATTAAAAGTTTGGTTTAATAAAAATGAGTAAACACTAAAGCCAGTTCTCTTTTCTGACTTTCTAACCTGAACTCTATGCAGGTACCCATGTGTGATGACTCACCTTTCCCAAGAATCCCTGTCCTCTATCTGGAGGCAGCGTTTGCACTATTGAAAGCCGGAAGGTTTTGGGATGCTCTCGCCGTTTGCGATGAGGTCATTGCCAAGACCGTGGACCTCGTCCCAGAGAGACTGCTACTCGAGCCACACCACCAGCCAGCTGGCTCCACAGAGCTGGCAGCTCTGGGTCTGGAATCTGATGCCGTGGAGGAGAAGCTAGACTGTGTTCTCTGGTCCGGGACGGCTTACTTCCTACAAGGACACGCGTATTCACAGCTGAGGGACACAAAAGAGGCACTGAGCTGTTTTACCAGGTACTGTAGACGGTGTAGCTGAATGGGCTTCAGTTTGCAGACGGTTTGTTTCAGTTTATTTATCTGACGCCCGTTTGTGTTGCAGAGCCGTCAATCAACTGGTGAAAGTGTGTATTAAACAGAAAGGTAAGTATTTCTGAAGTTCTCAATTCACATATACTGAGAATCAGTATAACTGTGGAACTGTGGACACGTAGAGAAGTGAGGGTCAGTACGACTGTGGATTAGACACATAGAGGAGTGAGGGTCAGTACGACTGTGGATTAGACACATAGAGGAGTGAGGGTCAGTATAACTGGATCAGGCACATAGAGGAGTAAGAGTATATGACTATGGATTAGACTTACAGAGGAGTGAGAGTCAGTATGACTGTAGATCAGGCACTTGGAGAAGTGAGGGTCAGTACGACTGTGGAGTAGACTCAGAACAGTGATGTTGATTACAGTGATGGTGTTTACAGTGGTGGTGATTACAGTGGTGGTGATGGTGTTTACAGTGGTGGTGATTAAAGTGGTGGTGATGGTGATTACAGTGGTGGTGATGTTGATTACAGTGGTGATGGTGTTTACAGTGGTGGTGGTGATGATTACAGTGGTGATGGTGTTTACAGTGGTGGTGATGGTGTTTATAGTGGTGGTGATGTTGATTACAGTGGTGATGGTGTTTACAGTGGTGGTGGTGATTTACAGTGGTGTTGGTGGTGGTGATTACAGTGGTGGTGATGATGTTTACAGTGGTGGTGGTGATGTTGTTTACAGTGGTGGTGATGTTGATTACAGTGGTGGTGGTGGTGATGTTGTTTACAGTGATGGTGATTACAGTGGTGGTGATGTTGTTTACAGTGATGGTGATGTTGATTACAGTGGTAATGATGTTGATTACAGTGGTGGTGATGGTGTTTACAGTGGTAATGAAGTTGATTACAGTGATGGTGTTTACAGTGGTGGTGTTTACAGTGGTGGTGATGGTGATTACAGTGGTGGTGATAGTGTTTACAGTGGTGGTGGTGGTGATGTTTACAGTGGTGGTGATGGTGTTTACAGTGGTGGTGATTACAGTGGTGGTGGTGGTGGTGTTTACAGTGGTGGTGATGGTGTTTACAGTGGTGGTGGTGTTTACAGTGGTAATGATGTTGATTACAGTGGTGGTGGTGGTGTTTACAGTGGTGGTGGTGTTTACAGTGGTGGTAATGATGTTGATTACGGTGGCGGTGGTGTTTACAGTGGTGGTGATGGTGTTTACAGTGGTGGTGATGGTGTTTACAGTGGTGGTAATGATGTTGATTACAGTGGTGGTGATGTTTACAGTGGTAATAATATTTATAGTGGTAATGATGTTTATAGTGATGTTGATTACAGTGGTGGTAATGATATTGATTACAGTGGTGGTGATGGTGTTTACAGTGGTGGTGATGGTGTTTACAGTGGTAATGATGTTGATTACAGTGGTGGTAATGATATTGATTACAGTGGTGGTGATGGTGTTTACAGTGGTGGTGGTGGTGTTTACAGTGGTGGTGGTGGTGTTTACAGTGGTAATGATGTTTATAGTGATGTTGTTTACAGTGGTAATGATGTTTATAGTGATGTTGTTGTTTACAGTGGTGGTGGTGTTTACAGTGGTAATGATGTTTATAGTGATGTTGTTTACAGTGGTAATGATGTTTATAGTGATGTTGTTGTTTACAGTGGTGGTGGTGTTTACAGTGGTAATGGTGTTGATTACAGTGGTGGTGGTGGTGTTTACAGTGGTAATGATGTTTATAGTGATGGTGTTTACAGTGGTAATGATGTTTATAGTGATGGTGTTTACAGTGGTAATGATGTTTATAGTGATGTTGTTGTTTACAGTGGTGGTGATGGTGTTTACAGTGGTAATGATGTTTATAGTGATGTTGTTGTTTACAGTGGTAATGTTGATTACAGTCGTGGTGATGTTTAAAGTGGTAATGATGTTTATAGTGGTAATGATGTTTATAGTGGTAATGATGTTGATTACAGTGGCGGTGGTGTTTACAGTGGTAATGATGTTTATAGTGGTAATGATGTTTATAGTGGTAATGATGTTGATTACAGTGGCGGTGGTGTTTACAGTGGTAATGATGTTTATAGTGGTAATGATGTTGATTACAGTGGTGGTGGTGGTGGTGTTTACAGTGGTGGTGATGGTGTTTACAGTGGTGGTGGTGGTGTTTACAGTGGTGGTGATGGTGTTTACAGTGGTGGTGATGTAGTTGGCCAAATCGGTGGATTCTTACTAGCCATACTGATTAGTTCATACCGAGTGGGCTGTTTGGGCCAAACCAACATTGTTTTCTTTTAAATGCAAAACAAAACGTTGTATTGAAACGCCGTGGATACGGTGAAGTGCTGCGCTGGACGTATGAGGTAGCTGTTGTTTAGATAATGAGTCATGCATAATTAAGCTGCAGCATTTTAGTGTAGATGCAGCAGCAGCAGCGTTCAGATGCAGCGTGAGTGCACTTAACCTGCCTTGCATTATTTACATCAGCCAGAAATATGCAGATTCAGATCCTGGCCAGTTCCAGTTGTTCTTTATTCCTAACCATTTTACTAAGACCTTTTCCTGCGAGGTAGCTTTAGAGGCACCTAACGATTTGGAGGTCTGGTTTCTGTCACTGAGATATGAGATCAGAGTAATGATTTTAATTTTTTTTTTTTAATCTGTGGACACGTTTTATGCATATAGATAATCTGACTGACCATTAACTTATTTAATTTAATCATGTCCTTTGTCTTAAACTCTGCCCCTCTGATTGGACAGTGACTAATCTGGGACAGACGAGAGGTCCTGACACTAAGGTGGTGACCCTGGAGGCTCTGAAGGGACGAGCGTTCGCAGGCAGAGGGGTGTGTTTCGTACAGAGAGACCAGCTCAAGGAGGCTCTGAGGGACTTCCAGCTCAGTCTTCAGGCCTCCTCAGGTGAGAAGGAAGTGGCTGACCTGTCTTTCACCAGCTGTAACACACACCTGACATTCCACTGTAATCGGACTCCTGTGATGCTCCGCTGCAGTCTGGATGTGTAACCTTCAGTTTCGCTTCAGATGCGCAGATGTTACCCAACAGATTATATGACTTACATCAGAAGAAACGCTGAATTGTTGTGCTCTGCTGTTCGGAACTCAACTGCCCTCAAATTCAGCCCCAAGTTTGTTATTCTAAACCACATTTCTTACATCACCAGGGTGTAGGACCACGCAGATGTGGCTGGTGGAGACCTTGTGGAGGCTGGACCGCAAGAAGGAGGCAGCAGCTGTGTGGAGACAACATGCCACGGATTCACCTGCACCAGAGTAAGCTGCTGAGTGGGGTTTGTACGTGCAGGTGCCACATCAGGTTGTACAGGTTGATGTTGATTCAGAGATTAACTGCAGATTTGATTCATGTTCCAGAGACCTGCCTCTGTATCTGCACACATGGCAAGAAGATGCTACACGTCTCGACCGCAGCAGCCTGGATAAGAGAATGGAGACATTCATCCAAAGCTGTGGTGACACAACAGTGACCTAAGAATAAACAATTACATAACTGTACCTTCGTGTGAATGTTCTCTCATTTTGCTTATATATATATATATATATATATATATATACACACACACACACACACACACACACACACACACACACACACACACACACAGGGGTTGGACAATGAAACTGAACCACCTGGTTTTAGACCACAATAATGTATTTGTATGGTGTAGGGCCTCCTTTTGGGGCCAATACAGCGTCAGTTGGTTTTGGGAATGACATATACAAGTCCTGCACAGTGGTCAGAGGGATTTTAAGCCATTCTTCTTGCAGGACAGTGTCCAGGTCACTACGTGATGCTGGTGGAGGAAAACGTTTCCTGACTCGCTCCTCCAAAACACCCCAAAGTGGCTCAATAATATTTAGATGTGGTGACTGTGCAGGCCATGGGAGATGTTCAACTTCACTTTCATGTTCATCAAACCATCTTTCTCCAGTCTTGCTGTGTGTATTGGTGCATCGTCATCCTGATACACGGCACCGCCTTCAGGATACAATGTTTGAACCATTGGATGCACATGGTCCTCCAGAATGGTTCGGTAGTCCTTGGCAGTGACGCGCCCATCTTAACACAAGTATTGGACCAAGGGAATGCCATGATACGGCAGCCCAAACCATCACTGATCCACCCCCATGCTTCACTCTGGGCATGCAACAGTCTGGGTGGTCTGCTTCTTTGAGGCTTCTCCACACCGTAACTCTCCCGGATGTGGGGAACACAGTAAAGGTGGATCATCAGAGAACAATACATGTTTCACATTGTCCACAGACCAAGATTTGCACTCCTTGCACCATTGAAACCGAGGTTTGGCATTGGCACTGATACTGATGATCTGCTAATATTGATGCCATTCCAATATCATCTTTATTCAATTGTGTGGCTGCAACCCTATAAACCTAGCTGTCAAAATAGCACCCAATCTCAACCGACCTGGATCTGAATCCATCCTTGCAGATCACGTACACCATACATGCTGATGGTCTTCTCTGGGGTGGATGGGATCTTCCAGCAAGACAGTGAGACACGTCCCACAACTAGAAATGTCCCACACTGGTTGGAAGACCTGACCAAGACTTCCAAGTACGACCCTGGACCCCTAATTCCCCAGACTTGAACCCAACTGAGCATCTGTGGGACCACCTGGATTGTGGTGTTGGCTCTATGGATGCTCCTCCACGCTCCCTCCAGCAGCTGTGGGATGCACTGCAGTCAACATGATACCTCCAGATACCTCCAGTTTATATCTTGTGTATTGTATAGTCCTTTATATATTTCAGTTATAACTATTGTATATTTTTAGCTTATTTTTACTTTAATATTTTCTATTTATTGTATGTTTGTACTGTTTTATATATATAATGCTGCCCTGCTGTAGAGTTTTATCTGAGCCTCACCCAAAGCATTCCAATGCGTTATGTCCTGACATGATGTGCAAATGACAAATAAACTTGAAACTTGTGTAGTGTGTTACACTGCCCTCTATGCCGTAAACTGTAACACTACCTTCACATACCTGTGTACAGGTCAACTGTAACACTACCTTCACCTACCTGTGTACAGGTCAACTGTAACACTACCTTCACCTACCTGTGTACAGGTCAACTATAACACTACCTTCACCTACCTGTGTACAGGTAAACTGTAACACTACCTTCACCTACCTGTGTACAGGTAAACTGTAACACTACCTTCACCTACCTGTGTACAGGTCAACTAGAACACTACCTTCACCTACCTGTGTACAGGTCAACTGTAACACTACCTTCACCTACCTGTGTACAGGTCATCTGTAACACTACCTTCACCTACCTGTGCACAGATAAACTGTAACACCACCTTCACCTACCTGTGTACAGGTAAACTGTAACACTACCTTCACCTACCTGTGTACAGGTAAACTGTAACACCACCTTCACCTACCTGTGTACAGGTAAACTGTAACACTACCTTCACCTACCTGTGTACAGGTAAACTGTAACTATACCTTCACAGTGTCTTGTAAAGCACTTTCCTATATGTTCTATTTTACTAATAGTATACATATTAGCCTTATTATTGTGTGTTAATTTATAGATTTATACACAACAGAATTACTGATGTTTTATATTTATGATAGATATATATTTAATATTTAAGCGAGAACTTAATGAGTACGAACGGAAGGAAACTGTCTTTCAGCAACAGCTTGTCTAATATCTGTAAATCTGACCCTGAGAGAAGCCGAGTCTGATAATCTCCAGCCTCGACCAGGGACTTACCAGATCCTCTCTGCTGCTGCTGCCTCTTCATCCAGCACTCTGACTTGGCCCAGCCATGTACCTTGCTGCCTGTGATTGGCTGAGCTGCCACTGTGGGCTCCGTTGCGAGCTCTGATTGGCTCACCGGTCGGTGGGCGGTCCAAATCGGTTCTCCGCAGAAGATGTTAGCGAGCTGGCCGTTTTGAAACTCAGTGCGGAGGAGAAGTGCTATCGGAAGGTTGACGGTCAAGAAAGCTCATCTTATATCTTATTTATATCTTTTCACGGGGGAAGCAACATGGCTTCGGGTGGAGAGTAAGTAACCATTTTTTGGTGACGTTTACCGACTATTTATGTTCGTTAATATGTTTATTTATTTCGTGTTTACTCGCGAGTTAGCAAGTTTACTAGCCGCCGTCGCACGTTAGCACGCTTTTAGCGAAAATAACGAACACCGCTTGACCCCGACTGAAGGCTGTATGTCTAATTTAACATATAGTTTCATGTTTACCTCAGCCTTCCTATATAAACGTGACCAACAAGCTCCAAACTATCAATACCTGACCTGTATTATTAGCTCGTTAGTGCGCTCGTTAGCAGTCCGTACTGAGTCATTCTCTGGCTTTGGCCTACCGGCATCAGGCATGTTTATAATCGCGGAGTCATTATCCCATCACCAAACTTCCCAACAATATATAATCTGAACTTGTGATTTAAATTGTGTTTATATACTTTAATTTAATCTACTCTATTATACGCGTATATTTACTAGGTAGCTCGCGCTCGTGAGGTCAAAGAGACTAGGAGTTAGCTTGCTGGCTAACTTCTTCCAAACTGGCATTCCGGCTTATAAAAAACGTGCCTTCTGGTTTTGATTAAAAACAGGTCACACGTGAAGCCCTTAGTTATAGGTAAACTCGTGTTTCCTCTTAAACAGAAGCTGTTTGAGGTGATATCGCCGCTTGTGAGCCCGTTATTGTGTTAGCTTGCATGGCTAACGCGATGTCGTAGCATTTGCTGTGTCATTCGGGCTCCTGACGACGCGAATGTAAGTTTTAGCTACATGGAAAAGGCAGCTATAGTCATAAGACGAGGGGACGAGATGATTTAGGTGATATCAGGATGCTTTTCTGTAGCTTCAGCCTAATTTATGCGGCTTCGCAGGTTAGCAGGCTAATTCTGTTTACCTGCTCTTAGCAGCGCTATTCTTGTTGACAGCACTGCGCTAGCTTTAGCGCTCTTATGCAGATGTTGGCCTTTCGAAACCATCTTCTCGGGATATTTTCGTCCACAGAAGCAGCAACAAGCTAATAGAAACCTGCGTATCTCAGTCCTGGCTGGCTTGAGCTGTTTCAGATGCTGTTTATTTTGTGTTAACAGCGCGTTGGGGCCGAGCTAACGAGCGATGTCTGTCGGAGTTAGTCGTGTTTTGTGGAAAGATCTAGAGGCGAACATTAGAGCCACCCTGGTTAGATAACCGAGCAGGGCTTTAACTCACGATTTGTGGCTCCTGAAGATCAGCGAACCCAATCAAGTGTGTTTTAAACTTGTGTTTCACTTTCAACTTCGCTGAAATGTAATTTCCCCGACGCGGTGCTGCCCAAGTACTGAGATCTGAATTATTTATTGGGTCACTGAGGTCATTGTTTCTCCTTCTTGGCACTGTTTTCACGCAGATCCAAAAACGATGACCTTTCTACTGCCATTCTGAAGCAAAAGAACAGACCCAACAGGCTGATTGTTGATGAATCCATCAATGAGGATAACAGTGTGGTCTCCCTCTCTCAGGTATGTCCTACATTCACTGCACAGTCTTCAGTGGTTTATTACTTCAGACATCTTATTACTTCAGAGATCAGATGTTTTCTCCCCAATGTGGTTCAGAACTACATAAACTTTTCATATGGCATTCCTTAATTCAACACCAACTTTCTCCATAAAATACAATAGATAACAATTAAAATTGTTGAGTTATTTGAGTCTCATGCCCCTGTAAAGAGATTGCCAGCCCAGCCTATCTGAAAAGATTTTTGATAATCTAGACAGTGAGACCCCTCAAATCATCTGTTTTTGTTTTTTTGTTTTTGTAAATCGGCTCAAACCATATATATATATATATAATTAGTTGGTTTGAAATTCAATATCACAAATCAACAATGACTGTCAAATCCAGAGTAATGGAAGTGCAGGGATTTGCTATGTGGTCACAGATGAATTTCATTACCCCAAGGATCCTATTTAGATGTCTGTTATGTCTGGACAGTCATCTCAAAAGATCTGATTTGAGAAACAAATCCAGTTTGTCCGCAGTCTGAGTTTTAGTCCCAATTCACACCTGGTCCCTTCATTAGTCTTGAGGGTCATATCTGGATCAGGCCAGTAAACACTCCCAGGACACGTACACATACAAAACAGATCACTAGGAGGTGGTTTAATATGCTTTGGAGCCAGTGCATGTATATCTGTCTCTCAAAGACTCCCTGTGGGGTTCATCACTGGACATGTGATCTGTGTCTGGGAGGAAGATAATTGTGGCTGGAGACCAGATGAAATTAAATACTTAATAGCTGTATGGATAGACACTACTGTTCAATACAAACTGACAAACTGATAGTTGGTGATTGATTACCACACACATAAAGTGGATATGCAAAAATTCCAATTTGCACAGCAATTGATTAGCAGGGAATGGATTTACCTACCAAGTGTAAACACCTGTGGCTAAAATCTAATAATAGTTATTATTTGTAGAGTACTTTTTATGTCAGTGGCAGCTCAAACTGCTTTACAGACAATTTTCATCAGTAACAGCAGGAACTGAGTGTTAATAGTCCAAACACACAGATCAGGTTATTAGTATAAGACGTAGTAGAGTATTAATGAAGAGCTGAGTTACAGGGAGAGGTTTAATATCTGTGTATTAAAAGTGACTCTGAGCTTAAGTGTCTAATAAAAGCTGAACTGAGCCCCACAGGTTCTCTGTATGTTACTGCAAGTGTTTTTACAGAAGGTCAGTATCTGCAGATCTAAGATCAGCAGCTGGAACATAAATAGAGAGAGGTTCTGTGATGTAGCAGGTTCTAGATTATTTAAAGCATTATAGACGAGTACAGAAATTTGCACCTCATTTAAAAAAGGCCATTAAACTGTGTTGACCTTTTCATGTAAAACATAGGCATGCAATCCAGATACTAGTCACAGGAAATGATGAGGTGCAAATGGGGCGTCAATGTCCTCTACTCTGTTCTAAAGATGTGTATATAGTACATATTTTACATTTAATGTGTAGACAGCTTGTGTATATACTGTTCTATTACCGTCCTATCCTAATTTAATCCGTTCAGTTAATATATTTTGTGTTACTGCCATGTTTGCAGGCCAAGATGGACGAGCTTCAGCTTTTCAGGGGGGACACGGTGTTGCTGAAGGGCAAGAAAAGGAGGGAAACTGTCTGCATCGTGCTGTCCGATGATACCTGCTCTGACGAGAAGGTGCGCATGAACAGGGTGGTCCGCAACAACCTTAGGGTGCGCCTTGGAGATGTGATCAGGTAACCCAGTGCTTATCTTTAACAAAACACACACGAGTCTTGATGCATGCAATCAAAAAGCATGATTTTAATCTCTTTGCTTGGGGATTTGTTTTGTTTGTAGCATTCAGCCTTGCCCAGATGTGAAGTACGGCAAACGCATTCACGTTCTGCCCATTGATGACACAGTGGAAGGGATCACTGGCAACCTGTTTGAGGTGTACCTCAAGCCCTATTTCCTTGAGGCTTATAGGCCAATCCGCAAAGGTAAACAATGGCAAAATAAATAAACGTTTATTAGATATGCTTTTTAAGTTTTAAATAATTATAATAATAATAATAATAATAATAATAATAATAATAGTAAAGTAAAAGGTAAGCATAGCTCTTATTAGAGTTACACAGGTTATTGGATGTATATTAAAGTTTCCCAATGCTGACCTTTCCCCATAGGTGATATCTTCCTGGTGAGAGGAGGAATGCGTGCCGTGGAGTTCAAAGTGGTGGAGACTGACCCGAGCCCTTACTGTATAGTGGCACCAGACACAGTCATTCACTGTGAAGGAGAACCTATCAAGCGTGAGGTATGTGCAAAATTAATCATTCATATCTATAATTATCTACATCCTTGATAACCATCTGTGAGTAAACAGCTTTTATTGTCTATGCGATGACTCAACCTGTCACTGAACACCAGAAACTGACCACTGCAGTCACACACTGATCAGCTGTACTAGGGGTTGGAGCAACATTTCACCTTTGTTGCATTAACCCTGCTCCTCTGAGTATTACTTCATAAGAAAGTGGTTCTTCTGGGAGGTTCTCTTGGATACTTTAATAGCAGATAAACAGGGAAACACTGTCTGTGGGTCTTCTGTGATGTGTATTTATAATATACACATTTGGGGGGGGTCTTATCACAATATATATTTTTTACATATCAGTCAATATCGATTATATATATATAATCACAATATAAATTAAATCACTAGTATGAACAGTTAGTACTATTAATATGAACAGTATTCACACACAGACACTGTGTTAAGCAGGCTGCTGGCCCTTGGGGCTGAGGAAAGGACTTAATGTTCTAATACTGGTATAAAATAAAGTTTCCTACTCGGGATTTTTGGTTATAAATTCAACTTTGCCTCAGCGTTCTCACTCCAACTCTTGCAACATGCATGTTTATCTGTATCAATTAAGAAATTACGTCGATAAGAATAACATGCATCTACTCTAAAAGCATTGATTTATCCGGTGCGCGAGCTGCAGCTACAAACAATCGATCACATGCATCTAAAGTTGTGGGAGTGTTTTACACAGAAACACAACAATGTGGTGCTCTGTTAGCTCTGCACAGTGTTATCGTTTTATTGCTCAGCAATACACATACATATATATATATATATATCACTTGCCTGCTACACCATATAGTACAATTCATCAACACTCTTCAAGTTAAATTATCATAAAATATCATGTCAATGAGAAGATGGTCAACATTGAGCTCTGTGTTTGATGTGAGAAGTGGTGTTGTATGTCTTGGCGGTATTAAATGACATGGTTCCTGCTGAAATAGAAGTCTTTTAAATCAGGATATTCAGTGTATTCATTTACACTGCATGGTACTGACTCGACCTGGCTTGACTCGCCTCTTTAGGTTTTCCATTATCGAAGCCTGGTAGCCTTGTTGAAGCTTGGCCTCTCTGTGTGATCAGAAATGGAATAAAAATACTCCCAGTACTCACATTGTTTTTGAGAAGTTAAATATAAAATTTTATTACCTGTAAAGTGAGTCCTATCTCACTTCCATGAGCATGCACACTTTACCAACCAGTCTTGTCTGTTTGTGATAATAAAGGAAACGTTGGTGCTGATTTAATTCCAAAGTTATTGGATGAACAGTTAGTCTCGTGAGCGGTAACATCATTTATGACCTATCTCTGAGAAACGTGGCATTGCCTCCTGAGTAGCTGGTATACCTTATTACAACAGAGTTAACTCACTTTCTAAGCTTTAATTATTCAGGTTCATAACTGTATTGAGTAGAACAGTTTATTAATATATTCAAATAGTTTGGCTGTTTTAAGCACATTTTTTAAAATGAATCAGGGATGTAACAGGGATGTTGAGTTTGGTGGTGTAAACGTTACTCTCAGTCTTTCAGTGAATCCTCTGCTAATTTGTTCATGAATCAGTGAGTCTTGCGATGGGGGTGGACATCACTCGAGTGACGTCACTCGTCAGAACTTCAGTGCTTTATAACTTAAGAATTTAAACATCACAAAACCATTTTTGTACAGTTTACATGCTCATCGGGGGCATCAAACCTCTGCTTGCATATCCATATACATGTTGCTGTCACGCTGAGGTGGACAGAGCATGAGCTGACCTTCAGTAAGGTCAGCGTTTACTAGTGTGAAACAATACCAACAGAGTAGCTCACAATGGTCACAGTGTTGTGCGTGTCCAGTCAGAATGAAGTGCTAGATACAGGATATAAAGTAGACTCAAAAAGGCCCTGGCAGGTGGTCACAGGTATCTGGAGGTATCATGCTGACTGCAGTGCATCCCACAGCTGCTGGAAGGACCATGGAGGAGGATCCATAGAGCCAACACCACCATCCAGGTGGTCCCACAGATGCTCAGTTGGGTTCAAGTGTGGGGAATTAAGGGTCCAGGGTAGTACTTGGAGGTCTTGGTCAGCTCTTCCAACCAGTGTGGGACATTTTTAGTCGTGTGACGTGTCTCATTGTCTTGCTGGAAGATCCAAACCACCCCAGATAAGACCATCAGCATGTATGGTGTACGTGATCTGCAAGGATGGCTTGAGAGTGTCTACCACATGGACATGAGGGGCAGCTTCACATAATATAGAAAAATGATAATAATTAAAAATGGACGTTTCTCTTTGGACAAAGATGATATACCCTCTTTGCAGGGACGTGAGGGACAAAGTTGTTCAAGGTAGTTGTTCAGTTTCATGCTGCGTCACTATGATTGACAGCTATTATGTCTACAGTAGCAAATGAAGTAGCTGCTACCAACGTAGAGTAGACTAGTCAAGCCGGGCTGTACCATACAGTGGCAAAGCGGCTATATAGACCAATGGCCACAGTTCTAATGCTTCACGTTAGTGAGCCCTTAATGCATTGTGGGTTATGTTATTTTTCAGCATCAATGATCCATGTGTCTTGCATCACCTGAATGCTTTGATTTATCCAATCTCCATTAAAACCAGCTGTGATTTGATTAGGATGCTCTCAGCGCACATCAGAACCTTCAGTTGTTTGTTGATACCATTTGCATAAATTAATTTAGTGCTAACGAATGATCTATTGTGCAGCCGTGCTTTGTTCTCATGCGACCCAAATGTGATTCCTATTGACAGGATGAGGAGGAGTCGCTCAATGAGGTGGGCTATGATGACATTGGAGGTGTCAGGAAGCAGCTGGCCCAGATCAAAGAGATGGTGGAGCTCCCACTCAGGCACCCAGCTCTCTTTAAAGCCATCGGAGTGAAGGTAAGAAATATATTCGTTATAAGCTGCTGAGCACAAAATGACAAGTTTGTGAAGAGATGCTGAAGTTGTGACGTTGATTTGTTGTGCAGCCTCCTCGTGGCATTCTGCTTTACGGACCCCCTGGAACTGGAAAAACTCTCATTGCTCGCGCTGTTGCGAACGAAACTGGAGCCTTCTTTTTCCTCATCAACGGTGAGGCTTCATTTTTATGTATACTCAGCCGAGTCACATTATTGTGAGATCTGCTAGATGGGCTGGGGGACTCGGTAAGGTCCTGGTAGGTGGTCACAGGTATCTGGAGCCATGCTGACAGCAGTCAGGAGGATCCATCGAGCCAACATCACCATCCAGGTGCTCACAGATGCTCAGTTGGGTCCAAGTCTGGGGGTATTAGGGGTCCAGGGTAGTACTTGGAAGTCTTGGTCAGCTCTTCCACCCAATGTTGGACATTTCTAGTCGTGTGACGTGTCTCATCTTCTTGCTGGAAGATCCCATCCACCCCAGAGAAGACACTCAGCATGTATGGTGTACGTGGATTCAGACCCAAATGGGTTGAGAGTGTCTTCCACATGGATGAGAGGTCCAGAGAATGTCACCAAAATGTTCTCCAGACCAGAACACTGCCACCGTCCAAAGTATAGGTCATAGTAATGTGACTCGACTCTGTATTTATATATTTATTCTATTTTCTTTATGAATGTGGCTGTTTGATTAAATAAAACTGGTTGTGGGAGTTGTTTTCATGCATGCTGTCACTTCCACAGGTCCTGAAATCATGAGTAAACTGGCTGGAGAGTCTGAGAGCAACCTGCGTAAAGCTTTTGAAGAAGCTGAGAAGAACGCCCCTGCCATCATCTTCATCGATGAACTGGATGCCATTGCACCCAAGAGAGAGAAGGTGAGAAGCAACTTACAGCTTAATTACTGCAGTGTTTGTTGGTGTGTATATTGCTTTTATACTGATTTGGATAATTGCACCAGTTTTTTTTGGTACACTGATGAACAAATGAATAATAATCCAGATGTTGAGTATCGTCTCTAGCGGCCCGGTTTCATTCTCTTTGCTGGGTTTAGTATAAAGGGTTTAATGTGTCCGGTAATGGATTCTGTAATGGGTGTCTCTGGTGCAGTAAGCTGATCTGTTTCTGCCTCGACTCGACAGACTCACGGTGAGGTAGAGAGGCGCATCGTGTCTCAGCTGCTCACCCTGATGGACGGCCTGAAGCAGAGGGCTCACGTCATCGTCATGGCCGCCACCAACAGACCCAACAGCATCGACCCAGCTCTCAGGCGATTTGGTAAGTCTCTGATATTTTTATTTATATTTTAGACATTTACATTTTGGATTATTTTTAGATTATCCAGTCAAACTTTCAGAGGTGATGCAGTGAGTGTTACTGATATCAGAGTTGTTCTAGATATCAATTAATATAACCAGGTGCAGTTCATTTTTCATTATTACCTTCTTAACTTATCAGTTAAGCATTAACAGGTTAAGTTAAGGAACATCTTTATTTCCTATTCTATTCATTTGGCTGCAACTGTAATGGCATGTAAATGTTTTTTGCATGTCCAAATGTATCCACTTTTTATATTTTTATTTATGCCCATGCAATTTCATTGGCAAATGTGTACATGGAAAGTATTGCCTCTGCCATATTGTTGCAGCCCTCTGCGACTTTCCTTTATTTGTTGCTGTTTTGTTTACTTTTAAGAAATATTTGAACTTGGAAGTTGGACCAATGATGCATGGACCAATAATAACGCTTTTATTATGGATTTTAACCATTTTTTGTAACCAAAAAGGATGTTTTTTTGTGTGTGTGTATATATATATATATATATATATATATATATATATATATATATATATATATATATATATATATATATATATATATATATATATATATATACACATAAATAATCTCATAAATACATTATTTACCATTTCTCTATGTTTGTTTGGGGTTTTTTTTTTTATTTATTCTTGAGACTAAAACATTGTGCAAACTGATAGCTTCACACTCACATTACTGGGTTCAGTTTGCACACTTTTGATTTTATATATATATTATTCTGTATAAACTCTAACTCTAGTAGTTATACATGATTAAAAATCTGTTTGGAACTGAAAGGTTTGTTGCAGCTGTAGTGCTGTTTAAACACATGAGCCTAAATTCCTTGTTTAAATAAAGCTTCAGCAGCAGCAGCTTGCAGTCACTGATTAGCTTATAAGGCAAAGTCTAGAATGGATGAACGTCTTTAGTAGCTTTATTCTCTCCTAAAGATGCTGGAATCCCCTCAACACACACACACACACACACACACACTTACTTCATTCCTTACATTGTCCTGTGCAGTAGCGAGCCTGCTGTGTGCTCTACTAGCCTGGAAGTTGACTGTTCTCATGGACTGAGCTGGACCAGAACAGCCTCTTACAGTAACTACTTACTGCTTCTTTTTGCAGGACGTTTTGACAGAGAGGTTGACATCGGCATTCCTGACGCAACAGGAAGACTGGAGATCCTGCAGATCCACACCAAGAACATGAAGCTGGCTGACGATGTGGATCTAGAGCAGGTGTGTTGTCTGAATGTCCTGCCTGAGTGAATACAGGTCAGGAGTTTTATTGCATTGTGTGGAAAGTTATGTTGCTGAACAGGTCCCGAGGTTGGTCTGAAGAAGGTAGATGGCATATTTCTTTACATGCCTTAAAAATGAAAGTGTTTTGTTTGTGTTTAGCCTTTTGATTACTTCCTTAACAGTTTTGTTTGTTTTTTTGGTCAAGTGTGTAAGAACCCATCCTTTCTTTCTGCCATCTGAAGTTTTTTTGTTATTATTTATTTTAAATGAGTAAATCTGATCAAATCGTGCAGCTAATTTGTTTTAGAGTTCAGCTAACACATCACTTGAGATATATACATGCATATATATGAGCCTATGGCCCTTAAGGTGGCATCAGGGTTTCCCCCCAGGGGAGGATGTAGGTTGGCGAGTAGGGGTGTGCCATATCGTACCATACACAATAATCGCCAACTTTATGGAATATCGTGCATGATATTATACCCAGAAATATCATGCCATATCACCCATTCCTAATTATCACATCAGGGTACTACTTTTACTGTTTTTTTTTTTTTAAAAAGAAAAATTCACACTTTTCTCATTTTCCATTTTATATATATATATATATATATATATATGTATGTGTGTATGTGTATCTGTCCAGTATCATTCACTTTACTTCTGGATATATGGAGATATTTGGAGTGCATTATTTAGTATTGTGACATTCTGGATCATTGACTTCTGTTACAATCTAATGAAAATTCTTGTATTTTTTTTTTTTAATATCTCAGTTAGGGGTGTGATATCATATCGTATACAATGATAAAATTATATTTTTATTTTGTTGCAGTAGTGTATTCTTGGAAAAAAACAATTAAGTCAATGTTTTGTCATATGGCCCTACAATAATATCACGATATTTTACTCTTGGCAATATCGCCCACCCCTATTGGCGAGGGCGTCTCTCTGATGGAATAATAGGTTTACAAAGAGGTTTTATGTTTGCTGTATAGACCCGAATGCAAACTCTCCCAGCTAATCAGTGTTGTTTGCCGTTCAGGTTGCCAACGAGACCCACGGCCATGTGGGCGCTGATCTTGCTGCCCTGTGCTCAGAGGCTGCCCTGCAGGCCATTCGCAAGAAGATGGACCTGATTGACTTGGAGGACGAGACAATCGACGCAGAAGTCATGAACTCTCTGGCTGTCACCATGGATGACTTCAGGGTACGAACACTAACGTCTGAATGTGTTAATATGCTACAATGAAAGATTAGTTTGCAGCGAGTTCCTCGCTCTTCAAGAGAAACAAGAAGTTGGAGCTTAGGATTGAAAGATGAGTTATGCTTTGTTATCAGTAAGTAATTGTGTTGTGCTGCTTCACAGTGGGCCCTGAGCCAGAGCAACCCATCTGCTCTTCGTGAGACTGTGGTTGAGGTGCCCAACATCACCTGGGAGGACATTGGTGGTCTTGATGATGTCAAGAGAGAACTTCAGGAGCTTGTGCAGGTAACCAGCTTGTCAACAAGCTTGTCCTCTTCTCTGATTATCCTTTCAGACTTGGGACCGTAATGATCTTGTTTATCTGCTTACTCTGCAGTACCCAGTGGAGCATCCAGACAAATTCCTCAAGTTTGGCATGACCCCATCCAAGGGTGTGTTGTTCTATGGACCACCTGGTTGTGGTAAAACTCTTCTGGCTAAAGCTATTGCCAACGAGTGCCAGGCCAACTTCATTTCCATCAAGGGACCTGAACTGCTGACCATGTGGTTTGGAGAGTCTGAGGCTAATGTCCGTGAGATCTTTGATAAGGTCAGAGCAGCCTGGGTTTAATCTTCTAAGTTGATTTTATTTATCTGAGTGTGAAGGTACGATTTTTGTACTACACGATGAACACGGCTTCTTCATTCTTCTCCAGGCTCGTCAAGCTGCCCCCTGCGTGCTGTTCTTCGATGAGTTGGACTCCATTGCGAAGGCCCGCGGTGGAAGCGTGGGTGACGGCGGTGGAGCCGCCGACCGTGTCATTAACCAGATCCTGACCGAAATGGACGGCATGTCCAGCAAGAAGAACGTCTTCATCATTGGGGCCACCAACAGACCAGACATCATTGACCCTGCCATCCTCAGGCCCGGCCGTTTGGACCAGCTCATCTACATCCCACTGCCCGACGAGAAGTCTCGCATGGCTATTCTCAAGGCTAACCTCAGGAAGTCCCCCATCTCCAAGGTAAGTTTCACTATGGACTAGCATTGTGTAGTAGGTCCTCTTTCTTGTTCTTCCTCAGATGTTTGAGTTCTTGTTGTATCTGATGAACCAGAACATCTCAAATAAGTATTAATAACATCATTTTAATTGTCTGAAGCCTCTAAAACTCCCTCCAGCGCCTCCTGCTGTTCAGTCTACTTTAAAGCAATGGCCAGTCAGGGTTAGACTTGGGCTACTGTGGACACCTGACCACCAGGTGGTGCTAGCTAGCTCCCTCAGTCATCTGCATCATGTGATGCTGCAGTTTCAGGGCTTTGTCTGTGCAGCAACCTGTGACCTAGTTGGTGCTGATAGCTGGACTGGAGAAGTTTCAGAGCTGAAGCTTCTTATTTAAATTTCCTGAATTAGCGTTCAGGCTGCTGTACAGATACAGAACGTAACTGCTGGGGTGGAAATTTGGCAAATATAATCTGTCAAATTAAAGTAATGCAGAAGTTCAGGCACCGTTTTTAACTCTGCTTCTCTCACTCAAGGACGTGGACCTGGACTTCCTGGCCAAGATGACCAACGGATTCTCCGGTGCTGACTTGACAGAGATTTGCCAGAGGGCGTGTAAGCTGGCCATTCGTGAGTCCATTGAGAACGAGATCAGGAGGGAACGCGAGAGGCAAACCAACCCCTCAGCAATGGTTAGTTTGTTTATTTATTTATTTTATGTCTTTATTACTTCTTAAAGCTGTGTTTTGTAAATGTTAGGACTTGTTGGTGATAGAAGTGTCTAATCCTCCAGCTGTCGTCTTCATTTTTTTCCAGGAGGTGGAGGAAGACGACCCCGTTCCTGAGATCAGGAAGGACCACTTTGAGGAAGCCATGCGCTTCGCCCGCCGCTCCGTCAGCGATAACGACATCCGCAAATACGAGATGTTCGCACAGACCCTGCAGCAAAGCAGAGGCTTTGGCAGCTTCAGGTAAAGACCTTCCACAAACAGAACACTTGTTTTAAAGATTATATTGATGCTGGTTAAGGATTTAATGGGACACTTTGCTGAACAGTGGCAGAAAAAGTAATTTTCTTTTCCTCCTCTTCTAGATTCCCCTCCAGTAACCAGGCAGGAAGCGGACCAAGCCAGGGCCCTGCTGGCAGCAGCGGAGGGAACGTCTTCAATGAGGACAACGACGATGACCTCTACGGATAAATGTGACCACATGGCTGATCTATCCAATACAGGCCACCATGTACAAAACCGAAACCAACCGATGAAAATTCCACATTTTTAGGACTCTGTGCTTCTTTGATGGTTTTTTCTTTTTTTTTTCCCTTTTTTCCTTTTTTTTATTATTATTATTCTCCTCTTTTTCCTCCTCTCCTCCCCCTGTTGTTGGAGAAAAGCATGTAGCTGCTTGTATTTTGCTCCGGTTTGTGAAAGGATGGTTATTGCCGAACCTTGATCTTAACGTCATGTGGGTGGGGGCGCATTTAAGTGAATAAGTACACGTTAGAGTGGCTTCATTCTTAACTTTTCACACCCTCTACAAGCAGCTTTAGTGATGGGATTTAATGCTAGCCTGGTGAAAGAATAAAAAAAATAAGAAAAAAAGAATTGCTAATGACTTCATTTTTTATGAATGTAGCATATAATGTATTACAAGTTTGAAAAATGTTAAAATAAAGTTCACAAAACGGGCCCAACTTTAACGGCGTCTGTCTGATCTCTAGTTTGTATGTTCTGATCTGTCAGAATGCAGGTTCTGGGCGAAGTAGTGGTCTGTTAACATCATGAAAACTATGTGACTGTATGTGGGTTTTTAGTTTTTTGTAGTATATTGTGAATTTTGTCAGTGCTTTAACATTGACCAGCTAACTGCATGCTTTATTCTGTGTGTAAATACCTCCTGATGTTCAGGGGGTCCCATGTTGATCTGCTAACTCACTCGCCGTAGCGGTGCTGATGCTTTGGTTTGGCTCTTCTTCTGGAAAAAGCTGCTTCTTTACCAAAAATTCACACATGATCTCCTGTTTAGTCATTAGTTTGAAAAATTATTCTCTTTCCACTAAACTTCTGAGAGTCTTCGGGTTTATATGTTACAGCATGTTATAAAGTTAGAGGAATCCTGGGCGGAGCTACAGTTACAGTATGAGCTATTAAGGACCAACCGCTAAACTAGTTGTTATTAGGTGATGGCTGGGGTGGACTGTGTTTGGTTATAGTATAAAGTATATTGTATAGTGGGTTATAGTGTATAGTGTAGTGTAGTGGGTTATGGTGTATAGTGTAGGGGGTTATAGTGTGGTTGGTATAGTTTAGTGGGTTATAGTGTGGTTGGTGTATTGGGTTATAGTGTATAGTGTGGTTGGTGTAGTGGGTTATAGTGTATAGTGTGGTTGGTATAGTGTAGTGGGTATAGTGTATAGTGTGGTTGGTATAGTGTAGTGGGTTATAGTGTATAGTGTGGTTGGTGTAGTGTAGTGGGTTATAGTGTATAGTGTGGTTGGTGTAGTGTAGTGGGTTATAGTGTATAGTGTGGTTGGTATAGTGTAGTGAGTTATAGTGTTTAGTGTGGTTGGTATAGTGTATAGTGTGGTTGCTATAGTGTAGTGGGTTATAGTGTATAGTGTGGTTGCTATAGTGTAGTGGGTTATAGTGTATAGTGTGGTTGGTATAGTGTGGTTGGTATAGTGTAGTGGGTTATAGTGTATAGTGTGGTTGGTATAGTGTAGTGGGTTATAGTGTAGTGGGTTATAGTGTATAGTGTGGTTGGTATAGTGTAGTGAGTTATAGTGTTTAGTGTGGTTGGTATAGTGTATAGTGTGGTTGCTATAGTGTAGTGGGTTATAGTGTATAGTGTGGTTGGTATAGTGTAGTGGGTTATAGTGTATAGTGTAGTGGGTTATAGTGTAGTGGGTTATAGTGTATAGTGTGGCTGGTATAGTGTAGTGGGTTATAGTGTGGTTGGTATAGTGTAGTGGGTTATAGTGTATAGTGTGGTTGGTATAGTGTAGTGGGTTATAGTGTAGTGGGTTATAGTGTATAGTGTAGTGGGTTATAGTGTAGTGGGTTATAGTGTATAGTGTGGTTGGTATAGTGTAGTGAGTTATAGTGTTTAGTGTGGTTGGTATAGTGTATAGTGTGGTTGCTATAGTGTAGTGGGTTATAGTGTATAGTGTGGCTGGTATAGTGTAGTGGGTTATAGTGTGGTTGGTATAGTGTAGTGGGTTATAGTGTAGTGGGTTATAGTGTATAGTGTAGTGGGTTATAGTGTATAGTGTGGTTGGTATAGTGTAGTGAGTTATAGTGTTTAGTGTGGTTGGTATAGTGTATAGTGTGGTTGCTATAGTGTAGTGGGTTATAGTGTTTAGTGTGGTTGGTATAGTGTATAGTGTGGTTGCTATAGTGTAGTGGGTTATAGTGTAGTGGGTTATAGTGTATAGTGTGGCTGGTATAGTGTAGTGGGTTATAGTGTGGTTGGTATAGTGTAGTGGGTTATAGTGTATAGTGTGGTTGGTATAGTGTAGTGGGTTATAGTGTATAGTGTGGTTGGTATAGTGTAGTGGGTTATAGTGTATAGTGTGGTTGGTATAGTGTAGTGGGTTATAGTGTATAGTGTGGCTGGTATAGTGTAGTGGGTTATAGTGTGGTTGGTATAGTGTAGTGGGTTATAGTGTGTAGTGTGGTGGTATGGTGCAGTGAGTACTAGTGTAAAGTGTGTAGTGTATAGGGTTGTAGTGTGGATGGTATAACGTGGTGGGTTATAGTGTAAAGCGTGGTTATATAAACGTGTGGTAATTTGTAATGTATGAGTGGGTTTACAGTGTATAGTTAGTATACGGTGTATAATATTTGTTTACCTTCAAAAAAATTACCATAAACAGTCCACGTGTGGAGTAACATACCTGTTGCTTCTCTGTGGATGAGAGCAGTAAAGGTGTATCTAATGGAAGACGCTAATATATGTATATACGCTGCCGGTTGGTGTAGATACACGGTCAGGTGAAGTTTAACACCTTTATTAAAATATAGTCACTGAAAATGTGGTGAGTCATACGGGTGATGTATGTGTAATGACCTTCAGACAGTGTAGTTTTTGTGATGCAGTTTTATTTATTCACTTATTTAAACTAGTTCGTACAGCCTGGCGAGTCAGCCTCAGCAGTGTGATGGTGTCTGTGGTGATATATCAGGTGATCACTGGTGAGCAGGATGATGCTGTACAGGTTTTCCAGCCGCAGTGCCGCGAACACGGGAGCATATCCGTACTTTTATCCTGAACATCCCGCTGCTGCCTGGACCGGCTTTAATCAGTACGAGGCATTAAAAGGAAAATGAGGATGGCTGGCGTCTCTCCATACCTTCTGTCCATCCTTCTGTAGAGAGACGAGTGTCAGCGTTTACTCTTTGTGCCCAGATCATTTTTTCAGCATTCACAGTTTTAGCTGTAACGGTACCAACGCTCACCTCTACGGTCGGAACGATGAATCTCTCGTTCTTGTTAAACGACTCGATTTGCTTCATGTCTTCATCAGATAAGGTAAAATCGAACACCTGGGTAGAAGAAAGAAAGAGGTTCTGTTTGTAGATAGAAATATTAATAGTAGTATGCAGTATGCAGTATGCGGGGCTTGGAATAATGAGGTACAGGCGTCCCACTGCAAAAGCATTATGTATATGAACTAGATATGAACAACCAATCAGCTCCGGAGCTGAGAAACCTGCTTTGCAGCTGTTCCTCCTCAAACTGTAACCATCCATCCATCCATCAAAGCTACACCACCGTACTGACCACTACACCACCGTACTGACCACTACACCACCGTACTAACCACTACACCACCGTACTGACCACTACACCACCATACTAACCACTACACCACCATACTAACCACTACACCACCGTACTGACCACTACACCACCGTACTGAGCACTACACCACCGTACTAACCACTACACCACCATAATAACCACTACACCACCGTACTGACCACTACACCACGGTACTGACCACTACACCACCGTACTGACCACTACACCACCGTACTGACCACTACACCACCGTACTGACCACTACACCACCATACTAACCACTACACCACCATACTACCACTACACCACCGTACTAACCACTACACCACCATACTAACCACTACACCACTATACTAACCACTACACTACCATACTAACCACTACACCACCATACTGACCACTACACCACCGTACTAACCACTACACCACCATACTAACCACTACACCACCATACTAACCACTACACCCCCATACTAACCACTACACCACCGTACTAACCACTACACCACCGTACTAACCACTACACCACCGTACTGACCACTACACCACCGTACTAACCACTACACCACCATACTAACCACTACACCACCATACTAACCACTACACCCCCGTACTAACCACTACACCACCGTACTAACCACTACACCACCGTACTAACCACTACACCACCATACTAACCACTACACCCCCATACTAACCACTACACCACCATACTAACCACTACACCACCTTACTAACCACTACACTACCATACTAACCACTACACCACCGTACTGACCACTACACCACCGTACTAACCACTACACCACCGTATTAACCACTACACCACCGTACTAACCACTACACCCCCGTACTAACCACTACACCACCGTACTAACCACTACACCACCATACTAACCACTACACCACCATACTGACCACTACACCACCGTACTAACTACTACATCACTGTACTAACCACTACACCACCGTACTAACCACTACACCCCCGTACTAACCACTACACCACCGTACTAACCACTACACCACCATACTAACCACTACACCACCATACTGACCACTACACCACCGTACTAACTACTACATCACTGTACTAACCACAAACTAACCAAGTCTGTGAATTGTTTCAGGCAGGAGAGAAACTGAGCAGGACAGATGGTGAAATGCTATCAGTGGCCACAAGGGGGCAGAATGACTAAACAAAACTTTTCCCAACAGGCGGGAAAAGAAGGTGATTAGTGTTCACAGTGTTGAGAAGTGGTTTGATTTCAGGAATCACGTGTAAACAGACGCTGCATTGCTCACCTTGATGTTTTCTTTGATCCTGGACGGCGTCACACTTTTAGGGATGCAGGCGACGCCTCTCTGTACATGCCACCTGCACAACAGCGTATCACTATCAGACACTTCATTAGCAACTTTCTGTATAAAGACTGGACCTGAACGTTCACGGCCAATCAAAAGCTTCTACTGACGGGCGTGTGGTATATGTTGTCTGTAACAGGTTACTGTACTGCACCTGATTAGAATCTGAGCTGGTGTCTTCATGTAGCGGTCAGCCATGGCCACCACTCTTGGGTCATCCAGCAGCTGTGGTTCACCAGCAGAGGCCCAGGGCCGGTCAGGAGACCCCAGTGGGCTGTAGGCGGTCAGGACCAGCCCCTGATCCTGGCAGTGGAACAGCAGCTGAGACTGGGTGAGGTACGGATGGCACTCCACCTTAGAAAGCGAGACATGATATTAACAGCTCTGAGTGGGCCGAGGTGGGGCGAGTTCGAGGGCAGCATGGTGGTGCAGTGGCACCTAGGGCTGCCCCCCATACTGGACAAGTGTGCTCACTGCCCTCAATGTGCGTTCACTAATGTGTGCATGTGGGTGTTTCACTGCCCCTAGTGTGTGTTTACTAGTGTGTGTATGTTGGTGTTTTACTGCCCCCTAGTGTGTATTTACTAGTGTGTGTATGTGGGTGTTTCACTGCCCCTAGTGTGTGTATGTTGGTGTTTTACTGCCCCCTAGTGTATGTGGGTGTTTCACTGCCCCTAGTGTGTATTTACTAGTGTGTGTGTATGTGGGTGTTTCACTGCCCCTAGTGTGTATTTACTAGTGTGTGTATGTTGGTGTTTTACTGCCCCCTAGTGTGTGTTTACTAGTGTGTGTATGTTGGTGTTTTACTGCCCCTAGTGTGTATTTACTAGTGTGTGTATGTTGGTGTTTTACTGCCCCCTAGTGTATGTGGGTGTTTCACTGCCCTCTAGTGTGTATTTACTAGTGTGTGTGTATGTGGGTGTTTCACTGCCCCTAGTGTGTATTTCACTGCCCCTAGTGTATATTTACTAGTGTGTGTATGTTGGTGTTTTACTGCCCCTAGTGTGTGTTTACTAGTGTGTGTATGTTGGTGTTTTACTGCCCCTAGTGTGTGTTTACTAGTGTGTGTATGTTGGTGTTTTACTGCCCCCTAGTGTATGTGTGTTTCACTGCCCTCTAGTGTGTATTTACTAGTGTGTGTATTTGTGTGTTTTACTGCCCCTAGTGTGTATTTACTAGTGTGTGTATTTGTGTTTCACTGCCCCTAGTGTGTATTTACTAGTGTGTGTATTTGTGTGTTTCACTGCCCCTAGTGTGTATTTACTAGTGTGTGTATGTGTGTTTCACTGCCCCCTAGTGTCTATTTACTAGTGTCTGTATTTGTGTTTCACTGCCCGATAGTGTGTATTTACTAGTATGTGTATGTGGGTGTTTCACTGCCCCCTAATGCATGTGTGTGTTTTACTGCCCCCTAGTGCATGTGTTTGTATTACTGCCCCCTAGTGCATGTGTGTTTCACTGCCCTCTAGTGTGTATTTACTAGTGTGTGTATTTGTGTGTTTCACTGCCCCTAGTGTGTATTTACTAGTGTGTGTATTTGTGTTTCACTGCCCTCTAGTGTGTATTTACTAGTGTGTGTATTTGTGTGTTTCACTGCCCCTAGTGTGTATTTACTAGTGTGTGTATGTGTGTTTCACTGCCCCCTAGTGTGTATTTACTAGTGTGTGTATTTGTGTTTCACTGCCCCCTAGTGTGTATTTACTAGTGTGTGTATGTGTGTTTCACTGCCCCCTAGTGTGTATTTACTAGTGTGTGTATGTGTGTTTCACTGCCCCCTAGTGTGTATTTACTAGTATGTGTATGTGGGTGTTTCACTGCCCCCTAATGCATGTGTGTGTTTCACTGCCCCCTAGTGTGTATTTACTAGTATGTGTATGTGGGTGTTTCACTGCCCCCTAATGCATGTGTGTGTTTTACTGCCCCCTAGTGCATGTGTTTGTATTACTGCCCCCTAGTGTATGTGTGTGTTTCACTGCCCCTAGTGTGTATTTACTAGTGTGTGTATGTGTGTGTTTTACTGCCCCCTAGTGTATGTGTTTGTTTTAGAGTGTGTGTTTTATTGCCCCCGAGTGTGTATGTGGGTGTTGCATTGCCCCCTAGTGTGTGTGTGTGTGTGTGTGTGTGTGTGTGTGTGTGTGTGTATGTGTGTGTGTGTGTTTCACTGCACAGATAGTTTAAACTTGGAGGTCAGATTCCTCTGTGTACAAACACAAGTGACTGACTGATTGACTGAGCACTGGGTTCCAGCGCCCCCTTGTGCCCGAGAGGGAGAAGCGGCTTAGAAGCTAGTGAGTGAGTATTCCACTACAACACTACTATACAGCAAGCATTACACAAAACCACCATCCACAGAATCCATGTGGCGACATGAGAGCTAGCCTAGTCCTGATACTGAGTCTAACACATCAGGTTTTAACCCTTTCATCCACAGGAACAGACCTAACTTTGATCTTCTCATCCTCCTCGCCTGACAAGCCACGTCTGTCGTTTGAGTAATCGATTCTCTTCAGACGTGATTACAGTCATACGGCTGCAGTAGGACATCTGGCTACGTAGCAGTAGAGCGGACTGTCTGTTCACCAGAAACATTCGGAGAACTTTAGAAGCTTCAGTTACACAGTTTCAGAAGATCTAAACCAATCATTAGTGGCTCATGTATCCAGATGAAGTTCAGGCTGTAAATGATTTGCAGGTCTGGTTTAGAAGTAATGACTGAAACTGCAGTGACTTTATTTACATCAGCCAAAGCAGCCCGACTGACCACACTGACCATACTAACCATACTGACCATACTAACCATACTGACCACACTGACTATACAGACCACACTGACCATATTGACCATGCCAACTATACTGACCACACTGACCAAACTGAACATACTGACCACACTGACTATACTGACCCTACTGAGCATACTTACTATACTGACCATACTGACCGTACCTGATTGACCACCGGTCTGCGCTTTCCGTAGCGGAGAATGTCATAAATCTGTCCGGTGTTGAAATTGGACAGGCCGATGCCTCTGACCAGCCCCTGGTCCACCAGCTTCTCCATGGCTGCCCAGGTGTCTCTGTAATGGGTATCTGCGTAGCGAACAGTGCCATCAGCTCTCCTGGGGATTAACTCCGCCCCTCTCCTGAAAGCGGGAGAGCACCGGCCTCCACGTTACTCCACAACACTAACAAGATTCTTCAGGATAAGGGTGTAGGAGCGGGTTCGATTATTAGATAAATCCAATTAAAGACCACTTTATAAACTAAACTAGAGACTCCACATCACTTAACTATAAACATCTGGCTTATATACACATATAACTAAAAAAATAAAAAAATAAATTATATATATATCGAATCTATAAGGGTGTTGATCTGAAGTTAAGTTCATATGAACTGTTGGACACTTACTCAAAAGCCATTGGCCAGTGCATTAGATACAGGTCCAGATAGTCGAGCCTGAGATCAGACAGAGTCTTCTTACAAGCTCCCTCCACATCATCAGGGTGGTGTTTGGTGTTCCACAACTTGGAGGTCACAAATATATCTTCTCGTCTCAGCAGCTGGAGAGTAAACAATCAAACGCTGAGTAAATTCTGATATACTAACGTGTAAAATAAACCAAAACTAAGATAATTAATCAGACACCGTCTGATCACCTTTCCAGGTCCAACCCGCTCAGCTATGGCCTGTCCGACCTCGTGCTCATTACTGTACGCTGCAGCGCAGTCTATGTGTCGGTATCCACAGTCGAGTGCAGCTAGTACAGACTGCCTCACCTACAAACCACCAACATCAGACATCACCGTTCATACAACAGCAGCTTTAACATTAAACCACCTGAAGATAGTGCTACAGGTTACCTGTACACAGGTAGGTGAAGGTAGTGTTACAGTTTACCTGTACACAGGTAGGTGAAGGTAGTGTTACAGTTTATTTGTACACAGGTAGGTGAAGGTAGTGTTACAGTTTACCTGTACACAGGTAGGTGAAGGTAGTGTTACAGTTTACCTGTACACAGGTAGGTGAAGGTAGTGTTACAGTTTACCTGTACACAGGTAGGTGAAGGTAGTGTTACAGTTTACCTGTACACAGGTAGGTGAAGGTAGTGTTACAGTTTACCTGTACACAGGTAGGTGAAGGTAGTGTTATAGGTTACCTGTACACAGGTAGGTGAAGGTAGTGCTACGGTTTACCTGTACACAGGTAGGTGAAGATAGGGTTACGGTTGACCTGTACACAGGTAGGTGAAGATAGGGTTACGGTTGACCTGTACACAGGTAGGTGAAGGTAGAGTTACGGTTTACCTGTACACAGGTAGGTGAAGGTAGGGTTACGGTTTACCTGTACACAGGTAGGTGAAGGTAGTGTTACAGTTTACCTGTACACAGGTAGGTGAAGGTAGTGTTACAGTTTACCTGTACACAGGTGGGTGAAGGTAGTGTTACAGTTTACCTGTACACAGGTAGGTGAAAGTAGTGTTACAGGTTACCTGTACACTGGTAGGTGAAGGTTGTGTTACAGTTTACCTGTACACAGGTAGGTGAAGGTAGTGTTACAGTTTACCTGTACACAGGTAGGTGAAGGTAGTGTTACAGGTTACCTGTACACTGGTAGGTGAAGGTAGTGTTACAGTTTACCTGTACACAGGTAGGTGAAGGTAGTGTTACAGTTTACCTGTACACAGGTGGGTGAAGGTAGTGTTACAGTTTACCTGTACACAGGTAGGTGAAGGTAGTGTTACAGTTTACCTGTACACAGGTAGGTGAAAGTAGTGTTACAGGTTACCTGTACACTGGTAGGTGAAGGTTGTGTTACAGTTTACCTGTACACAGGTAGGTGAAGGTAGTGTTACAGTTTACCTGTACACAGGTAGGTGAAGGTAGTGTTACAGGTTACCTGTACACTGGTAGGTGAAGGTAGTGTTACAGTTTACCTGTACACAGGTAGGTGAAGGTAGTGTTACAGTTTACCTGTACACAGGTGGGTGAAGGTAGAGTTACAGTTTACCTGTACACAGGTAGGTGAAGGTAGGGTTACGGTTTACCTGTACACAGGTAGGTGAAGATAGGGTTACAGTTTACCTGTACACAGGTAGGTGAAGGTAGTGTTACAGTTTACCTGTACACGGGTAGGTGAAGGTAGTGTTATGGTTTACCTGTACACAGGTAGGTGAAGGTGGTGTTACAGTTTACCTGTACACAGGTAGGTGAAGATAGGGTTACAGTTTACCTGTACACAGGTAGGTGAAGATAGGGTTACAGTTTACCTGTACACATGTAGGTGAAGGTATAGTTACAGTTTACCTGTACACAGGTAGGTGAAGGTGGTGTTACAGTTTACCTGTACACAGGTAGGTGAAGGTAGTGTTACAGTTTACCTGTACACAGGTGGGTGAAGGTGGTGTTACAGTTTACCTGAACACAGGTAGGTGAAGGTAGTGTTACAGTTTACCTGTACACGGGTAGGTGAAGGTAGTGTTATGGTTTACCTGTACACAGGTAGGTGAAGGTGGTGTTACAGTTTACCTGTACACAGGTAGGTGAAGATAGGGTTACAGTTTACCTGTACACAGGTAGGTGAAGATAGGGTTACAGTTTACCTGTACACAGGTAGGTGAAGGTGGTGTTACAGTTTACCTGTACACAGGTAGGTGAAGGTAGTGTTACAGTTTACCTGTACAGAGGTAGGTGAAGGTAGTGTTACAGGTTACCAGTACACAGGTAGGTGAAGGTAGTGTTACAGGTTACCAGTACACTGGTAGGTGAAGGTAGTGTTATAGGTTACCTGTACACAGGTAGGTGAAGATAGTGCTACGGTTTACCTGTACACAGGTAGGTGAAGGTAGTGTTACAGTTTACCTGTACACAGGTAGGTGAAGGTAGTGTTATAGGTTACCTGTACACAGGTAGGTGAAGGTAGTGTTGCGGTTTACCTGTACACAGGTAGGTGAAGGTATAGTTACGGTTTACCTGTACACAGGTAGGTGAAGGTAGTGTTACAGTTTACCTGTACACAGGTAGGTGAAGGTAGTGTTACAGGTTACCTGTACACAGGTGGGTGAAGGTGGTGTTACAGTTTACCTGAACACAGGTAGGTGAAGGTAGTGTTACAGTTTACCTGTACACGGGTAGGTGAAGGTAGTGTTATGGTTTACCTGTACACAGGTAGGTGAAGGTGGTGTTACAGTTTACCTGTACACAGGTAGGTGAAGATAGGGTTACAGTTTACCTGTACACAGGTAGGTGAAGATAGGGTTACAGTTTACCTGTACACAGGTAGGTGAAGGTGGTGTTACAGTTTACCTGTACACAGGTAGGTGAAGGTAGTGTTACAGTTTACCTGTACAGAGGTAGGTGAAGGTAGTGTTACAGGTTACCAGTACACAGGTAGGTGAAGGTAGTGTTACAGGTTACCAGTACACTGGTAGGTGAAGGTAGTGTTATAGGTTACCTGTACACAGGTAGGTGAAGATAGTGCTACGGTTTACCTGTACACAGGTAGGTGAAGGTAGTGTTACAGTTTACCTGTACACAGGTAGGTGAAGGTAGTGTTATAGGTTACCTGTACACAGGTAGGTGAAGGTAGTGTTGCGGTTTACCTGTACACAGGTAGGTGAAGGTATAGTTACGGTTTACCTGTACACAGGTAGGTGAAGGTAGTGTTACAGTTTACCTGTACACAGGTAGGTGAAGGTAGTGTTACAGGTTACCTGTACACTGGTAGGTGAAGGTAGTGTTACAGTTTACCTGTACACAGGTGGGTGAAGGTAGAGTTACAGTTTACCTGTACACAGGTAGGTGAAGGTAGGGTTACGGTTTACCTGTACACAGGTAGGTGAAGATAGGGTTACAGTTTACCTGTACACAGGTAGGTGAAGGTAGTGTTACAGTTTACCTGTACACAGGTAGGTGAAGATAGGGTTACAGTTTACCTGTACACAGGTAGGTGAAGGTAGTGTTACAGTTTACCTGTACACGGGTAGGTGAAGGTAGTGTTATGGTTTACCTGTACACAGGTAGGTGAAGGTGGTGTTACAGTTTACCTGTACACAGGTAGGTGAAGATAGGGTTACAGTTTACCTGTACACAGGTAGGTGAAGATAGGGTTACAGTTTACCTGTACACATGTAGGTGAAGGTATAGTTACAGTTTACCTGTACACAGGTAGGTGAAGGTGGTGTTACAGTTTACCTGTACACAGGTAGGTGAAGGTAGTGTTACAGTTTACCTGTACACAGGTGGGTGAAGGTGGTGTTACAGTTTACCTGAACACAGGTAGGTGAAGGTAGTGTTACAGTTTACCTGTACACGGGTAGGTGAAGGTAGTGTTATGGTTTACCTGTACACAGGTAGGTGAAGGTGGTGTTACAGTTTACCTGTACACAGGTAGGTGAAGATAGGGTTACAGTTTACCTGTACACAGGTAGGTGAAGATAGGGTTACAGTTTACCTGTACACAGGTAGGTGAAGATAGGGTTACAGTTTACCTGTACACATGTAGGTGAAGGTATAGTTACAGTTTACCTGTACACAGGTAGGTGAAGGTGGTGTTACAGTTTACCTGTACACAGGTGGGTGAAGGTGGTGTTACAGTTTACCTGAACACAGGTAGGTGAAGGTAGTGTTACAGTTTACCTGTACACAGGTAGGTGTTAGAAGTCTTACCCAAGCACTCTTATTGGTACAGTGTAAGGTGGTAACCATGTATAGAAATAAACCCCAGCCTACAGAATACAGGGTAGCAATGTAATGTAACCTACTACACTATACCCACCACTGATCCCACTAATGGTAATAATAGCTGTTGTCCTAATGCCCACCGTTAAGTACCATTAATATTATAATCAGCTGTACTTCTCCTGTTCTGTGTTCAGCTGATAAGAAGTAAACAGTCTGGAACTCTATGTTCACACATACCTGTCCTGGTCGACTTTTCCACGTCCCCAGACCCACAAGCGGCATCTGCTGACCATTGTTGAGCGTCACAGTGGGGGAAGCCATTGTTATTGCCTCTCAGTCAGGAACTGTAAAATTAGACACCTTAAAACAAACACCTGATCCAAAACTCTGATTATACTACAGCTGGTCCTGGTTTTAGAGCTGGACTGTCAGACTAGCCCTGTGATAGTCCCAGCAGTGGTATCTGATGGACTTCTGTTGGTGTGAATGTCTAAAAATGCTAACTCATGATGACTCTCTGTTTACTTATTGACAGCTTCATGACTGGTGGACTGTTACATCATGATGTATTAACAGCGCTGTGTCAGAGACCCCCCTTCATTCAACTTCTAGTCAAAACAGCCATAAAAGTATAAATTATTCCTTTACTTTATTCTCAATATACTCTCAGTATACACACACAGTCCACTTTATTAGGTACACCTCCCTGTATCTACACTCACTGTCCACTGTATCAGCTCCACTGACCATACAGGACCTCCACTCACTGTCCACTGTATCAGCTCCACTGACCATACAGGACCTCCACTCACTGTCCACTGTATCAGCTCCACTGACCATACAGGACCTCCACTCACTGTCCACTGTATCAGCTCCACTGACCATACAGGACCTCCACTCACTGTCCACTGTATCAGCTCCACTGACCATACAGGACCTCCACTCACTGTCCACTGTATCAGCTCCACTGACCATACAGGACCTCCAATCACTGTCCACTGTATCAGCTCCACTGACCATACAGGACCTCCACTCACTGTCCACTGTATCAGCTCCACTGACCATACAGGACCTCCACTCACTGTCCACTGTATCAGCTCCACTGACCATACAGGACCTCCACTCACTGTCCACTGTATCAGCTCCACTGACCATACAGGACCTCCACTCACTGTCCACTGTATCAGCTCCACCGACCATACAGGACCTCCAATCACTGTCCACTGTATCAGCTCCACTGACCATACAGGACCTCCACTCACTGTCCACTGTATCAGCTCCACTGACCATACAGGACCTCCACTCACTGTCCACTGTATCAGCTCCACTGACCATACAGGACCTCCACTCACTGTCCACTGTATCAGCTCCACTGACCATACAGGATCTCCACTCACTGTCCACTGTATCAGCTCCACTGACCATACAGGACCTCCACTCACTGTCCACTGTATCAGCTCCACTGACCATACAGGATCTCCACACCCCATAAACATAAAGAAAATAAAAAGAAAATGTAATCATTATAAATTAAAACAACTGAGAAGAAAGTAGCTGATACACATGAAACAAAAAAATAATAATAATAAATAACAGTGAATATAAAAATAGAAATAACAATACTAAAATAGATAAAAGTTTAATTTAATTAATTTAACATTTAATTAATAAGAAATTAAGATAAAAAGAGGGTAAAAAAGTTAAATAGTTCAAAAGAAATGTAAGTGGAAAAGATATAATAAAATAAAATAAAATAATAATACAGAACTAATTAAATAAAATAGAATAATAAAGAAAAATAAAGCAAAAAAGTAAGATTAAGTACAACAGGTACAGGCTGTCTGAAGGTGGTTAGATAATAAAAGTTTAAAATGATTGAGTGACACCAGTGAGCTGAGTTTTATGTAATAATAAAATAAATACATAAACAGCAGCCTCAGACTTTAACACAGCATGATAATTGAGGGTTTACGTTGAACAGCGCACCCTTGTGTCACCTTTGGAGCGTGTCAGTCCATTTACACGACGTGTGAATTAACTTTGGCACCTACCGTAGAAACATCCTGCAGGAGAAGATGGGTTTGATGAAGCACCCTGATGGATGGATAATCGCTGATTCACCTTCTAAAGCTGGCTCTCGAAATCACATTTTAATGGTAGATAAGTGGCTTCATGTGTTCAGACGGACGTCTGATTAATTGTAGCAATTTGGGGAGCTTGTTCAGACCCGGCTGCGTCTAATATTACATCTCGGCACACGACACAGCGAGCCTGCGGCTAACAAGCTGGAGGGACGAACAAAGACCTCACGCTCAAAGGCCTAATATTGATTAAAGCCTTTTCAATACACAGTGACTGTAGACTGAGTCAGCACAGTGTCTCTCAAAGTATAACCAGCCACAGCTCACTAATCACATCATCTCTGCCTCCAAAACACCAACTTTACAGCAGAGGACAAAAACCGTGTTCACTTTCAATAGAAGTCAATGGAACCAGAATTTTTCCCAAGCCATTTTGGAGCATTTCTATTGGTCCATTCATTGTGAATTTTTCAGGCAATGTAAATGACATATGTGGAGTTTGAATGATGCAGACAAATATATATCGTATTGTCCAATGAAAATCAAGTATCTCTAAAATTGGAACTTTACAAGAGAGAACAAAAACTACTTTACTTTCAATGGAAGTCTATGGAACCAGAATTTTTCGCAAGCCATTTTGGAGCATTTCTATTGGTCCATTCATTGTGAAATTTCCAGGCAATGTAAATGACATCGGTGGAGTTTGAATGATGCAGAAAAATATATATCATATTGTCCAATGAAAATCAAGTATCTCTAAAATTGGAACTTTACAAGAGAGAACAAAAACTACTTTACTTTCAATGGAAGTCAATGGAACCAGAATTTTTCCCAAGCCGTTTTGGAGCATTTCTATTGGTCCATACATTGTGAAATTTTCAGGCAATGTAAACGACATCGGTGGAGTTTGAATGATGCAGAAAAATATATATCGTATTGTCCAATGAAAATCAAGTATCTCTAAAATTGTGACTTTACAGGAGAGGACAAAAACCGTGTTCACTTTCAATAAAAAAGTCTATGGAACCAGAATTTTTTGCAAGCCATTTTGGAGCATTTCTATTGATCCATTTATCATAATATTTTCAGGCAATGTAAATAACATCGGTGGAGTTTGAATGATGCAGAAAAATATATATCGTATTGTCCAATGAAAATCAAGTATCTTTAAAATTGTAACTTTACAGGAGAGAACAAAAACTACTTTACTTTCAATGGAAGTCAATGGAACCAGAATTTTTCCCAAGCCGTTTTGGAGCATTTCTATTGGTCCATACATTGTGAAATTTTCAGGCAATGTAAACGACATCGGTGGAGTTTGAATGATGCAGAAAAATATATATCGTATTGTCCAATGAAAATCAAGTATCTCTAAAATATATATATATATATATAGGCTTCATGCTGCTGTCATTTCCCAGAAGTAAGCGATGCGGGTCATGTTTGCCTGACTTTGTAAGTAGGACATTAGTTCATTTCATGCTACAGCTAAGCACATTGCCGGGATGGGGCTTCAGACCAGCACACATAGAAAGTAATGATCCCCATAGGCATAAACAAGCCTTCTATTTTTAGAGCACAGTCTTATTTCCTGATATTAAACATCACAGGTTTGGGTTTGGTGATATAAAGTAAAATACTCGCGCGGCGTATGATCGTGCTCTGCTTACCTGCTGAGCCGCTCCTTCTTCAGAATGCTCAGAGCAGGAAGGGTAGTGTGACATAGGTCAAAGTCTTTGTTTATACACAAAGGGAAGGCAAATAGACTATAGCACGTGAGCAGCTGCATAGAAGCACACACGGATTATATATACAGAGCTTAATATACGGCAGCACTGGCACTCCCTGAGAGCAGTTCATGCTGATTTTTATATTATTATACTTTGTATATTTTGTATATATTTTTATTATTTGTTTTATTTGTTATCTTTATGTATTGGTAAATGGAGGAGCAGCAAAGTAAGAATTTCATTGTACAGTGTATCTGTCTGTTCTGCTGTACACATGACAATAAAACTCTTGAATCTTGAATCATTTATTAGCTCCCATGACAACAACTACGGTTATTATTTATTACTGCATACAGTAAGAAACTATATCCAGAAACACTGAGCCTAATCCAGTCATTTAGTTGAAAACTGAGGCCCTCAAACTAAAGTGGGGCTGTACTTTAGTATTTTTATGCATAGACTTTCTTTACCAGGCATTACGTGCATTCATTTGCACTGAAACTCTAATAATAATAATAATAATAATAATAATAATAATAATAATAATAATAATAATAATAATGGCAGGTTCTAGATTATCTAGAACTTTATAGACGAGGACAGAAGTTTAGAGTCTGGTCTAAAAGATACAGGTAGTCAATGCAGCTCTTTTAAACCAGGACTGATCTGAGATCTGTTTAGTGTTTGTTAGGATCCCAGCTGCTGCGTTCTGGACCAGCTGGACTGTTTTCTTATGAACTACAGTAAGAGACCAGTACAGTGATCAACTCTGACCATTACAGTGATCAACTCTGACTATTACAGTGATCAACTCTGACTATTACAGTGATCAACTCTGACTATTACAGTGATCAACTCTGACCATTACAGTGATCAACTCTGACCATTACAGTGTTCAACTCTGACCATTACAGTGATCAACTCTGACTATTACTCTGTGATCAACTCTGACCATCACAGTGTTCAACTCTGACCATTACAGTGATCAACTCTGACCATTACAGTGATCAACTCTGACCATTACTCTGTGATCAACTCTGACCATCACAGTGTTCAACTCTGACCATTACAGTGTTCAACTCTGACCATTACAGTGATCAACTCTGACCATTACAGTGATCAACTCTGACTATTACAGTGATCAACTCTGACCATTACAGCGATCAACTCTGACCATAACAGTGATCAACTCTGACCATTACAGTGATCAACTCTGACTATTACAGTGATCAACTCTGATCATTACAGTGATCAACTCTGACCATCACAGTGTTCAACTCTGACCATTACAGTGATCAACTCTGACCAGTACAGTGATCAACTCTGATCATTACAGTGATCAACTCTGACCATTACAGCGATCAACTCTGACCATTACAGCGGTCAACTCTGACCATTACAGTGATCAACTCTGATCATTACAGTGATCAACTCTGACTATTACAGTGATCAACTCTGACCATCACAGTGTTCAACTCTGACCATTACAGTGATCAACTCTGACCATTACAGTGATCAACTCTGACTATTACAGTGATCAACTCTGATCATTACAGTGATCAACTCTGACCATTACAGTGATCAACTCTGACCATTACAGTGATCAACTCTGACTATTACAGTGATCAACTCCGACCAGTACAGTGATCAACTCTGACCATTACAGTGATCAACTCTGACCATCACAGTGTTCAACTCTGACTATTACAGTGATCAACTCTGATCATTACAGTGATCAACTCTGACCATTACAGTGATCAACTCTGACCATTACAGTGATCAACTCTGACCATTACAGCGATCAACTCTGACCATTACAGTGATCAACTCTGACCATCACAGTGTTCAACTCTGACCATTACAGTGATCAACTCTGACCATCACAGTGTTCAACTCTGACCATTACAGTGATCAACTCTGACCATTACAGTGATCAACTCTGACTATTACAGTGATCAACTCTGATCATTACAGTGATCAACTCTGACCATTACAGTGATCAACTCTGACTATTACATTGATCAACTCTGATCATTACAGTGATCAACTCTGACCATTACAGTGATCAACTCTGACTATTACAGTGATCAACTCTGATCATTACAGTGATCAACTCTGACTATTACAGTGATCAACTCTGACTATTACAGTGATCAACTCTGATCATTACAGTGATCAACTCTGACCATTACAGTGATCAACTCTGACTATTACATTGATCAACTCTGATCATTACAGTGATCAACTCTGACCATTACAGTGATCAACTCTGACTATTACAGTGATCAACTCTGATCATTACAGTGATCAACTCTGACCATTACAGCGAACAACTCTGACCATTACAGCGATCAACTCTGACCATTACAGTGATCAACTCTGACCATCACAGTGTTCAACTCTGACCATTACAGTGATCAACTCTGACCATCACAGTGTTCAACTCTGACCATTACAGTGATCAACTCTGACCATTACAGTGATCAACTCTGACTATTACAGTGATCAACTCTGATCATTACAGTGATCAACTCTGACCATTACAGTGATCAACTCTGACTATTGCATTGATCAACTCTGACCATTACAGTGATCAACTCTGACTATTACAGTGATCAACTCTGACTATTACAGTGATCAACTCTGACTATTACAGTGATCAGCTCTGACCATTACAGTGATCAACTCTGACTATTACAGTGATCAACTCTGACCATTACAGTGATCAACTCTGATCATTACAGTGATCAACTCTGACTATTACAGCGATCAACTCTGACCATTACAGTGATCAACTCTGACTATTACAGTGATCAACTCTGACCATTACAGTGATCAACTCTGATCATTACAGTGATCAACTCTGACTATTACAGCGATCAACTCTGACCATTACAGTGATCAACTCTGACTATTACAGTGATCAACTCTGACCATTACAGCGATCAACTCTGATCATTACAGTGAACAACTCTGACTATTACAGTGATCAACTCTGAATATTCTCAGGAGCTGAGAATGACCCACCACCCAAATTTGCTCTGTGGTGGTCCTGTGAGGGTCCTGATTTTTAAAGAACAGAATAACAATGTATAGAGAGAATCAGATGAACTACGGTCTGTAAGTGTAGAGCTTTTATTACACTATTATTCACTAATGTATAACAGTTTAATAATCTAATAATTGTCTGTAAAGGAGGTTTTAAACCATTAAACTCTTCAGACGTCTGGTTCCATTCACTGCCACTGTGAACAACGATAATTCTCTGGACTCTCTAGAACAGACTGCACTCTCAATGACTTTATGATGATTTAACTGTACATACTACATACTAATATTGGTAGATCTACTCTTCAAGCCTGCTCCACAAAGCCTTTCACTCTGGTTCCACCACACTGTTACTGATCAAAGCCTGTTTTAAGGGTTTAATATCTCAGAACCTCTAGCACTCTAGCCGGTATAATTGTGTGAAGCACAACAGAGCCTGGGGTGTAGACGCTCAGGTCCACCTGTCAGAGCTCTCCAGGTTTCTGCCTTATAAATAAAGAGGCTGGCTGTTCACAGGCGCTCCACGTCTGGTGACAGGACTCTGAGCTGTAGGCCCACTTGACTTCCCTTATGTGGTCAGGCAGGTTTACTGTCTTAGTCATCGCACACACGCAAAAACACCCTGCAGGAACGTTCTAGAGAACACAGAGTTTACAAGACTGTCACACTTCTATTTCAACAGCCCAGTTCTACTTGTATCACCAGTCAGGCCAGTGATCAGCATTGTCTTAATAATATAGATACTATAAGTGTATTTATATATATATATATATATATATATATATATATATATATATATATATATATATATATATATATATATATATATATAATTTATCATTTTCAGAATGTCTGCAAATGTAAACAAGTGCTGCTTTATAGGGAAACTGGTTTCTTTACAGTGGTGGTGGGAACCAGGGGTCTCAGTGTCTACAACACCAATAAACCCATTTTATACAATACCCAGTCAACCTACACCAATCAGGCATAACAATAAAACCACACAGACTGTAGTTCATCTGATTCTCTGTGTACTTTATTACTCTGTTCTTTAGTGATCAGGACCCCCACAGGACCACCACAGAGCAGATACTATTAGGGAGGTGGGTCATTCTCAGCACCGCAGTGACACTGACGTGGTGGTGGAGTGTTAGTGTGTGTTGTGCTGGTGTGAGCGGATCAGACACTGATGAAGAACAAGAGGAACACAAACTGTGCAGCAGCAGATGAGCTACTGTCTCTGACTTTACATCTACAAGGTGGACCAGCAAGTAGTTGGAGTGTCTAATAGAGTGGACAGTGAGTGGACACAGTGTTTAAACACTCCAGCAGCAGCACTGCTGTGTCTGATCCACTCACACCAGCACCACGTCAGTGTCACTGCAGTGCTGAGAATGATCCACCTCCCTAATAGTATCTGCTCTGTGGTGGTCCTGTGGGGGTCCTGATCATTAAAGAACAGAGTAATAAAGTATACAGAGAATCAGATGAACTACAGTCTGTAAGTGGAGGTCCTGTATGGTCAGTGGAGCAGATACAGTGGACAGTGAGTGTAGGTCCTGTATGGTCAGTGGAGCTGATACAGTGGACAGTGAGTGGAGGTCCTGTATGGTCAGTGGAGCTGATACAGTGGACAGTGAGTGGAGCTCCTGTATGGTCAGTGGAGCTGATACAGTGGACAGTGAGTGGAGGTCCTGTATGGTCAGTGGAGCTGATACAGTGGACAGTGAGTGGAGGTCCTGTATGGTCAGTGGAGCTGATACAGTGGACAGTGAGTGAAGGTCCTGTATGGTCAGTGGAGCTGATACAGTGGACAGTGAGTGTAGGTCCTGTATGGTCAGTGGAGCTGATACAGTGGACAGTGAGTGGAGGTCCTGTATGGTCAGTGGAGCTGATACAGTGGACAGTGAGTGAGGTGGTTTTATTGTTATGGACGTCTGGTTCCTATCACCAGCACTGTGAACAGTTCTGACCTGGTCATTTTCTTATTGCCTTCTACAGCCGTGCACGTGTGCTGGTGAAAACGTGCCCCTCAGATTTGACTCCAGTTTGATCGGCACTCGAGGAAAAAACTCGTCAACTTGAGCTGCAATTAAAGGCTCTTTGATAATCACAGGTTTAAGCTGCTCAATCAATTCAGAGTCACGAGACCGAGCAATGCAGCAGCCAAGCCACGGCACAGAATGGTGCGACCTCGTGAACTGTCATGCACTTCAGAATCAGCTGTCAGCCGGTTCACCAGTGGATTCTAGCACGTCGCCTTTTCACGGCAGGGTAGCAGCAACGAGCAGAGAGAACGTTCTCTGACCTGGCAGCCACGGTGGACTGGCCTTCAGGATCTGGACTCTGTCCAGAGCAGAGCTGGTCCCGTGTCAGAGGCCCACTGCTCTGTGTTAGTGTGATCACAGGTCAGCCACGAGCTTCTAAGCTCCTCCTTGTATCAGAGCAGCTCAGCTTCACAGCTCAGACGTCTATGCTGGAGACCCACATAATCTCTCATTTTAGGGTCCTAATGGAAGGCATGACATCATGCATACCGTCCACACATTCCTAAAAGGCTCACGAATCATGTTTTAGGAACAGACTCCTTCTTAGGCTGTTCCAGTTTCAACAACCATGACGTTTCTTCATAGTTCTCATAGCCACGGTGATAAAAGATCTAATGAAAAAGAACAGAGGTCCTCAGAAAGGAGTCACATTATTAAGACGTCTGGGGAACGTTTCAGTGATGTTCTCTGTTCCCACTCATTCATGTGGAAGACACTCTCAACTGATCTGGTTCTGAATCCATCCTTGCAGATCACGTATACCATACATGCTGATGGTCTTCTCTGGGGTGGATGGGATCTTCCAGCAAGACAGTAAGACACATCACACGACTAGAAATGTCCCACACTGGTTGGAAAAGCTGACCAAGACTTCCAAGTTCTACCCTGGACCCCTAATTCCCCAGACTTGAACCCAACTGAGCATCTATGGAACCACCTGGATGGTGTTGTTGTCTCTATGGATCCTCCTCCACGCTCCCTCCAGCAGCTGTGGGATGCACTGCAGTCAGCATGATACCTCCAGATACCTGTGACCTCCTACCAGCACCTTACTGAGTCTCCCAGTCCGTCTAGCTGCTGATAGAGCTGCACACGGTGCTCACTCTGGATATTAGCTGGTGGTCATAATAGTGAACACACACTAGGGGGCAGTGAAACACCCTAATACACACATACACACACACACACACACACACACACACTAGTGAACACACAAACACTAGTGAACATACACACTAGGGGCAGTGAAACACCCACATACACAAACACTAGTGAACATACACACTAGGGGGCAGTGAAACCCCCACATACACACACTAGTGAACACACACTAGGGGGCAGTGAAACACCCACATACACACACACTAGTGAACACACACACTAGGGGGCAGTGAAACACTCACATACACACGCTTTAGTGAACACACACACTGGGGGCAGTGAAACACACACACACAAACACTAGTGAACACACACACTAGGGGCAGTGAAACACACACATACACTCTAGTGAACACACACACTAGGGGGCAGTGCAACACCCATATACACACACACTAGTGAACACACACTAGGGGGCAGTGAAACACCCATATACACACACACTAGTGAACACACACACTAGGGGGCAGTGAAACACACACATACACACGCTCTAGTGAACACACACACTAGTGGGCAGTGAAACATCCACATACACACACACTAGTGAACACACACACTAGGGGCAGTAAAACACACATACACACACACACACTAGTGAACACACACACTAGGGGCAGTGTAACACCCACATACACACACACTAGTGAACACACACACTAGGGGGCAGTGAAACAACCACATACACACACACTAGTGAACACACACACTAGGGGCAGTGAAACATCCACATACACACACATTAGTGAACACACACACTAGGGGGCAGTGAAACACACACACACAAACACTAGTGAACACACACACTAGGGGCAGTGAAACACACACATACACTCTAGTGAACACACACACTAGGGGGCAGTGCAACACCCATATACACACACACTAGTGAACACACACACTAGGGGCAGTGGAACACCCACATACACACACACACACTAGTGAACACACACACACACTAGTGAACACACACACACTAGGGGCAGTGGAACACACACATACATACACACACACACACTAGTGAACCCACACACTAGGGGCAGTGGAACACCCACATACACACACACACACACTAGAGAACACACACACACTCTAGTGAACACACACTAGAGGGCAGTGAGCACACTTGCCCAGAGTGGTGGGCAGCCCTATCCACAGTACCCAAGGAAGCAGTTTAGGGTTTGGTGTCTTGTTCACTTCACTCGTGTCCTGTTGGTTCACTGGACCAAACTGGTGACGTTCCAGTCAGAAGGCTGGTTTCCTAACCAGATTAAAGGACCCTCATCACCCATGGGAGTCGAACCCAGGCCCTTGTCGCTGTGAGTTGATGCCGCTACTCACTGGGTGTGCAGCCTATAAGGATTCACTGGGTGGGAAACAGTTCAGTTTAAACACTTTTATAAAGTTTATTATTATATTATTTCAAGAATGTGAGAAGAATTCACTTTTCCATGATTTGGGCTCTTTAAATTGGTTCTGTACGACCATCGCTTTACTGAAGAACCCTGTTTATAAGAGTTGGGTCGGAGATCAGCACAGCGCAGTACATTCTCACCACTGTCAATTTATTAGGCTGCCCCACTTACACCAATCAGCACACGTCAAACAGCAGGGGAAGCAGTTTTGGGAATAGATGCCTCACTTGCGAGTGAGATCCAACCGGATTAATCAAGAGAAGCTTAAATGGGAAGCAGTCTCGTGTAGTCTGAGTATCGTTAATGTCCAATAAAAACCAAGTACCTCAATTTCTTTGGGAATTTCAGTTTTCTGAAATGACTGGACCAATAAAATGCTCTAAAATGCTTTAAAATGAATACTTTGCTATTCATTTACAAAGAATGTTGAGAGGAATGTTTATGTCCTCTCCTGTCTAATTATCATTTTAGAGAAACTTGTACAGGGTGAGTCAAAAGTCTCAGGACACCCTTTTATTTCAGAACTAAAAGGGAAAATGACGTATCTGAATACTCCAGTAAGTAACGGGTGAGGAAATCTTTTAGGCTATGCCCCGAATAATGGCCAGCATCTTGAAAACCGCCATACTGGATCGAGGGGCAAGTTCTTCCAATGGGAAGGTGCTACACAGATCTGAGATGCAGGTCAGCTCCAGGGACAGCTCACTGAACATGTTCTTCAATGTGGTTGTTGTTGTAACTTTCTGTGTTGATAACTTTTGACCCACAAGAGATATTACAAATCTGATTGCATCCATTGAATTCTGAGACAGTTCTGGTTTTCTTTGATCTGCTACGCGACCACCTTCCCACTGGAAACACTTGCCCTTCATCCAATATGGCGGGTAACCTAAAAGATAGGCCCCCCAACCGTTACTTGCTGGGGCATTCAGATACGTGATTTCCCGTTTCAGTTCTGAAATCAAAGGGTGTCCTGAGACTTTTGACTCACCCTGTAGGTTCTTAATATTATCCGGGATGTTGTGCTGCTTATGAAACACCACATTTAGGGCGTTTTCACACCAGCACTAGTGAGTCCGGTTAAAACGGACTCTGGTTTGTTTGGTGCGGTTCGTTTTGGCAGGTGTGAAAACAGTAATCACACTCTGGTGTGGACCAAAACAACCGAGACCCTCGAGAGTTCTGGTTCCAAACGAACGGTTCATTTGTGGTGAGAACATGATCTGACCTCGATCCGACCCAAGTACTAGATGTATTCCACAAGCTTGATCTAAACATCTCCTGCAGCCAGGTGTGCTTTGCATTGTGGGATGCGGCAGATGGCGTAAACAGAGAACTGGAGAACTGTAGCAGCTAACAGGGCGAGGACAATGAAGCGAGGTCTCTCTTGGACTAGCAGTGAGGGACGTGGTCTACTTGATGTTTGGAGTGAGCTGGGTGGTCTGCAGGTGGACTGTAGTTTGGTATATTATCAGATTATTATTACAGCTATGAACAGATGCTGTCTCTGCCGCTGCTCCGTGATACGCTCTACAAGAAATGTGCAGTAGTTTAGAAAACCGGATCTTCTCCCTGTGTTTACTTTCTTGCTCGCACGCCAGATAGCTCTGACCAATCAGAGGAGACTATGTGCTCCCGTGGTTTGTTGGGGCGATTTTGGTGCATTTTGGTTTTTGCCTGTGAAAACAAACTTAACCGAGGAGGAAAAGCTCCAAATAAACAAACTTATTAACTGATCCAGACCAATGAAACGATCTACAGGTGTGAAAACGCCCTGAGAGTCCAGCCGATCAGTTTTTAGACTTAAACTCTAGATGTTTTTTCTGAACTTCACAGAAGAAGAAAGTGAACAGTGAAGGCTTGCTCTGTGTTGTTCCACTGAAAGACCAGTTCACTCCTACCGTTTGTCATACATACCAACGTAATGAAGCAACTTCCACGTGTGTTACAGACTGGACACCTACAGAGGAAACCCAAAAGGCATAGACCGTACACTACCGCTCAAAAGTTTGGGATCACAGTGAAATGTTCTTGTTTTAATGGAGGATCTTCTTCTTTAACACAACAATGGACTGACGGGTCTCTAAAGAAAGTTGTTTCTTTCTGGTCATTGTGAGTCGGTCAGCAAGCCATCAACTGCTGATCTTCAGATACTAAACTAACCTAGAATGTTGTTCCCTTTTATACTCACTTATTAGTAGAATGTTTTTCAGCTGTGATCACAATTGAGCAAGAGTGTCCTAACAACCAATTAGTCCAATAACATCCTTAACTTGGATTGGTGGTCGTACCAGGAGATTTAGACAGAGGACTGAGAATTACTGATAATAGAACTATATGTAAAATAAGCCTCTATACAAAAATAGACTTTAATACAAACATTTTTATTCTTTAAAAATCATCTGATACTAAATCTGAGGTGCCGTCAGTCAGGATGTGGTTTACACAGATAACTAAGTTTTTACCTTTGGAGAAACTAACATTTGATTTGCACCATAACTCGGGAAAATTCTGGAAGATCTGGTCTCCTCTGTACGTGTATTTGGAAATTTGAGCCTACTTATCACATTACTTATTTATTTGCCTCTATGATCCCTTGTTTGTAATTCCATATGCCCTGTCCAGTTGTTGTATATACTGTGAACTATACGGTGTGGCCTGATATGTATTGTTTATTTAAAAACAAAACAAATTTATTTTATTATTTATTTTGTTGTTGTTGTTTGTTTTAATTTGTTTTAATTATTATTTTAGTATATATACTTAATTTTTTCCTTTTTATTCTATTTTATACATTTTATATATGTATCCCTGGAAAAATCCAATAAAAAGACAATGAAAAAAAAAATCATCTGATACACTTACATTAATTGTGAAATTAACAATATTGTTTGTGAATTGCATGAAAATGGCATGAAATGAAATTCTAAAGTGATCCTAAACTTTTGAGCGGTGGTGTACGTCACACTTCCCAGCTGTGTATATATCTGTACATCTACAAACATCATACAAACATTATAACAAACAGTCGATCAAATTTCCTCCAACATACGTCACCATGAATGTCAGTCAACCCCAGCATGAACTCCGAACCTACATCTGGAAGCTATAATACTGTGTTACACACATATTGAACTCCTTACATACCATCATCACTGTCCAAAGAAAAACAAGTATCTACAAAACAGTGACTTCGCAGTAGAGGACAAAACATTCTTAACTTTCAATGGAAGTCAATGGAACCAGAAATCAAGTGACTTGGAGCATTTCTATTGGTCCATACATCAAAAAACTTTCACAGGATATGAAGAACAGCTGTCGTGTTAAAACGATAACAGACAAAAATGACATACATGTTTTTCTTTGGACAGCAAGGATATACAGGGTGAGTCAAAAGTCTCAGGACACTCTTTTATTTCAGAAAGGAAAGAGAAAATTACGTACCTGAATACCTCAGCAAGCAACAGGTGAGGGGGGCCTGTCTTTTCATCAAACATCAATTGATTTCTGACCAGTTCTGGTCTTCTTTGATCTGCTACATGACCACCTTCCCATTGGAAAAACTTGCCCCTGATCCAATATGGCGACCATGTTCGAGACACAGCCTAAAAGATAGGCCTGTATTAATACAATAATAAATGCTGAGTGAATAAAAGCTTCCTGTCTGGAAATAATAGTTTTTTAAATATAATTATGTCCCAGAGTGCCAAACGGAATATAAACTTTTTATGGTGGAACTAAACTGAGTTTGAAATTTCTAAATTTATCCAGTGAAGGAGCAGGGCGATGGTGGACCTCTCAACATGGAGCCACCAACAACATTAACTGCATATGGTACAATCGCTACCTACAAACTGTGAGCTCCTACTGGTGTGGGTTTCTTCTTCTTTTTAATTTACCCTACTAGAAAAAAACAACAACAGAGTAGATCAACATTAGGGGTCATTAAACCCATCATTTAACCCATCCTCACAGTAAAACACACACATATATACAGTACAGACCAAAAGTTTGGACACACCTTCTCATTCAAAGAGTTTTCTTTATTTTCATGACTATCAAAAGGCATCAAAACTATGAATTAACACATGCGGAAATATACTTAACAAAAAAGTGTGAAACAACTGAAAATATGTCTTCTATTCTAGCTTCTTCAAAGTGGCCACCTTTTGCTTTGATTACTGCTTCGCACACTCTTGGCGTTCTCTTGATGAGCTTCAAGAGGTTTTCACCTGAAATGGTCTTCCAACAGTCTTGAAGGAGTTTCCAGAGATGCTTAGCACTTGTTGGTCCTTTTGCCTTCACTCTGCGGTCCAGCTCACCCCAAACCATCTCGATTGGGTTCAGGTCCGGTGACTGTGGAGGCCAGGTCATCTGGCGCAGCACCCCATCACTCTCCTTCTTCGTCAAATAGCCCTTACACAGCCTGGAGGGGTGTTTGGGGTCATTGTCCTGTTGAAAAATAAATGATGGTCCAACTAAACGCAAACCGGATGGAATAGCATGCCGCTGCAAGATGCTGTGGCCTTCAATTTGGAATAAATCCCCAACAGTGTCACCAGCAAAGCACCCCCACACCATCACACCTCCTCCTCCATGCTTCACGGTGGGAACCAGGCATGTTGAGTCCATCCGTTCACCTTTTCTGCGTCGCACAAAGACACGGTGGTTGGAACCAAAGACCTCAAGTACGTATACACACTATATATAAATTAGTTTAGTTCCAGATTCCAGATTAGAAAAGAAACACTAGGGGGCAGTGAGCACAATTGCCCGGAGCAGTTGGGGGTTAGGTGCCTTGCTCAAAGGCACTTCAGTCGTGTCCTATCGGTTCATGGGGTCGAACCAGCAACCTTCCAGTCACAAGGCTGGCTCCCTAACCTCCAGCCCATGACTGCCCCCGATAAATGGACCAATAGAAATGACTTGAAATTACTTACTAAAGGTTGAGAACATTTAATTTGGGGTACTTTTGAGGATACTTGTTTTTCTTTGTGTTTTGATGCTGGTATGCTGGTCACCCAGCAGGTAAACCAGCACTAGCATTTTTCAACAGGGCACATTCGGGTACTAGATAATTATTAAGAAGATCTGCTAACGACAGATTGATAATGACCTACAGATGCAATTCAATACATATTTCTATTGTAGTCATTGATTTATATAAAATAAACACGACAGCCCTATTATGGATTACTATTTCCACATGACTCTAGTGGAGACAACTGATCCCAGAACTGCATCTTCTAAATAGCAGCAACATTTTACGTACTTAGTTCCCACGTAAGAAATTGACCACACGGTAGCCCACATAGTCAAGAGTTTTGGTTTATTTCTTGTATTTGTAAAACAATTTATTTTCCTCAACACCAAAAAGGGTCATAATATAGCCTACCTACTAAAAATGAACAAAACAAAATAACCCCGACACATTCAGAACAAGCTTTAGCCCCGCCAAAGCACTAGTCCAAAGGCCTCAACACTGAAATCACAGTGAACCGACACACTGCTTCATCCCTACCGAACATCACTTGCTTAGCAAATTCCACACATTCTTGAACCCAGTTTCAAAGCTGGATTTACCTCAACACACGAGTCCAGAGATGATCTTACAAAAACTGGACACATCTGAAGACGTCTGATCTGAGACGCAAGACGTCCCGAATGCTCACACTGTATTGCAGAACACTTAAATAATGTGTACAAATTATATAAAACTAACAGGAATCCCGGCGCCCCCCAGCGGAGGGGGCAACAAACAGACTTCACGTTCTCGCTCCGGGTTTAAAAGGACCAACTGTGTGGACACATATCTGATATACACCAACCGGCCCATTCATTAGATCTCCGCACTCACTGTCCACTGTATCAGCTCCACTGACCATACAGGACCTCCACTTACTGTCCACTGTATCAGCTCCACTGACCATACAGGACCTACACTCACTGTCCACTGTATCAGCTCCACTGACCATACAGGAGCTCCACTCACTGTCCACTGTATCAGCTCCACTGACCATACAGGACCTACACTCACTGTCCACTGTATCAGCTCCACTGACCATACAGGACCTCCACTCACTGTCCACTGTATCAGCTCCACTGACCATACAGGACCTCCACTCACTGTCCACTGTATCAGCTCCACTGACCATACAGGAGCTCCACTTACAGACTGTAGATCATCTGATTCTCTGTATACTTTATTACTCTGTTCTTTAATGATCAGGACCCCCACAGGACCCCCACAGAGCAGCTACTATTAGAGAGGTGAGTCATTGTCTGCTTCTGCAGTGACACCGATGTGGTGCTGGCGTGAGTGGATCAGACACTGTGTCCACTCACTGTCCACTCTATTAGACACTCCTACTACTTGCTGGTCCACCTTGTAGATGTAAAGTCAGAGACAGTAGCTCATCTGCTGCTGCACAGTTTGTGTTCCTCTAGTTCTTCATCAGTGGACACAGGACGCCGCCCACAGGACACTGCTGTCCGGATAGTTTTGGTTGGTGGACGATTCTCAGTCCAGCAGTGACACTGAGGAGTTTAAACACTCCAGCAGCAGCAGCACTGCTGTGTCTGATCCACTCACACCAGCACCACATCGGTGTCACTGCAGTGCTGAGAATGACCCACCTCCCTAATAGTATCTGCTCTGTGGTGGTCCTGTGGGGGTCCTGATCATTGAAGAACAGAGTAATAAAGTATACAGAGAATCAGATGAACTACAGTCTGTGTGGTTTTATTGTTATGCCTGATTGGTGTAGGTTGACTGGGTATTGTATAAAATGGGTTTATTGGTGTTGTAGACACTGAGACCCCTGGTTCCCACCACCACTATAAAGAAACCAGTTTCCCTATAAAGCAGCACTTGTTTACATTTGCAGACATTCTGAAAATTCTCAGCAATTCTCACTTAAATAATTCATAACTGGGAGTCTGTATTCAAGCATTCATATATATATATATATATTCAGAATCAGATGAACTACAGTCTGTAAGTGGAGCTCCTGTATGGTCAGTGGAGCTGATACAGTGGACAGTGAGTGTATCTATAAGACGGTTGTTCTAATAAAGTGGCTGGTCAGTGTAGTGTGCTATGGATAAATTCTGATTGTAGTAGAAAGAACCCGGTAAGTTTGGAAATGTGGCCTCGGTCTTGATTGTTCATATAAAAACTTCCACTCAAATGCAGTCTATATTGCAAAAAAGGCGAAACATCATAAATCCAAAGGGATACAAATGCATATAAATCTTTGTTTTGTTTCAAACTCAAAGCTGCAGCTAGTTAATATACTGTAGACTCTACACACCTAAACTCGTAAACCGTGTATGAACAGTCAGACTAAACTCAGAAAAGTAGACAGCTGTTTCCTCTTGTGCGCAGTGAGCGCTGCTATACTCGCACCACAGTTGTGCTCGCGTGTAGAGAAACACACGTTTGCCGCTTATCTCGACCCTCAACCTTTGACTTCACAGTTTTCTGAAGCAGACTCTCTAAAAGTGCTTAGACAGGTTTCAGACAAGCCTTTATATAAAGCTAAACGAAGCTGTATGCAGGTAAATGTCACTGCTATGTGTTGACTATATACAATCTCTTCAACCCAACATGATAAAGATGTGTGATTGTCTGATAAGGTCCGACTCGAGGGCACACGTTAAATTAAACTTCTGCTCTGAAGCGTTTTAGAAGCCTCTATATAAATAATATCCAACTTAATAAAGAAATATTAAAGCTATTACTTAATATATCATCGCTGTCCAAAGAAAACATGCATCTCTGCTGTTTATATTGTATGACAATTACGTGACGAGTGGACCAATAGAAATGCTCCAAAAGATTTCTTTAAAAAAACCTTTCCATTGACTTACATTAAAAGTAAGGATGGTTATTAGCCTCTCCTGGAAAGTTAAACAGACTCTTGTTTTTCTTTTGACAACGACGATCTTCTAAAGCAGTGGCCATCAACTCCTGAAAATCTACCTTTCTGCAGAGTCTAGATCCACCAACCACAATCCACCACACCTGCTCCAGCTAATTCAATTAATTTGATTTCTTGATTGGTTGGATCAGATGCATTAATGTTATATAAGGAGGGGAATCAGGATGTTGGGTGGTCTCGCAAGCCTGAAGTCTGTGAGGCAGTGTTTGAAACTACTCTGGTGTCTTCTGTGGTCAACTCCTATCCTGGAGGGCCGGTGTCCAGGTGACTTATCTGATCAAACACACCTGATGCAGCTCATCTGATGGTTTATGGCAGGTTTAATAAAAAGAGAAGGTATCATCAAACCATCCTGGATGCTGGACCTCCAGGACCAGAGTCGACCACCCCTAAAACACGGCAAGGAAACTGGGGGTTTGGGATTGGTCTGATTGGCCCAGCCTTGAAATGCTAGCAGAGTTTACCCAGCCAACATGTGGGCCCCACATGTGTTAAAGATGGCTGCCAAGTGGGACCCCTTTAGGCAACCCAGTTGGGTCCCACAAAGATTTGTCCATTAGTTACATATGGGCCCTGTGTGTGTTTTTGCCCACTAATGGGACCAATCTGGGCTGCAAGTGAGGCCCATGTGAACAATCATCCACTGGCCCCAGAGTCAAAAGAAAAATATATGTAACCCTGCTGGGCCCACACATGTACTGTAACTGGGCCCCATGACAGTGACCCCAATGGTGCCCACAATTGTAGCTTAACTGGGGCCCACAATGGTAAGCCCGCTGGGACCAACAAATATAGCCTAACTTGGATCCACAATGGTAACCCACCTGTGGCCCATACTTGTAGCCTAACTGGGTCCCATAACTGTAACCCAGCCGGGCCCCCAGCAGTAGCCTAAATGGGGCCCAAGTATCACCAATCAAAAACCCACTGCAAGCCCACGTAAAACCCACACAGCTCAGATAAACCCACATGGACATGGTGGCTGAGTAGTCATACCCCTGCCCTCAGGGCCCTGTGGTACGGTACTTGGTGGCCATTGTTTACACACAAATCTGGCCCCAATTAATGGATTATGTCAGTTGCAATGGGTTTCTATCCATGTTTTTATCATTAAGCTATTCAGAGCAAGACTTATATCTGGGAGTTTTACAACGTCATGTGGTGAAAAGTAGGCAGAAGTCTTGGGACTGGAGGTACATGGTACCAGATGGCAACTGTGGTGTACCGGAAACTACGCTGCATACCACATACCACATATACTGCATACGAGAGGTAGCATGCAGTATACAGTATAAACTGGTGCAGCTATGCAGTTCACAGTATCCTATCTTAAATACAGCCAGTGAGTATGGCGCACAAAGACGGGCCTATTAATACAAAAGCATGCTGAAACTGCACTGACGTAATCCTTGCAGTAATTTTTGCTTATTCAGTGGAGCATACAGTACCATATTAGGCCTTGGTTGAGGTGAAAACACTACAGTCCTCTGATTACATCATCTGTTGTAACAGTACGCTAAAATCTAGTGAAAAAGAAAGAACGCTAAGTTTGAGCCATATTAAGGCACTGAAAGATTCTGTGATTATCAAATGTGCTAAACATGTTATTAGAGACCTGTAATAAAGGGCAGCACCTAATAACCTGGTCATAGAGAACAAAGCACCTTTAGACTGCTGGCTTGGGTCTAAGCATATAAATGTATCAAATGGTTACTATCCAACTTGCTGGTGCTGAGGCAGCCCATCACTCTAAAGGACCCCAAGACATATCCTAAGTTCTGCTTTATTCCAAATTCTAATTTGAGCTTCACATGGTTTCAAATAGGGGGACACATATAAACGGTACAGTAAATACAGTAAATAAATACTGTCTCTTTAAAATCAGCACAGCATCCATGTGTGGCTGCCACTCTGTGATCAAGTAGAAGTTTAAATCTTCTTGTTGTATTAGCTCCCCTTTGCCTTCAAGTCATCCTTAGAGAAAAAAATTATTTGGGGTAAAATTTAAAAGAAAGCTTGGGCTACTCCCGAATAATTAAAAATGAATATATCCCATGGGCTTCATGGTATCTGCTTTAAAATCCCCCCCCCCAAAAAACCCACCTGCTTAAAAAAGGGCGAGAAAATAAGTTAAAACAGTCCTGCACGTTCTGCGCTCCTCAATGTTAGTGTCTGTGAAAAGATTCAATGAAATTCCTTTAAGACTGGGGTAAGTGCTGTTTGATGATCTCTTTGGACTGAGGAGGTATCCGGTCGGGAAAGCGCACCAGGAATTCCACTATCATGTCCCCGCGTTGGGAAGGATTCTTGGGGAAAGGCAAGCCCTCGCCCCTCAGTCTCTTGACTGTGCCTGGTTTGATGATGTCGTTGCAGGGCAGCGAGATCACCCGGTTCTCCATGGTAGGAATGTTTACCGTGCAGCCACACAGAGCCTGGAAAAACAGAAGAACCAGGAGAAAGCTGTCAGATAACAGTAGTACTGATGAGATATAATTAAAAATATAATAACTGGATGCACCCAAATCTTTCATGTTCACACAAGGTGTTGTTTTATCTTAGACATGACTAACGCCTGGCTCACACTGCAGGATGATGGGATCATTCGTCCCTCCCAACAACCGCAAAAACTACTGATTTCAGGCCTGTTCCTAAACAATCATCTCCCCAGATTATTGTGTAGAGTGGGTTACATGGGATCATCTCCAGTCTGCTGTTAATTTTAACCAAACTTTGGCAACCTCCCTCTGTTAAAATCTGCTGCCAGTTTAGTTACAGCACAACACAGAACCCAGCCAACATGTCCATGTGGGCCCCACATGGGTTAAAAATGGGTTAAGGATGGGCTGCCATATTGGGTCCCCTTTAAGTAACCCAGTTGGGGTCCACAAAGATTTGTCTATTGGCTTCATATGGGCCCTGGGAGTGTTTGCAACTAATTGGGCTAATCTGGGCTTCAAATTTGGCCCATGTGAACAATCATCCTCAGTCAAACCAGAAATAACTGGAACCCCAAATGTAGCCTAACTGGGCCCATAACAGTGACCCAAACAGTGTCCACAAATGTGGCTTAACTAGGGCTCACAATGGCAGCCTAAGTGAGACCCACAATGATAACCCACCAGAGGCCCACACCTTTCTGGGAACCACAACTGCAACCCACAACCTGACCCAACCAGGACCCAACCGGGGGCCAAAGTTATAACCCAACTGGGAGTCCATGTACCACAACTAAAAAAGCCAACTACCAGCCCATGACCATGTAAAACCCAACAGCCCAGATCAAACCCATATGTGGCCTACATGGACATGCTGGCTGAGAACTTATTTAGTCCAAACCCCTGCATCATGATGCATACACATCCCTATTTTTTCACAGTAAATTCTGAAAGATTAGGTTCTGAGAGTCTGAGGGCCATTGTTCAGGACTCTTAACTGGTGAACATAACCTAAAACATTGTTGCATTATGTGCTGGGCAATTTTTGGTTCAGGGCTTTTAGTGAACCAAGAACAAAAAGTTTGAAAACTAACATTTCCAGCATTAGTAAGGATGGCAACCCTGCAGTGTAGGCCAGGCATCACCACTGCTATTTATAAAACTGTCTTAGGTGCTTTGCATGAAGAGTGATAACAGCAGATGCAGGGTCTACACAATAGAGTCTTTTACTGAGGTCAACCATCTCGCCAAGCATGCCATGAAATAATGGGGAAAATGGTGATTATATAACAGGGATGGTTAGATTGTATTGTGCACGGTGAAAAATCTTTTGTTGCTTATATGTGGCTTTGAGTGAATGAAGAATAGTCTTTTGAATCAAGTCTCACTTCAAATCGAGGTACATTTCTAGCTTTTAAAGTAATTATGTGCAGATGTCAGACATGTTTAAGGTTGTTACAATAATATGGCACCTATCTTGATCTCACAGACTGAACTTTATGAACTAGAGCCAGTGAATTTAAAGTTAAACACCTGATCAAAGTGTTGCTGGCTTGGTTACACCAAACCCCTTTATCAGGTCAGTACAGTTAACTTCCATGACTCCATTATTTATTCATCTTCGTCCCTGTTGGACCATAAGACCCTTTATTCGTCCACGAGGCTGAAACACTGTTGGGAACCTAAGGCCATGACTAAAATAGCTCAGTCTGAGCAAGGAAAGCGGCATTAAAGCACAGAAGTAGACGATAATTGAGGATGATTCATTAGAGGATTCTTGACGTACCGTCTCTAAGAAAGTTTAAGGCTTGGCTTACGTAAATGTGTGCAAGTGATTGTCTGAAGTCTGCTATCTAAGTGAGTGTGTCGGCTGGTGGTAGAGGGGGGCTAATGGTGCGTACTGAACGCTAATTTTAGCCACTGCTCTCATTTTGCAGCACTGATGGAGTAACTGAAGATTCGGCAGAGGTCGTAAATAGTTGCCAAGTTTGTCAGAGCGGCTTAAACCAATCCATGACTACAAAGAATCCCCCTCGGTTGGACTCCTGGCGCTTCCCTTAATCGATAGCAGGCGCACTGGATTCGAGTCAGGCGACCGAAGGTACAGCAGTTCTGCGGTATGACGCAACGAAATCATTACCTGGTTGAAAAATGGAGCCGACGATGTTTAAAGCGACTGACTTTAAGACGACAGGCCAACTTCTTCTGGGATTTTAATCCAAGACATCCCCTGCAGCACACTGAATCAAGCCCTCACGCATGAGCTGCCATCTCAACTGTCTTCCTAACTCAGGATGTGGAAAGATATGTTGTACAAATCCGAGTTCAATCTGTGACAGAGCTCATTACTATTCCAGCTTCCAGGAGTCTGAATTCTTTAACCATTCACTCATTTCAGCTTATGGAGGGACAGCTTATCTTCAGCGTTCTTACCATGAAGCACACAACCTCAGAAGGCTACTTAACAGCTGCCCCAAGAGACAAGGAGATGCATTGGCAATGACATCAGCCCCTTTCCTTCAGGCAGCAGCAACTACAGGGGGGGCGGGGGATTCATGGAAAGAAGGCTGTGGCTGAGGCTAACACAAACATTTGGCCCTGACCACATGCCAGGCATCTCCATGGCTGACCTAATGTGGAACAATGGCTAAGGAGTGAAGGTTTTCCAAACAGTGCCAAACAGCAACAAGGCAAGGTTCTAAATGAATCAACGTTGACACAGATTTGGTTTAATTATGGTTAAGATGAGGCGTAATTAAGCCATAAGGTAACAATGCAGGACCATGATCAGCATAAGCTCATATAACATCCAAGTTAAAGGAACCCCGGCTGGTGTAATGACTCTAAATTATTAAGATGTAAAAAAATCACATAAGTATCAGATTTATTTATAAATCAACACTTTTATTCTAAATATTTAACATACGGACACAGACATTATTACTGACGTGCAATGCCTACTGGGTAGATGAGGTCAAATGGTTGGAAGGAGTGAGTGTTAGTTACTAATCTAGCTTAAAGAAAACCATGTACATTGTGTTGTTGATGTAGTTTCAGTGAAAGGCAGTGTGAAGACTGATATTAGTCTAAACAGCTTCACAAACATAAACAAGGAGAATAGTTAGTGAAGCAGCGTGTGGACCAACACAGCTACCCAAAGACCCCCGCTCTGCTCTCCTCACTTCAGTCTGGATGAGTTGGAGTGGTTCAGTAGACCACCACTGGTGAGAGACTTGACGGAGGCTGTTGGTTTTAAGCGGAGACTAAAACACAATGCAGTGCCACAGTTTCCCCACACAGGAAGTCCAGAAGCTCCAGATTATGGAGAACCGCGAGAAGAACCGTGAACGTGAACATGCGCTGGACTCTCTCCTGAGAACGTTTAGCGTTAGCGTCAGCTGCTTCTCCTTGTTTGTGGATCCTGAAGGTGAAAGTAGAGTCTTAGTAGTGAACATACTACTCACTAATAAAGGAGTGTGAAGCTCAGAGACACTCCCGTTCAGTGTATCTAGCTGTTTACTGAGTGTGAATGTTTCCTGCTAGAAAGCGGAGCTCCTTTAACAGACACTCTCCTTCTCCGTCAACACCAACACACAGCTTCACAACAACTCCAGCACTGTGTTCACTCTCTTCTCCACCCTCTCTGTTCACCATTTACACTAACGTGGTGTGTGATGTCACCGCTGATGTCAGAAATGTTGTGTTCTAGCTCAAACTGTAAAGACTGAACAGGAGCATGTTTAGCTAGCTAGCTGTGCTCAAGCGTGACGGCCGGTTACTGCAACCATTTGACGTCACTACCCGCTGATCACGTCAGTAGATACAACAATGGAGACCAACATGCAGCGGATTTTACAGAAAATCATATAAATCTGATACTTTTAGTGATTTTTACACGTATTAATAATTTAGTCATTACACCATATTAAGGCTTGCAAGTGTTACCAGCCGGGGTTTCCTTTAAAGCTGCTGTGAGGTTTTAATCAAACAGGAACACTAAAAGAAGCTCCCCTGAACTTAAGTTTCATTTGAAGACAATGCATTTCCGAAGCAAGTGTAACCTGCCTCCAGTCTTTCTCTCCAAATGTGTTTACAGCAAACACGGCAGACAAAGATTTATGAGGTGAGCTGGCGAGCCCATGAGAGAGCAGCAGATGGCAGAGCACTTTATTGCCTCTGTGATATTATAGCAGCACCAGCTTCTCATCAAGTCTCAGTATGAGCATCTAATGAGTATGATGAGCAGGAACGTCATATCTATGCCATCCTCTGGAAAGTTATTAAACGCTGCCCCAGATTTGTGGCTCCGCAAAACGAAAACATGTTTTCACTCCACTCTGGCTCTGAAGACCACATCAGAACCCGACGAAATGCGGCCGAGTCTATTTTTAGTTAGAACAGCAGCCCCGCAGACCTTTTCTTTAAATTAGACGGCTCAGGAGAACAGCTACGTCGACTGAGCTGACCCAGGCATATTTCCCATGACCACAGCCCGGCGAGGAAACCTACCCATTTTTTTTTCATTAGTCTTTTAAGCACTGATGGGGGCGCTATGAAACACATCAAGGTGACTCAAGATGCGGATTAAGGCTATTTTGGGGTTTAGGCTCTGAGGGATGTCTGGTTTGTTTTCTAGGTCAGGAGCGCAATTCAGACAGATTAGATTTCAGTCAGTCAGTCAGTCAAACGTGCTAAAATCTTGGGATTAGCTGGTGCCAAGTTCTTCCTGAGCTCAGTTTACAGCATTGCACCAATAAACAGTAGCTTATATAACTAAGTTGCATGGAGGTACCAGATTGTATGACACTCCAACAATGTGAGTTGAAAACTAACGTGGTATTCAATCAGTTGGTGATGTCATCATCAGTTTCTCGTGCTAACTAAGAACGTTCTGATATTACTGCTTACTGGAGAGTTAACAACAGCATGATGGCCTCGAAAGCAAAATCCTTAAATATGTGTAAACGTGTACTATTTCTAATGACGGAAACATGTCGGCTCACTGGATGAAGATTCATCTCTGTGAATTGGCTAACAGTAGCATTAAAAGCTATTTGGAAATACATGTTCTTTTGAATTGAGTCAGAACGGAAAGGCAAGCAAGTAACTGCTCCTCACAGTAAACAATCCAAATAACCATTACAATACTAAACACTGCACTGGGGTCTTAAAGTTGAGACCACCGGTGCATCCAGTGCATTCATTGTCTTCAATGTTAGTTAGCAAACACAACAAACAACCTTAAACTCAATAAAAAGCTGAAAGATACATACGAGTTTGGTAATTGTGCAATTTATAATCCCAATGATCGATTCAATAATATATTATTATTCTCGATGAATGTGAACTAGGGCTGCACAATATAGCCATGCTGCTCATATCATGATTATAATGCTACATACTGCACATACATTTACCATTTAGTTATATATCGTTGCTGTCCAGTAAAAAAAACATGTATTTTCATTTTTATCGATTTTCATTTTTCTGCATCATTTGAACGTGACCGCTGTCGTTTACATTCTGTAAAAATTCCATGATTAACTGACCAATAGAAATGCTCCAAAAAAGTTTGGGACAAAATCTGGTTGCACTGACTTACTTAAAAGTAAGGACCATTTTTGTTCTCTCCTGTAAAGTCACTATTTTGGGGATATGTGTTTTTCATTGGACAGCGACGATATGCTATTCACTAACTTTATATGACAATGAGCCACGTCATCAGTATAATATTCATGAGCCTTGCTTACCTACTTACCGCACGTTACGCTTTAGTTGCTTTGTTATATTCTTAATTATATTATATGTTTCTTTTATTAATATATCTGTACATGTATGGGAGGTTATATTGTTATTGCTTGCTCTTTATTGTACTTCTGTGCTGCTGTAATAGCTGACTTTCCCTCTGGGATTAATAAAGATAGATAGATAGATAGATAGATAGATAGATAGATAGATAGATAGATAGACAGATAGACAGATAGATAGATAGATAGATCTACTGTTATTGTGGTATGTATTGAAACACACTGGTGACTTAATAATATGTGGCATATTGAAATTAAGGCTGTGTCTCAAATCCTAGAGAGTGTGCAAGTAGGCTGTCTAGGTAGTGAGTGTGTAAGTAGGCTGTCTAGGTAGTGAGTGTGTAAGTAGGCTGTCTAGGTAGTGAGTGTGTAAGTAGGCTGTCTAGGTAGTGAGTGTGTAAGTAGGCTGTCTAGGTAGTGAGTGTGTAAGTATCAGTGTTCTCTCCTCATCTCTCCTCATAAAACAGATTACTGAGACGCTCTAGTTAGAGAGAGACTACGTCACGGCTTGTTCCCGCCCACTGCAGCACGCCACCGGTGGTTTAGCTGGTTGCTAAGCTACCGGCCGGCATCCAAAACAATAGCCCGAGGCTTAAAAATCTGCTAGCATAAATGCTAATGTCTGGAGTATAAAAGTGTAAATGGTGAAGGACTCGTTACAGAGTTGATAATAAAATAATGTTTTGTGTGATTATATGACCAGAAACACATTAAAACACCAGAGAATCAAAATAACTCACATTTTAAAACCACTTCACTGCTTGCGGTGCATCATGGGATTGTCTTAGCGGCTGAGGAAGCGTTCGATGCTTCTTAAAATCAGGTGTAAATAAGGTTCCTCAGTAGACAACATGTTTAAGGTATGTAAGAATTGGGACAGTCTACATGTCGGGAGCGCATACTATGATGTAAAATACTGGAGGATTTGAGACACACTCTAAGTTTACACCCTCAGAAACACTTATTCTCAGGATGCTCACACACAGTCTGCCTTCCACAGTATCAGCACTGCGACGGCCAACATTGAGAAAATGCTTAAGAAACAATACACAATATAAATATACTCAGTGCAGCCTTACTGAGCTGAATGCAAAGCGGGCAGACGTGTGTGGCTGTAAGTTACCCTGCCTCGTGAAATAACACACTAATTCCAATTTGCATGAACTCGTCCGTGTCATTCCTTCTGTTCTAGTCTTCCCAGCCTTCCTTACTTTCTTTAATGGTATAATGCATCTCCTACACGGCCCTTCCTGCTGGTTTGATTCAGCAGAATGCTCACTCTGAAATAGCATTCGCAATTAAAGCTGCAACCAAAAATACACAGCGCTCTGCTGTGGCTGCACTTGCATGACAATTCCGTCTGCACTGCTTGGCTTTGCTGGCTTTGCCTTTTCAGAGCGAGGACTGTGCGCCGTGGCACATGACACCGCACCACGACATTCTTGGGCGCTCACACTGTAGTGGTAGAGGGTAAATCATGCGTTAGGCTTGACCAGGCACAGAGCAGACTATAGAGCTCAAACCCATGATGTTCTCCATGGAGATCTTCAGCCCTCATACATTTGAACCACAGGAAGAGGCAGTTAGTTCTCACTGCTGTGCTGTCCAGTAAAAAATGTAGATCCCAATATGGATATCAATACCAATAACGTTTTAGAAGCTTTTTGAAATTGGGCGTGGCTTAAACTAGAGGCAAACGTGAGAGTCTGGATGTAATGGACTGCAGACTCTTTAGGAAGCACTGCCATTAATATACAGTCAAGTCACATTATTATGATCCCACTTTGAACGGTGTTAGTGTTCTGGTCTGGGGAATGTTTTCATTGCATTCTCTGGACCCACTCATCCATGTGGAAGACCCTATCAACCCATTTAGGTCTGAACCCATCCTTGCAGATCACGTACACCATACATGCTGATGGTCTTTTCTGGGGTGGATGGGATCTTCCAGCAGGACAATGAGACACATCACACAACTTGGTTGGAAAAGCTGACCAAGACTTCCAAGTACTACCCTGGACCCCTAATTCCCCAGCATCTGTGGGACCACCTTGAGGGACTGTGGGACTGCAGTCAGCATAATACCTCCAGATACCTGTGACCACCTACCAGGAGTCCCCCAGTCCGTCTGGGCTGCAAATGGCGGTCACTCTGGATATTCGCTGGTGGTCTTTATAATGTGACTCGACTGTATAACATAATAATGAGGATGACAGGCAGCAAAAAGCAGTCTACGTGTCAGAACAAACATGATTACTGGTTCCTGGTTGCAAAAACAGACTACTTGGGTATTGAACTCTGGGGTTTTGATACTCTATAGTAAGTAATCTGGTGGTCAGTACCATAAAAGTACTGAATTTCCATTTCTAGCCATTGCAATGTTCACATGTAAGACCAAGGCAGGTTTCTGAGGGCGTTTTCACACCAGCACTAGTTAGTCCAGTTAAAACGGACTCTGGTTCGTTTGGTACGGTTTGTTTTGGCAGACGTAAAAACAGTAATTGCACTCGGGTGCAGACCAAAACAATCGCACCGAGACCCTCGAGAAGAGGTGGTCTCAGTCCGGTTCCAAACAAACTCCGGAGCGGTTTGTTTGGGGTGAGAACGTGATCCGACCTCGATCCGACCCAAGTACTAGATGTATTCCACAAGTTTGATCTAAACATCTCCTGCAGCCAGGTATGCTTTGCATTGTGGGATGCGGCAGATGGCGTAAACAGAGAACTGGAGAACTGTAGCAGCTAACAGGGCGAGGACAATGAAGCGAGGTCTCTCTTGGACTAGCAGTGAGGGACGTTGTCTACTTGATGTTTGGAGTGAGCTGGGTGGTCTGCAGGTGGACTGTAGTTTGGTTTATTATCAGATTATTATTACAGCTATGAACAGATGCTGTCTCTGCTGCTGCTCCGTGATACGCTCTACAAGAAATGTGCAGTAGTTTAGAAAACCGGATCTTCTCCCTGTGTTTACTTTCTTGCTCGCACGCCAGATAGCTCTGACCAATCAGAGGAGACTATGTGCTCACGTGGTTTGTTGGGGCGATTTTGGTGCATTTAGGTTTTTGCCTGTGTGAAAACAAACTTAACCGAGGAGGAAAAGCTCCAAATAAACAAACTTATTAACTGATCCGGACCAGTGAAACAAACCACAGGTGTGAAAACGCCCTGAGAGCGAGTTCTCGGTGTCGGTCCATCTACTGAGCCAGATTCATTCTTGCTATTAGCTGCTCCTGTCAGTTGGGACGAGGCTTTGAATAGCAAACCTTTCATTACACAAAACCCTTCAGTCTGTAGGCGCTACAAGCAGTAAATACTAGAGATGGAAGGATCGATCGGCTATGTATCGGTATCAGCCGATAGCCCGAGGCTTATTGGACTAAGATGTCCACAACTGAGTGTCTTTTGGAATTCTATTTTTGACTTATTATCAGAAGTGTTTGAGCAACCGATCCAGCCTTCCCCTATAGCAGCAATTTTTGGGATGGCCCCCCAGGAGCTCTGTCAGGAGAAATCGAGAGCAAAGGTAGTGGCTTTTAGATTTAGATTTAAATTTAGATTTAACTTTATTGTCATTGTGTAGAGTACAGGTACAACAGCATCCAACCAGAAGTGCAAAATACATTATTATTTACATAAAGTGCAAAACAGAAATGACTAACAATTTGAGGTTATTGTACATGTGGTGGTATATAAATAAATATATAGAATGTAGGTGTACACAGAATGTGAGATAAGGGGGTGGTATATAAAATAGAATATAAATTACTGTACATATATACAGTAAGGAGTGAAATGTAAAGATTGCACAGAGCAGCATATGTTGAACAAGTTGTAACAGTGTAAGAAATAACTACAGATATAAACAGTGTAATATGAACAGAATTGTGAATATAAATAGAACTGTACAGGTATGAAATTACAAAGATAGATGTGCAAAAATGAAAAAGTGCAAAAGTAATAGGACAGTGCAGTGCAGTGAGTGCAATAATGAGGCTAAAGTGAGGGTGTAGAGTTCAGCAGGGTCACAGCCTCAGGGTAGAAGCTCTTCCTGAGTCTGTTGGTGCGGGAGCGAAGGCTCCTGTAACGCCTGCCGGATGGAGGGAGGGTAAAAAGTTCGTGGTTAGGGTGAGAGGGGTCCTTGATGATGCTTCTTGACCTGCTCAGGCAGCGCCTCGATAGACAGACTCAATGGTGGCAAGATGGCTTCTACTGCTTAAATGGAAAGAGACAAACCCTCCGACCTTCAAAAATTGGGTGAAGGATATTATGCATTTTATGGTATCAGAAAAGATTAAATATATTTACGTGATACTGTTCTCTTGGAATGTACTACGGCTAGGATTAACAGGGCCAAGGCAAGAACAATCATGTCTTGGTCTTATACTGAAAAAGAACTGTTAAGATTGATGAGAGTGTAACAAGTGTGTTTTGTGGATTTTCTTATTTTTACTTTTATTTTATTCTCATATATATATTTATAGTATAGTTGTATATATAGTTGTATGGGATTATTGTATCACTGTTGTTGTATAAGAGTCTATTTCCTGTATGTAGCACTCCACTGACCATTACAGTACTACTGTTGATATTATTGTTAATATTCAGTAACTACTAATTCTGTATTACAGCTTTTGAGGAACTTGATGACTTTATGTGTTAACATAAAAATATGAATTACAAAAAAAGGAAAACATTTAATACTCTTTGGCTGGCTGTAGTGGTAAATTTTATAGTGATTGGCAACCTGTTTTGACTTATATTGATAGTATGGACTCATCAATTGACTAATCAGCATCCAGTTTGGAAAACATTTCACTATCCCATATTTTGTTATCATTTACGTTTGGTTATTTTAATTTTAATTGTTGTCTTACTCTGGAAAACGGTATGTGCTTATACAATGTCTGTCATACTTAGACAAGATCAGATTTTTTTTTTTTTAACGAAGAGACATTTAGATTTGGTGCAGTGTGGCAAAGGGGAGTATTTCAATTGAACCTGATGCCGCTACGAGCTGCGTGATGAATGGATTACTAATATAATTTCTAGCTTTGCCTTAATGGGAAATACTAAACTGCCATATTTTCCAAAAGAATAAATTAGACTGAAAATTAGAGTCAGTGATTTAATAGGCATTTATTAATTTAATAGACTAAAGTATTAGCAGCTATTACTGGTTACTGGTGTCAGTAAATGTTTGATGCAATGCTTTTATTTAAAATCACTCCAGATTTCATAGCTTCAGCATGTTCCTTCTCCTGGTGGAGAAAATACAGTATATCAAAGATTGGCTGAGATAAATAGTCCAGATTTGCACTGAAACATAAATACTGTTACTCTGTTGCACATTTTATGCTTTTAGATTAGTTAATAATAAAAATCTAAATGCTTTTAAGCCCCAAGTGTAGAGAAAATAAAACAGCAAAGTCCTGCTTGTGGAAAATAAGGTCACGGTGTGGGTAAATTTAGTGACTACAGGGGTTAACAAGGTCAGGAGATATTTTGGACACAATGGGCTGATGCCAGCTAAGCCCCCTTTTTTACCCTTTAAGTCCATGCAAATGAGGAGATGGTTGCCAAATGGTGGTCCAGTGATGGGACTGCAGTAAACCTGTCTAATCTATGTCTGCGCCTCACTGATTCACAGGATTGCAGCAGACAACTGATAAAACAACCACAACCTCACTCCGTCCATCAGCTAATAAGACTGAACGAATGATGGAAACTTGTTTGGCTCAGAGGAACCAAAGTGCACGAGGAAGATCATGGAATTTCTGAGCATGTTAATAATGAAGCTTTGAAAGCTTTGCATGATCCTATGATTCAGTGTAAACACAGTACAGATCTCAGTTCACAATGATTCACAGCTAAGGTTATGGAATGGACATTATAGCTGTGTGTCAAGTGAAATGTGTTGCTGTGTTAAGAGAAATTCCATCAATATTTAATAAATATCCATATAATTCAATATTGTTCAACTAAACCAAGTCATTCAATTTTAGAGAAACCCGCCAGCTTAGATTTTAACAATTAGGTCTACTAAGTACATCAGCGTCACAGTGGTACAGAAGTCAGCACGGTGGTGTAGTGGTTAGTACGGTGGTGTAGTGGTTAGTATGGTGGTGTAGTGGTTAGTACGGTGGTGTAGTGGTTAGTATGGTGGTGTAGTGGTTAGTACGGTAGTGTAGTGGTTAGTATGGTGGTGTAGTGGTTAGTACGGTGGTGTAGTGGTTAGTATGGTGGTGTAGTGGTCAGTATGGTGGTGTAGTGGTTAGTACGGTGGTGTAGTGGTTAGTATGGTGGTGTAGTGGTTAGTATGGTGGTGTAGTGGTTAGTACGGTGGTGTAGTGGTTAGTATGGTGGTGTAGTGGTTAGTATGGTGGTGTAGTGGTTAGTATGGTGGTGTAGTGGTTAGTATGGTGGTGTAGTGGTTAGTACGGTGGTGTAGTGGTTAGTACGGTGGTGTAGTGGTTAGTACGGTGGTGTAGTGGTTAGTATGGTGGTGTAGTGGTTAGTACGGTGGTGTAGTGGTTAGTACGGTGGTGTAGTGGTTAGTATGGTGGTGTAGTGGTTAGTACGGTGGTGTAGTGGTTAGTATGATGGTGTAGTGGTTAGTACGGTGGTGTAGTGGTCAGTATGGTGGTGTAGTGGTTAGTATGGTGGTGTAGTGGTTAGTACGGTGGTGTAGTGGTTAGTATGGTGGTGTAGTGGTTAGTACGGTGGTGTAGTGGTCAGTATGGTGGTGTAGTGGTTAGTATGGTGGTGTAGTGGTTAGTACGGTGGTATAGTGGTCAGTATGGTGGTGTAGTGGTTAGTATGGTGGTGTAGTGGTTAGTGCGGTGGTGTAGTGGTTAGTATGGTGGTGTAGTGGTCAGTATGGTGGTGTAGTGTAGTGGTCAGTGTGGTGGTGTAGTGGTTAGTATGGTGGTGTAGTGGTTAGTACGGTGGTGTAGTGGTTATTATGGTGGTGTAGTGGTTAGTACGGTGGTGTAGTGGTCAGTGCGGTGGTGTAGTGGTTAGTATGGTGGTGTAGTGGTCAGTGCGGTGGTGTAGTGGTTAGTATGGTGGTGTAGTGGTTAGTACGGTGGTGTAGTGGTCAGTGCGGTGGTTTAGTGGTTAGTAAGGTGGTGTAGTGGTCAGTGCGGTGGTGTAGTGGTTAGTAAGGTGGTGTAGTGGTTAGTACGGTGGTGTAGTGGTTAGTACGGTGGTGTAGTGGTTAGTACGGTGGTGTAGATAAAATGCAAATAAATTACTAAATGCTAACAGCTACCTACATTAGAACTGGAAGCACATGTTTTGTCCACTAAGCGGTTGAGTAACACGGAGTCCAGTTTTGATTTGAGGTTGTATTAAAGTTTAAACTTTAGCTGAACGGTTAAGTGGAAGAGCAGGCAGGGGATCCGCTCTTTCAGCTTAAATAGCTGAAGTTATTCAATCTGTTCTGTCATTGCTGTTCTGACTATGTGTTCATCACAGAATCTCACATTATAATAACGATAAAAATCTGATTTATCAAGCGGCCTTGGCCTGTGTGTCAAACTACAGCTTTATAAAAGGCAATTCCATCATTAGGTCTGGGCAGATAGTGAAGAGTTTGGTTTTCTATGGGTCAATTGAGGTTAAAGACAAGCAGTAGACACTCCTTTCACTTAAATAAAAAATTCTAAAATGTCTTAGGCAATATCTGAAGCATCAATCAATGTATTCATTAAAACGCAGCTTTTACAGGCTTTAAGCTCCTCAGACTTCTGGTTCTTATCACTACCTACATGAACAGTTCTTGAAGTTTCTCCAAAACAGAGCATTTCCCATCTAAGCAAACGAACAATGTAAAACTTTCAGTTCAGAATCAGTGTAACCTATGAAGGAAGTAACCATGTGGGAATGCAAGACACTAAACAGAAGTTAGCATAAACATAAAGTCTTACATGCTAAAATTTGCATTTCTCCAGACCCTATTAAGCCATGGACATCAACTCATGTCCATTAAAGCAATGCACAAAATAGGCTGACCAAAACAGTATCAACTCTATCTCAACCAGTCTATTCACACTGTTATTCTTCTTTCCAATGTACCTCTGAATGCTTCCTTAATTTCCTCTGGAGATCACAATATTAGTACAAAAGGTTTGCTATATGATTTTACAGATTAATCTTCTGGACGCATACGAAGCCTACTGTTACTCTAATGTGGAAAGTGTTGCCGTCTATATTGGGTTTTCCAACTAACGATAAGGAATTGCCCAGCAAATCTTTTTTTAACTTTAAACTTATTTTTGCGCCTCAGATTACACTGATTGCAGGTCCTTGCTACCACATACAGACCTGTAGTAATACAGGAGGACCTGGCTGTTCTGGGGATGCTCCTCTATGAATAGCTTCAAATACTGCAGCTCTAATGTCTGCTGGAATGCACATGTCTCCTGACCTTTTCCCACTTTTTTCCTTTGGAATGCTTACTGAGAGTCCTCTCTCTAACGCTACACAATCTGCAAGCCGCACTACAGTAACAGACATCTACCCATCCTACAGCGACAGCACTCATTCTACACAACAACAGTACCCATCCTATAACAACACCATTACCATCCTTTACCAACAATACCTATCCGATAACACCATTACCATCCTATACCAACAGTACCCATCCTATAACAACACCATTACCATCCTTTACCAACAATACCTATCCTATAACAACACCATTACCATCCTATACCAACAATACCTATCCTATAACAACACCATTACCATCCCATACCAACAATACCTATCCGATAACACCACCATCACCATCCTATAACAACAGTACCCATCCTATAACACCATTACCATCCTATACCAACAGTACCCATCCTATAACAACACCATTACCATCCTATACCAACAATACCTATCCTATAACAACACCATTACCATCCTATACCAACAATACCTATCCTATAACACCGTTACCATCCTATACCAACAATACCTATCCGATAACAACACCATTACCATCCTATACCAACAATACCTATCCTATAACACCGTTACCATCCTATACCAACAATACCTATCCGATAACAACACCATTACCATCCTATACCAACAATACCTATCCCATAACAACACCATTACCATCCTATACCAACAATACCTATCCGATAACAACATTACCATCCTATACCAACAGTACCTATCCTATAACAACACCATTACCATCCTATACCAACAATACCTATCCTATAACAACACCATTACCATCCTATACCAACAGTACCTATCCTATAACAACACCATTACCATCCTATACCAACAATACCTATCCTATAACAACACCATTACCATCCTATACCAACAATACCTATCCGATAACAACACCATTACCATCCTATACCAACAATACCTATCCTATAACAACACCATTACCATCCTATACCAACAGTACCCATCCTATAACAACATCATTACCATCCTTTACCAACAATACCTATCCTATAACAACACCATTACCATCCTATACCAACAATACCTATCCGATAACAACACCATTACCATCCTATACCAACAATACCTATCCTATAACAACACCATTACCATCCTATACCAACAATACCTATCCTATAACAACACCATTACCATCCTATACCAACAATACCTATCCGATAACAACACCATTACCATCCTATACCAACAATACCTATCCTATAACAACACCATTACCATCCTATACCAACAATACCTATCCGATAACAACACCATTACCATCCTATAACAACAGTACCCATCCTATAACACCATTACCATCCTATACCAACAGTACCCATCCTATAACAACACCATTACCATCCTATACCAACAATACCTATCCTATAACAACACCATTACCATCCTATACCAACAATACTTATCCTATAACACCATTACCATCCTATACCAACAATACCTATCCTATAACACCATTACCATCCTATACCAACAGTACCCATCCTATAACACCATTACCATCCTATACCAACAATACCTATCCGATAACAACACCATTACCATCCTATAACAACAGTACCCATCCTATAACACCATTACCATCCTATACCAACAGTACCCATCCTATAACAACACCATTACCATCCTATACCAACAATACCTATCCTATAACACCATTACCATCCTATACCAACAATACCTATCCTATAACACCATTACCATCCTATACCAACAGTACCCATCCTATAACACCATTACCATCCTATACCAACAATACCTATCCTATAACAACACCATTACCATCCTATACCAACAGTACCCATCCTATAACACCATTACCATCCTATACCAACAATACCTATCCGATAACAACACCATTACCATCCTATACCAACAGTACCCATCCTATAACACCATTACCATCCTATACCAACAATACCTATCCTATAACAACACCATTACCATCCTATACCAACAGTACCCATCCTATAACACCATTACCATCCTTTACCAACAGTACCCATCCTATAACACCATTACCATCCTTTACCAACAGTACCCATCCTATAACAACACCATTACCATCCTATACCAACAATACCTATCCTATAACAACACCATTACCATCCTATACCAACAATACCTATCCTATAACAACACCATTACCATCCTATACCAACAATACCTATCCTATAACAACACCATTACCATCCTATAACAACAGTACCCATCCGATAACAGTACCCATCCAATAACACCATTACCATCCTATACCAACAGTACCCATCCTATACCAACAGTACCCATCCTATACCAACATTACCCATCCTATACCAACAGTACCCATCCTATACCAACAGTACCCATCCTATAACAGTACCCATCCTATACCAACATTACCCATCCTATAACAGTAGCCCTCCTATAACAACAGTATCCATCCTATAACTATAATACCTATACCATAACAACAGTACCCATCCTATACCAACATTACCCATCCTATAACAACAGTACCCATCATATAACACCAGTACTTATCCTATGACAACAGCACCCATCCTACAACATCAGCACCCATCTTATAACACCAGTAGCCATCCTATAGCAACAGTGCCCATCCTATAACACCAATATCCATCCTATAGCAACAGTGCCCATCCTATAACACCAATATCCATCCTATAGCAACAGTGCCCATCCTATAAAACCAGTACCCATCGTATAACACCAGTACTCATCCTATAGGAACAGTGCCCATCCTATAGGAACAGTGCCCATCCTATAACAACAGTATCCATCCTATAACACTCTCCTATAATGCTCTCCTAGCCAATCAGTAACAGTATGTCAGCATTCTTGTATCTGTCATTGTTGGTGTACAGAACATGGTGAAGGAGAGGGGCTACATAACAAAGTAGGAAAGATGGCCAAGAAACAGCCAAAGAGGAGAAGATCTAAAGAACAAGGATTCAGAAAGAAGTTCTTAGATCATGCAAGCGTGACAAGCTGTGTGATCATTAGTGAGCCATTTTAATGGTGAAGAAATTGTTGACGAGGCTGACGAGGCTGCTTCTTGCTATAATTGAACTGTTCCAACTTAAATGCTGGTGCTATTAAATTATAGTGCATTAATGGAACCATAAGGCAGAACGTAAAGATGCTGGACAGGTAGACTAAAGAACTAGCACGGAACTGCTGCACCATTTAAGGTGAAACGGAAAAATGTGACTCGCTAACTGCGCCTATTTGAGTAGCAGCCCACAGTCTGAGCTGGTGGTGTTTTCCTATAATATCAGCATAGTTTTATAGTGTTGGGTACTTTGGTGAGCCTTCAGATGTGAATTCAATGTGCGGCATGTTAGACTGCATGAAGGAATAGTGATATTCCGACTCTTCACTGACCCCATAATTGAGAAGATCAAGTGACATGACTTCAGAGGTCTATTAGGAAAGATCAGTGATAGGTTTGGCAGGTGGAGCATGCTGTTATTTCTTTTCTTGCTGTCAGAATGAAAAGGGAGACCAGTTTAGAGTATAAGCTTTATTCTTGAGGATACCACGATACAGACGTTTTGGAGGAACTCTCAAAACCTGGTCTAAATGGTTTCTACAACTGTGCACGGTCTTTTAGGCCTGCCACATCAGGTCAAGTGGTTATTGCCTGGGTTTGACCAGCTTCCCTGGGGGTTCCTGCCGTAAACGATGGGCTTTACTGAACCATAAACTTCTCACAACCTCTGTAGCATTCGCTGTGCGCATCTGTATAAACAAGCTTTTAACAGACACCATAGTATGTAAGAAATATTCACAGCCAGCATGATATTAATGGTTATTTATTATTCCTGCCTGCTGGTGGATGGTGAAATAATCGAAAGTGTGAAGATGTTTTAGAGAATTACAAAACGAAATCCAAGAATTTACAACTTTTAAATCAGTTATCCAGATTTTGCAGAACCTAACTTGCATTAAACAGAAATAAAACAGTTGTTTAAAGTGATATGATACAATGAACTGTAACAGAGATGGAAGGATCGATCGGCTATGTATCGGTATCGGCCGACTTTTAATCAAAATATGTGAAAGATGATCGGCCGATATGTCTCCAGTTTAGCCGATCCCGAGAGCCAATCCATGGCGTTTAATAAATGAGCCTAATTTCTGTATTTCCAGCTAGTGTTTCATCCAGGAAGAGGAGACCTCCGTGAAACCATCTCCAGCCCGCTCTCTGCAATTCCTATCTGAACCACTAGGTGGAAAAACATACTGTTTCATTTTCTGCAGACTGACTAAAGTGGCGGCCTCACGAGAGGTTACAGCATTCACCACATGTGCGGATAGAAAACATCGTCTGTCTGAAAGTTTGTTACCGTATGTGACTCAGACTCATCCAGAGCGTTCTGTAACATCTGTAAAATCAACGTGTCCCGTGGGGGAACCAGGACATTTAACATTACTAATCTGATACAGCACTAAAGAGTACACCACGCTGCTGAATACAGTGAGTCTCAACAAACAGCAGAGCTAGCACGCAAAGCTAGCACAAAACAAACTACCCAGAACACCGTGCAGACCAGATCTGACCGGTACGAACAGAACAGCAGCAGCAACAGCCAGAGAGCTAAAGAACCACAGCCAAAGTGATTGAGTTTATAGCGCTAGATGACCACGTTAACCATGTTTCATGACTTGCTTGTGCTAATAATTAGGGATGCACTGATACCACTTTTTCCTTACCGACACCAATAACCGATACCAGCTTTTCAGGTATCTGCCGATACCAGTACCGATACCGATACCAATTCTGATTTAAATGCTCGATATATGGCTATAAATCCTGGTATTTATAGTGTTCCACTTTTTATGTTGTATTTTTTATGTCTTATCCTGAATAAGATATAATAACCTTGAAAGAACCATTTACTGGTTGAGTAACTGCACATTAAAAAGTTTCAGAGTTATGAAAAAACAAAAATGGCCACAATGCAAAAACACATGCAGCCATTTAGTCAATAAGCTTCATGGAATCGGCGCTCTCTATTGATGATCCCGATACTGTGTGTAAGTGGCAGTATCGGCACAGATACCGATACCGTATCGGTGCAATACTACTTGTAATTACATGTAGCCCTGCTGTGGCACATAGCCCCGCCCTCAATCGGTATCGGCCAATCATGCTGAAAGGTGATCGGAATCGGCCTCAAAAACGCTGAACGGTCCATCTCTAGTGTTTAAAATAACAAGTTATTTTCCAGTTGACTTTTGCCTTAACTAGCATTCCCTGAAACCTATTCTGTGGTCCTAGAGAAGCCCTGTCCTGCATATTCTGGGGTTTTCCCTGCTCATAATCCAATTTATCATCAGATTAGCAAGCCCTTCTTAAGTCCTCTGTTTGTTAAAACAAGGAAAACACTACAATGCCTACTAGGTCTGTCTACTATGGCACAGATATTCCAGGACCAAGGATGTAGAACACTCGGACGCACTCATGAATGTCTACAAGCGAAAAGAGTACATACCTCCTTAAGACTGATTTTGGCAGTGTAGATGATGTTGGAACCGTCTCTCCTGAAGTGCGGGTGCCCCTTGTCTTTGAGCACGAACGCGATGTCAGCCGGAATGTTCTCAGGCGTCTCGTCGCCCTCCTTGGGGAAGGTGATCTTGGTTCCTTCTTTCCAGCCTCTCTTGATGACAATATTAAGGATCTTGTCTTCTGTCCGCATTGTCCTTCCGTCCGGGTTGAGTCGGCGGCGAGTGATGCGCATGCGTTTGGTACATCCGTGGTAGATCTCCTCCAGAGACACCCGCAGCTCATGCACCACGGGGGGGTCCTGGACCTTCCGTCTGCCGCTGTGCAAGGGCTCGTTGCGGTGCCTCCTGCCATGATGGAAACCGTTGATGCCGTTGAAGCCAAAGTGGCTGAAGGAGCTGAAGGGGTCATCGTCTCCGTCCATGTCGATGTCCATGTCATGGTCCCCGTGGTCTGCGAAGCCGTTGTTGCTTCCCCTGTGACGTCCAGAGCCGAAAAAAATATCAAAGGGGTTAGAGCCTCCAAAGAAAGAGGCAAAAGTGGCGTGAGGGTCCCCATGGAAGGTGTAGTGATATGTAGTCCCCTGTCCACTAGATGAGCCAGATCCTCCAGTTTTGAGTCCTGAGAAAACAAATTATATGAGTTAATACAACTTAAAACAGAATTATTAAATTAATCTCTTACAATCATTTACTATCATATCAGATGTAAAAATCAATAAGGTTTTAGAACAGTTCCATTACAACTGCAACCAAAGACTTCTATAACTGCACGGCAAAATAAAGAATAGGGCTGTGTAATGATCAAAGCCTGGCAATATAATATGATTTATGATGCAGGGGTTACGATACAATATACAGCGATATACTGCTTTAGAGTACGCATGGCAGTATGTCATGATTTTTCTAATAGAATTTTAGGAAAACGATCATATCACTATATGAATAGGTTTGTTAAAGCTAATATTAGCAGTGCACCCTTATTCTACTTGTTTACATTGGAGTTGGAGAGTCTGAAGGTAAAGAACACTGCCATCTGGAGGTTGTGAGTTTAAGCACAACATAACATGTTAACTACCAATTCAACATCAATATTGTGTTAGTGAGAATCGATACCGTATCAAAACAAAATATTGCAATATTCAATATTTTTGATTTTTTCTTACGCCTCTAATAAGTGTAGAGACTACTGTACTCCAACAGATCACACAATTTTTCTCTCTAGCTATGCATATTCTGCTTACCTTCATCTTTGCATTTACTTTTAAGTAGATACCTTTAAATAGTACAACAGAATCTGAAGAGTGGATAATCTATCTCTCGAGTTTTTCAGATACCACTGTAGGACCATTTTAACGTAGGAGGTCACTCTGTGCTAAATCAGATGAGTGCTCTTCTCAGAATGTTTATCCAAAAATACAAGTTTGGCAGTCTTATCCTGGTCAAGCTTCATAGTCTGCACATGGGAAGGGCCAGTACCATTATAGCATGGCTTGTGCTACCCTGGGGTCAGGAAGGACACTTGAGGCAGGAGTGAGAGTTGCAGCAATATTTAATATACATATCAACACAAATTAAACAAAACCAAGAGCTGGCCACCTCACTGCGGCTCAAAGCACGACTTCAGACCTTCTCACAGGTGAGCTTTCAGCTTGCCAGTCTTTCTGTTGCTGCTGTTCATCCCTTTTTCTCTCTCTGCCTCTCTCTTCCTCTCTATCTCTCTCTATGCCCTTGTTTCAGGCCTCGGTCCCTGAGATCAAACATTAAGTCTCTTGGCCTCGCTGCGGAACAGGAGGGGGGTTTAGTTGTGTAGACTCTGTCCTCATGCCACTCATGGCTCTTGTCATCTTCCCGCCATATCTCATTGCTGACAGCTTCCTCTCAATGTTTCTGACGGCAGTCATCAGGCACAGGTTCGGGCACCATCTTACCGCCACTACTAGTGAATCTCATTGATTCTCAAATGAACGCTGGGCACACATTCCATTATGTGTGTTGTGCCGGTACGAGTGGATCAGAAGTCTTTAAAACACATCACTGCTGGACTGAGAACAGTCAACCAACTATCCACACAATAGTGTCTAACTTTACATCTACAAGGTGGACCAGCAGGTAGTAGGAGTGTTTAATAGAGTGGACAGTGAGTGGACACAACGTCAGTGTCACTGCAGTGCTGAGAATGACCCACCTCCCTAATAGTATCTGCTCTGTGGTGGTCCTGTGGGGGTCCTGATCATTAAAGAACAGAGTAATAAAGTATACAGAGAATCAGATGAACTATAGTCTGTAAGTGGAGCTGATGAACTGGACACTGTAGACACTGTACAACCAAGAAGGTGATTTAAAGTTATGGCTGATTGGTGTGTAATGCTATATCAGTGACCGACAGTTGTAAACCTGGTGCAGCTGACCACGAAGATAAATTAATGGGCAGCTTTTTAAGGACACCAATTAGCAAGTGTGAATTCAGGACATTGCAGTGAATTTGATTTCATTGCGACTGCACACACGTTTCCATTCTGAAGTGTAAAGCTTGCCAGGCAGCCTGCCAACCATGTCCCTCTCGCTCTCTTTCTGTATTTAGAGACTGAAAAGAGACAACAAATTCAGACAGATGGGTACAGTACACAGACATTCTCCTACACAAACAGCCTACCTCCCTTCTATACTTACCCCTTAGCAAAATTAACCCTTTAATCCATAAGATCCCGCCAGCAAACAAAAGCCTGTCGCACTCGTAACGTCATACCATACGTCAGAGGTCACACTACACGACTGTCTGAGTGGTCAGGTCTTTATACCTGCTTCACACTACACGACTGTCTGAGTGGTCAGGTCTTTATACCTGGTTACACTACACGACTGTCTGAGTGGTCAGGTCTTTATAGCTGCTTCACACTTCACAACTGTCTGAGCTGTAATGGTGAGTCTTTCAGTTGCCATGGCTTTCACATTACATAACTGATTGGCGACACGGGGTCACCAATGACAGGACTTTCATTCTGGGGAACCACCCACTAATCTGGCTGCTGTCCAAAACACCAGAACACCTGAGAACTAAACTCTGGTGAGAACTGACTGATAACTACACCTGATAGAACATACGCTAGTTTCAAACCGGACATCAACAAACAAGCAGTACGAGTTGTTACTGCTCTGGTCTTCAGCAACGAAAGAAAGAAGAGAAGGAAGAAATATGGAGGAGAAGATGGATAAAGGCTCTCACAGACATTGTTTACTGTTGGTGTACTCCTCCTCGACTGTCGCGTCGCCCGCAGCCGCAGAGAGATTGCGTCAACGGTCATGCGGTCCTCTCTCTACGTGATCCCATTGGCTGTAGCTAGACGCTGCTGTTGACTCACAGTTGCAGACTGGTCTAGATATTAAACATGCTAGACTTTGCTGGGCGTCTGTGATTACTCGGCGAGCGTCTTTCAGCAGTTCACACTACACGACGGCCAATTTGCCTCCAAGCAGAGGTCTTTATCAGTGGTCTACAAAACATCTGTCGACTGAACATCAGGTTAACATTGCGTGAACTAGGCATAAAACGTGGCCTGTCTAAAGGGGCCTGAGGACCAGTCTAAAGACCTTACATAATGGTTTAATAGTAGGAGTGGACGATATGACGACTTCAAACCCTTATTGTAATAAAGTGAATCACATTATGCTTGTCTGAGCATGCTTGAAAACTGTAAACAAAATTTGGAGGTCGGCAATATCTTCCTCAAAAGAGTTTCATCTTGAACTCTTTACAAGTCTATTAAGACGCCAATGAAAGTTCCTCTGTAAGGTCCTCCAAACTTAACACCTATTTGCTAAGCTGGATGACTGACGGCTTGCAATAAAGGACAAAGGCACACCCTGCGACCGCTGGCAAACAGCTGCGTCATCTCACTTTGCGTCTTCCCATATAAAATACAGACCGCATACCGAACACGGCTACCATTAAATATGCATCCTCCTTACGCTTCTTCAGGCTACCTTGAAAACAGACATTGAAAACTTCAAAACATTAAAAAGTGGAAACGGTCATTAGAGCCGCAAGTGGGTCATGTGGGAATAATCGTATTCCCATCTGTTTAGAAACAGATCCGCTGTGGCCGCATTTAGAACCGGTTCCCAGCGCTGCAAAATCTGACTTTTTCACTGATGTGCGGAGTTGAAGGAGCTTCTGAGCCGGCGCTGGATCCTTGGAGGCGATCGAAACTACTGCTTTGCATTACGTTGCTTATTCTGCAGCTCTATATCAAACACTCAGCGCCGGAAGGATTTGCACGGCTCTATGGCTGGGGGAGGTTTAAAGCGAGGCTGCCCTCAAAGGGACTCGGTTTCACTATGGTCAAATCTGCAAGCCGCAGCCACTTCTTGGAATGGTCTTCAGGCTTTCTGACAGCTTCGTGGCGTCTATAAAAAAGGTATAGCACATAGGCTCCCGCGGAAGAAACATCAAAGCATTCCTCACATGTCCCGAACTCGCGGTCACATCTGAAAAGCAAGAAAACGCAGCTGTCTAAAGACAAGATGAGTCACGCTGGCACGTGGCCTGGTATTCGTATAGGTACGGAATCAGCTTCAGACATATTTTGCTTTTCTTTTTAAAACACTGGCACGTTTACCGCATCGCCAATAAGTGCCAGAACCTCCCTTCACTCTCTAAAACATCTCTGAGGAGCAACTGGATTGGCTTTACATGTGAACAGACCTGCACGACACTGCTAGAAGTGGTGGGTCTGCGTTTGGAGAGTGTAAAAATCAGCTGTGGAGTCACATGAAGGAGATGATGATCCTTTTAAGGACTGGGACGCTGTGTTTTGTGCTTGTGTAAATACACCACTGTGTTTTGATCCATGAAACAGTGAGCAGACTCCTGTCAGCTGGGAACACTGGATGTTCATTTCATTCATACAAACAATGCAGATCAGCCAAGATGTGTTTGGCGTCTGAGGTGTTTGGAGCTCTGAGGCTAATGTAAGAGATAATAGAGATGATCATGTTTGTTCATGGAACATATAAATATATGTATATAAATAGTTTTTTTTTGCATGACTGGGCTTTTATATAGGTTTGTGGTTTATTCTACTGTTAGGTGTACATACAATATAAAACATCAAGGCTTTAAATGAAGGCTTTGATTACTATAGGGCAGGAGTATTTCATTAAGAGTCCAGTTCGGTCCAGTTAGAGGAGATCTCCTTAGACTCCTCATCATCTCTAGCGTGTGTTCTGATTCAGTGGTGTATCCTGTTTACTGAAGTAGTCTAGTATCAGCATCTTATACCATCAGCTACTGAAACACCAACACATCACACATACCGTTCAGTATATTTCAGTATATTTACTGTTTAAATACTGAACTGAATTAATTATTTATAAACTAATAATAAATGTTTTTACTCACTTTAATAAAAACAAGATCTACATTAAACAAACAGAACACTTCTGAAAAAAAGAGAATCTTAAAGTGTTTGTTTATAGAGGCAGTAAATAAAGTGCTTTAAAGCACGCCCTCTGAAACTGCCTTTCTCTGTATCGCTTCATCCGCTGACTCGCTTTATTCTCTGTCTCATTTTATTCTCTGACTCTCCTTTCCTGCTCTTTACCTTTACTTCTCTTTGTTAGGGCAGATTATTCTTTCTCCGACTCGCTTTATTCCCCGACTCGCTTTATTCCCCGACTCGCTTTATTCCCCGACTCGCTTTATTCTCTGACTCTCCATTCCTGCTTCAGCAGTCACTCTTCACCTCCACTTCTCTTTATTACGGCAAATTATTCTTTCTCTGACTCGCTTTATTCCCCGACTCGCTTTATTCTCAGACTCTCGATTTCTGCTTCAGCAGTCACTCTTCACCACTTTTCTTTATTACGGCACATTAGTCTTTCTCTGACTCGCTTTATTCCCCGACTCGCTTTATTCTCTGACTCGCTTTATTCTCCGACTCTCCATTCCAGCTCTTCACCTTCACTTCTCTTTATTAGGGCCTATTATTCTTTCTCTGACTCACTTTACTCTCAGACTCGCTTTATTCTCAGACTCTCCATTCCTGCTTCAGCAGTCACTCTTCACCACTTTTCTTTATTACGGCACATTAGTCTTTCTCAGACTCGCTTTATTCCCAGACTCTCCATTCCTGCTTCAGCAGTCACTCTTCACCTTCACTTCTCTTTATTAGGGCAAATTATTCTTTCTCTGACTCACTTTATTCCCCGACTCGCTTTATTCTCAGACTCTCCATTCCAGCTCTTTACCTTGACTTCTCTTTATTAGGGCAAATTAGTCTTTCTCTGACTCACTTTATTCCCGACTCGCTTTATTCTCAGACTCTCGATTCCTGCTTCAGCAGTCACTCTTGCAACCTACATTTTTCTTTATTAGGGCACATTAGTCTTTCTCTGACTTGCTTTATTCTCCGACTCACTTTATTCTCCAACTCACTTTAGTCAGACATACTACCTCCAATCCAGCGCTTTAATCACTGCTCTGAACCCGTCTCTCTCTCCACTGTCTGTGGTGGGACCGTGTCCTCACATAGGCGGACCGTTGCTGCGTTCATAATGTCGCTCCAACGCTTGCTATTCCTGTCGTATGCAGTGCCTCGAGAAAAAGGCCTCGACGTATGACTCTTTGGCTTAACTGGATCACTGGTGCTACTGGTTGACGCCGTCAAATCTGACGACCGTAATGGTGTACATTCTTGGTAATCCAGCACGTGTGTTCTGCTGCGGTGATGGAGTGAGTTTACAGTGTACAGCCTTTTGGTCTAAGTCAGATTTTTTAAACCCTAAACACTTCCAGACTGCAGACACAGCTCCTCTCTCAGACACAAGCTCTTCCTCTGCATCTCCAGTCCCACTTTCGTTATCCTCCATCTGTTTCTGTTCCTTAATCTACAACAGCCACAGAGCTTCTCCCAGCTGCTAGCTAACTGACTGTTATGCTACCTGGCTAGCTAGAGAGCTGTACCCTGTATGTGCCTCTAGTGCCAAACAATATTATATATATATATAATAATATACATCATTTGCTGGCATAAGAGTCTTAGAAAAAGTTATAATTTTGTGCCCAACTCACTTTAAAGGTTTCAAGAGTAACTAATTTCTGCAAAGACACTTGAACATTAACATATGAAACACTAATATTATCTTTACTATCTTTAATGTCTCTGCAGTTTCTCCAAGAAAACATTGAGATCAGATGGAAAGAGGATGATTACTTCTGCTTAAGTCTCCTGCTGCTCAGAAATGTTGCCAGAGTGAAATACTCCAGTAATCCTACAAGTGTCTCCTTTTGAGATTTAACCGAGATCTCAATAAAGTCATGCATTGTGCTCAGATTTGCCAAAATAATAAAGCTCATGTTTATCAACTGAACCAACGACATGAACTCAACCAAGACTAAAAGCCTTCTTAGTTCTGAGGCTGTGATTTTTGTCTGGTTCAGAAGTATCCCACGTCTCCATTCTGTCTTGATACTCTATCTCCTTAAGGAATTTTAATAGAATCATCATTAAGTCTTTACGGGTCATTAAGAGCAACGTTTGAGGATCAGAATTATGTTACTGGATTTTGTTACAGTACATGCTGCATATACACAATCAAGTCACATTATTATAAGCTAATAATCACAGTAACCAGTGTGTGCTGGGTGACTCAGTAAGGTCCTGTGTATAAGCAAGAACCTGGCGATACAATACGTATTGTGATATATTTCCATACTGCAAATAAAGCGTTGTATAGAGATTTTTCAAATCCTACTATTAAAACACACCACTATATGAACAGGTTTATCAGTGTGTACAATAGCATTGCACCCTTGTGCTGCTTGTTAATGTTGGAGTGGAGCTGAAAATGGATTACAACACCATCTAGTGGTCAGAGGTTTAAACACAACACACAAAGATGCACTGTCTGCCAGGAATCATAATATCCTGATATTCAATATTTCTATATTTTCTTACACCCTTACTCAATTGGGTTCAGGTCTGGGGAATTAGGGGTCCAGGGTAGTACTTGGAAGTCTTGGTCAACTCTTCCAACCAATGTGGGACATTTCTAGTCGTGTGACATGTCTCATTGTCTTGCTGGAAGATCCCATCCACCCCAGAGAAGACCATCAGCATGAATAGTGTACGTGGTCTGCAAGGATGGATTCAGACCTAAACAGATTGAGAGTGTCTTCCACATGAATGAGTAGGTCCAGAGAATGCACCTACGTGCTGCCGCTGTTCAGAGTAGTAATAATGTGACTGTGTATGTTTAATTCTTAGCTGTAGTATTCTGAGGTTGCCAAAGAAGTATTCAAGCTATCTTGATTTTTGATACCCGTTACAGGGTACATGGAACTTCCAACACAATAAAGCAATTATCTGGCTGACTATGTGATCTAAGCTATATAGTTACTGTTTTTACTTACTATTTTGGAATAACAAGCATAACGACTCAATACTTGATACATCTGAAGGCCATACGCTTGGTTTCATAGTATCTTATACTAGAGATCGACCAATATATCGGTCGGCCGATATCAGTGTTTCGCAGTGCCGAATTAAAGTCAAGCACATCCGCGGGAAGCCTCGTGTTATTGGTGCGGTGGAATGTGCTGTTGCCGCATATGAAGGATCCCAGGCCGAAACCTTTGGAACTGTTCGTCCAAACAAGTGAAAATTAATAATTTATAGCGAACAACGATGTTTTTAATGACGAGGTTACTAGGGCTGTGTATCGCCACTGATTTCCCGGACCGATACGATCATGATTCACAAGGTCCCAATTCAATTCGATTCGATTCAATTCAATTTCGATTAATTTAGGGATATTTCACTTACAATAATATGTGTTGTTTGAATATGAAAAGAGATTTTCAGAGAACTAATTTGGTAAACGTACAAGGAACACTCAACCTACCACTACTAAAAACATTAGTGTTTATATGTTTATAAACCGTCCTGCTTTCTGAATCCAAAATGTAGACAGACATCTGCTTTCAAGTTCTGGGGTGCCTTCACTTGTGGCCCAGTCCTGCTTAACTGATGTGCGCCCCCAGCCAGATCTCGTTGCGCGAAAAACAATGGCTGATTACGCGAGACTGGGCTGGGAGGGCAGGGAGGGTTTATATAAATTGATATCGGATTATTTAAATGAAGATCGATTTGAATCAAAAAATTGATTTTTTAAAACACACCTCTGGTGATTATGTGTTTCGGCCAAAGACATGAACCAGAGCGGATGCTTTACTCCTTAGCTTTGGGGCTGAAGCTAACTGCTCTAGTGTAATACACACATTAACACGTTACTGTTACACAGCGAGCAGCCAGAGCTTCTCAGATATTACTCAGCTTCCAGCACTTGAGACAAACGGAACTAAAGAAAGAGTAAAGAGAACAAACATTACAGCATATCAGCGTCTCTCTCTCGTATCGCGCACACTGTTTCTATTTCTCTTTCGCTTTTTTCTCTTAATTTTCCTACAATGCGATAAAAACCCAAGAGTGAAGTGAGGCACTCTCTGTAACTGCAGCGATCATACTGTATTTTTTGGTGGGCAAATACAAATATTTACTTTTTTCTTGTTAAGTCAGTGTTCAATAAATGATGTTAAATTCAGAAATGTTGTACATCCACTTCTTATTATTATTAGTGAGACATTTTGGCAGCAAATGAAGCAGAAAACTTTTAGATATCAGCTCTAAACATCAGCAGCACATATCAGCCATCAGCTGACCCTGACCTCTAAACATCGACATCGGCTACAGTAAAACCCATATCGTAATCCATAATTCATTCTTACATTACTATTTTCTGACCTCTCTATAGAACCAAACATGTTTTTTTTTGTTACTGTGTCTTAAAGGCTGATATACGTAACTGACCTTTGTTCTGACTGGCTGTCCTGTATTGAGTCTCTTTCTAAAAGCAGTCCAGACTGAAACATTCCTTATAACGTCAGTGTAAAGGGGTGGTGCTAAATTGCTGTAGGCCATTTAGAATTAGGAAGTGTTTGCTATTTGTGTTTTGCACCCAGAGGAATTTGACCTCTGCATTTAACCTCTCCGTGCAGTAAAACACCCATATAGATACACACTAGGGGGCACACACATTAGTGAACACATTGGGGCAGTGAGCACACTTGTCCGGAGTGGTGGGCAGCCCTATTTACAGGTTAGGTGGCTCAAGGGCACTTGTTGGGATCGAACCACCGACCTTTGGGTTCTCAAACCAGAAGCCCACGACTGCCCCCTACACATGCAAACCCTGCGTAGAAAAGACCCTGTCTGACTGGCCGGGGAACCGAACCCAGGCCTGCTCACTATGAAGCGACAGCAGTGCCCTCTTAGGGAGTTAATAATATGTTTTATAACATCAAAATACTATACCAACCTAAAAGTGAGCATTTTACTTACTTATATATTTTATTTATTAATACTTGTACTCGTATTCAAGTGAATTATCAATGCAAGTGATCCTTTTTTGTTTTACTACTCCCTCTATTACTGCATTGCTTTATTCCAAAGGAATTATCTTCCAAGGAATTTTAAAAGGATCACCCTTTTAAGTCTTAATGTGTCATTAAGAGCAACATTTGAGCATAGAGAATTGTGTTACTGGAGTACATTGTTACTAAATACTGAGTACATTTTCCTTATTAAGGGTGTAAGAAAATATCGAATATCGGGATATTATGTTTTATGATATTGTATCGATTCTTAAAGACACAGTATTGATACACAGATTCCTGGCACACAGTGACTCACTGACCACTAGATGGCAGTACTGTAATCCACTTTCAGCTCCACCCCAACATTAACAAGCAGCACAAGGGCGCAATGCTGTTGTAAACATTGGCAAACCTGTTCGTATAGTGGTGTGTTTTAATAGTAGGATTTGAAAAATCACAATATATCACTTTACTTGCAGTATTGCAATATATCGGTATATTGAATCGTGATCGCTGTATCACAATACGTATTGTATCGCCAGGTTCTTGCCAATACACAGCCCTATTTGCTTGTGTTTGCGAATAAAGTACTTAATTAAGCTATCATGGTTTCTGATAAGCTAAGATTTTGAACAGTTATGACTGCTTACCTGAACAGAACATACAGAATCTCATCCTACTTACCATCTTCTCCATACTGGTCATATATGACCCTCTTCTTTGGGTCACTCAGGACTTCATAAGCCTCTGCTATCTCTTTGAACTTCTCCTCAGCATTAGGATCCTTGTTTTTATCTGGATGGAACTTGAGGGCCATCCTCCTGTAGGCCTTTTTGATCTCCTCCTCATTCGCGCCAGACTGAATGCCCAGGATCTTGTAGTAATCCTTTCCCATGGCGTTAACTGACAGTGTCCTTCCGGAACCACCCTTTCTTTCTGGGAGACAACGAAGAAGACAGGTTAGCCTTGCACCATAGCAAGCGCACATTGAACATGAATGACTGACAGCTAAGCAGACAACCCAAAGAGAGCCATTGTCTGGGGAAAGTATGGAACCTAGTTACTCCACTACCAACAAAATGAAGTGCTTGAATACATGATGAGAATAAAAACACACCAGTGACTAAACAGGAAAGCAAAGTTAGAAGGCACTTCAGAATATACAGGATGACAATGTGGATAATGGGGGCGTGGGCTAAATCTGACTGCAGAGAATACTGCAGCTTTGGATTAGGATGTGAGTAGCTACTCAACAGAGTTCTGCTGCCTTTTATAGCGGTGACAGCTTCAGCTTCATGGAAATGACTGGATATGATTGTCTTTTATGCTTTAACGTATTGGCTATATGGAGCTGCTGACCTGTTCCTCACAGTAAAGCATAAGTATTGGCCCAGTGAGGTAAAATGCATTAAAGGAGTACAGAATTACAGCTATTTCTGGGTAAGGGTACCCCAGTGTTGGTGGGCCAGATCCTTGTGATTTCCCTAATTTAATTAATCAGCTGATTGCCAGATCTAGTTGGTGTGTCACAGCAGGAAAACACCTAGACTCCAGCGTTCACTGTCACAAAGGATGTAAGTACTGACAAGGCAAGCATTAGGAATAACGTGTTACAGGTAACTGCTCAAGTGCTCTATGTCCTCTTTAACTGTGCACCATAACAAGAGCTGTAAATACCATCACTGTTTCCAAAATGGTAACTTTACAGTAGAGGACGAAATCAATCAATCAACCTTTATTTTTACTCGGTAATACACTGAGGGTAACCCTCATTTTCAATGCGACCGAGCACTTACAACTTAAAGGGACTGAAAAATAAATTGAAATTAGAAACAAGTATTTAATCAAGGTAGCTAAAATAAGGAACTTCATAAGCAAAAGAATAAGAATTAAATGATAAAAATATTAGAAAAACAGGCAAACAATATAAGAGTTAATTAAGTAGAAATAAATAATTCAGAATAAAAGGATAAGTAGACAAGCTAAAAATATAAAGCAATGAAATAAAGAGATAATAGTCAGAACAATAGAATATAAACACAATTAAGTAACAGAAGATTAAAAAATGAAGAAAATTTAAATAACACCAAGATTATGAAGCAAGTAAATAATGAAAATAAATAAAAAATCAAATGTAAAACTGAGATAGGATAGATAAAAGGACAGAATAAATAAAATAAAAAATATAAAAGGCCAAAAATAGAACAAAAAATTAAATAAATAAAAGGACAGTTTAAACTTTCAATAGATATCAATGAAACCAGACCTTTCAAGCTAGTTTAGAGCATTTCCATTGGTCTGTTCATCAGGAAATTTGCACACAGTGTAAACTGCATCTGTCGGGTTTAAACGATGTAGAAAAATAAATACTGACAAAGATGGAGACATGTTTTTCTTTGGGCAGTGACGATATATAGGAATGGCTGCAGCTTGGAGCTAAAGAGAAAATGATGAAACTACAAATGATTGTGATGGAAAAGCAGGCCAAGGAGGACCATTACTGAGCAATTGGCCACCGCATAATCAACAGTATGGAGTATCTTGAAATAGAAACTCCTGGAGGAGCAAGCGGTTTGCACCGTCCAACACAGCAGCTGACGAGTTCCAGGAAACATTTGCAATATTGGTTTATGAACAGATGATATGAAGATAAACCAACTAAAAATGGAAATGGAAAAAAGTGTTGGAGGGGAAAGTGGGTTTACATATCAATGGAGGTATCTGAATGTGAAATGAGAAACTTAAGACTTTATTTACTGTGGTGGTGATGGGAACCAGAGGTTGTGATGTCTACAATGCAAATATAGCCATTTTATTTGGTATCCAAACAACCAGTGAACCTTCACATGTTTCTATTTGTAATGTTGACGTTGGGCAGATAATCAGTGGCATCCCCACTCAGGCATTAGGCAACATATTCCCTAACCATTTTACATAACAGCTTTCTGTAATGTAGCCTTAAGAGACAATAATAGCTTTGGACGTCTGGTTCCTATCACCACTGCTGTAAACAACTCTGTCTCCAAACGTTCCTCTAGAGTGAAGCATTTCACTAAACCACTCCAATTGACTTTGTTTACATCTTTGTTTAAATCTGGAGTCCCCTGTTGGACACAATGCTATATTGTGGCCTGGACATTAATGGTTGCCTTTGGAAACTGACACTGAATGCTTATGCAAGTGATGGTGATACTAGAAGAATGAATCTTAAAGTATACAAAGCATCTATATGACCATTAAAATGCTAGAAATGCTTCCATCCCCAACAGACAGAAGATGATAATGCAGAAAAATATGCTTTAGAAAAATAAAATAGAAACTAACCAAGTCTCCTGACCTAAATCTAGTTGAGTGTTCATATCAGAGGAATCTAAAGTCATAAAAACTCTTGTCCTCGTGAAGCATCTCCAAGAACTGGTGATGCCAGTGGTTTCTAAACTTGAAACAGCTATTAAAACTAATTAAAGTGTGGCCAAATGCTAACTTTACAATATAGTTTGCTATAACCCTTTAAAAGGTCAGGAACCTCTGGCAGGTCCAAGTTTCTATTTCTCACTCCAACAGATCAAGAATAGAAGAAGATCTTAATAACTTTGCATGGCCTTTCATGTCATTACCAAATTATAGGCTTTAGTCTGGGCTTGTAAGGGTTAAATGCATGTATTCTTTGTTGTAAAATACAAATATCCATGGAACAGGTATCATCTGGGTGGTGGATCACTCACAGCAGTGCTGCTGCAGCTTTAGTGTAACTACTGGACTGAGAACAGTCCAACCAAAACTATCCAGAGTCCTCAAATGATGAACTACAGAAGGACCGACTCTCAAGCCATGCAGCAGCAGATGAGCTACTGTCTCTGACTTTACATCTACAAGGCGGCAAGTAGTACAAGTGTCTAATAGAGTGGACAGTGAGTGGACACAATGTTTAAACACTCCAGCAGCACTGCTGTGTCCGATCCACTCACACCAGCACCACACACCAGCACGTCAGTGTCACTGCAGTGCTGAGAATGATCCGCCACCCACGTAATACCTGCTCTGTGGTGGTCCTCAGGGGGTCCTGCCCATTCAAGAACAGAGTGTACAGAGACGGACTACAGTCTGGTGAGTGTAGACACACGGAGATGGTTATAACGTTATGGCTGGCCGGTGTACGTGCTCCACGAAGCATGCATGAAAAAGTGACCTCATCATTCAACGCGTTTTCATATCCAGTTGGAAAGAAGGCTAATCCAACCCCCCTCCAACACCACCACCGGGGGCTGGAGCTCGAACCACGGATCCCCCCAAACCCAAAGCCAGCATTGGGCTTCACCTCGCCTAAAAAAACCCGACTGCAGTGAATCTTCTCCCGGCTACAGACGAACCGCCCGCTGCGGACTCGGTTAAGGAGGCTGGCGAGCGGGGAGCTAAGTTCAGCTTCGTGATGCTCTGCAGCCGCTTTGCCGCAGCCGAGCTCTCCAGTCACGCCGAGGATTCGTGTTAATAATAATAATAATAATAATAATATTATACATACATGTATGTAGCCGAGGGGAATTCGCTCGGTGACATCGACATGCCTGACGTCACGCTCGCCTAAAACAGAGACTACGGTGGTCTCCTGGCATTCCGCCCTAATATATATATATATATATATATATATATATATATATATATACACACTCACACAAAGTAGTCCCCCCCTTAGCGGCAGCAGAAAAGGCTGATACAACAGTCAGTCAGTCAGTCTGAGGGGGGGTGATGGGACTTGGAACACTGTGAACCTTTTCTTTAATACATACAGATCGAAAACCATTGAAGCTGGAGGTTTAACAGCCACCGCTCTCGACACACCGGATTAAACGGCGGCTGTAATCAGAGCCGGAGTGTTAACGGTCGCCCCCGCCTTGCACCGCAGCCGGGAGCACAATTAGAGCAGACTTAACATATTCCCGTCAGCGAGATGAAGTTACTAACTTGTCTCCAGCAGCAAATTACGGCCATAATTTCGGCGAACACTTTAAAAAATTAAGGTTAATGTGCCTGTGAGACGTAAAGCCGACTCGCGAGCTCATCATTTACACGAAATTCAAAGTGTCAACGGGCTTAGCCGAATGCTAACTTACAGAGTGGCTGAGATTTTACCATCGGGAGCAAAATAGGATATTAAAACCCGCATATTATGAGTCAGAGTGGTGTGTTTTTAGTCAAAAATGCCCCAAAAATCAACCGGTCTGCATTCATATGTGGAGAAATCATGTCTTACCGTGTCTGAGTGTCTCCCCGCTGACTGACTGACTGACTGGCGCTCGCAGTGTGCCCAGCTCCGCTCGCTTGGCCACGCCCACGGAGCGCCCCAAGCCCCGCCCCGCCCCAGGCTCCGCCCCCCACATCTCAGGAAACGTCATATCTAATAGAGTGAGTACAGCTTGAAGACGTACATCCAGATCTCCCCATGCAGAGGCTCTGAGACTGAAGTCTGATCAGTTCTATTGTTTGTTTGCCTCCCAGGCTTTCATTCGCTCGCCTCACTCCCTCAAAAAGCTGAATGAAGGTCTTTAATGACACGGCTGTGCTTCCCGGATCTTCTATCCGCTGGATAGTGCAGTCAGGGGACCCCTGTGGAGAGAAGAGAATGAAGACAGATTTGGGTTTGGTTATCTTCCACGTCACCGGGATCACTGCGGAGAAGGGAACACAAGGAGCGCCGCAGAGACTGTGGCTTCCTTTAAAGAGCATCCTAACCTCACACCGACAGCGACAGGAGGAATGAGATAGAGATGCTGTTTCAAACAGAGAGCAGAGATCCAGATGAGGTTTTAGCTACTTCACCTATAAGCACCCATAAAATAAGGATGACCCTGTGATAGGTTGTTTGCAAATGATGTCACGTCACATAGGGGGCGCTATCACACTCTCTCAGAATGTCTGTGTCTGACCCTTCGTCTGCGGTCAGGACGAGAGACTCACCTTCCTGTTCCAGTTTCTTGTAGCTGTAGTTTTAAATCTTTCACCAGTGACCAGTCACATCACCCCCAGACCAACTGTTCACTCTACAATACTCACTCCTACCGAGCACACAAGGGTGAAGCAGCTCGTTCACCAGTTTTCCTGTTCCACCTTAAACAGTCCAGCAGGAGCCAGAATGTACCTGCAGCTCCATTTAAGGTGGAAACAGGAGAACTGGTGAAGGAGAAGCTGAGCTGATGGTGGTCAGTAGGAGTGAGTATTGTAGTGTGTAAGGGTGATCTGGGGGTGAACACTGGTGGTCAGTAGGAGTGAGTGTTGTAGTGTGTAAGGGTGATCTGGGGGTGAACACTGGTAATACATTTAAAAGCGTACTCTGTTCCTCACCTCCATCTCCTCCACTCTGTTCCTCACCCCCATCTCCTGCACTCTGTTCCTCACCTCCATCACCTCCACTCTGCTCTTCACCTCCATCACCTCCACTCTGCTCTTCACCTCCATCTCCTCCACTCTGTTCCATACCTCCATCTTTTCCACTCTGTTCCTCAACCCAGCCTCAAGAACAGCCTCATCACTCTTCAGACTAGGTTCTAGGTTCTACAAGCCTCAGGAACTGCACTGCAGGGACGAAACACAGTTCAAAACACACAAAAGATGTTGGTGTTTTGATGAAGATGGTTCTGTTTAAACACAGTATCTAATGGCAATAACACACAAGTATCTAGGCCAATGTACATACAGTACGATATCACTATAGCAGCAGTTGGACAACAGAGAGACTTGGAGGACATTGGCAGTGAGACAAATTGGACGAAAGCATGAGGCCTGTATTGGTTTTGCAGACTTCCCAAGTGTCCCCAGAAGATTAGGCTACGCAAGATTGAGTGTCCTGATTACCGTGTATGACCTTTTCTTATGATGATGATGATGATGATAATGATGATGATCTTTCTAATTTGGTAACCGGAGCTATATTTGTTCTGTCCCCTGACTGTGATCGGAAACTCCACTGACCATACAGGACCTCCACTCACTGTCCACTGTATCAGCTCCACTGACCATACAGGAGCTCCACTTACAGACTGTAGTTCATCTGATTCTCTGTATACTTTATTACTCTGCTCTTTAATGATCAGGACCCCCACAGGACCACCACAGAGCAGATACTATTAGGAAGGTGGGTCATTCTCAGCACTGCAGTGACACTGACGTGGTGCTGGTGTGAGTGGACCAGACACAGCAGTGCTGCTGGAGTGTTTAAACACTGTGTCCACTCACTGTCCACTCTATTAGACACTCCTACTACTTGCTGGTCCACCTTGTAGATGTAAAGTCAGAGACAGTAGCTCATCTGCTGCTGCACAGTTTGTCTTCCTCTAGTTCTTCATCAGTGGACACAGGACACCGCCCACAGGACACTGTGTCTGGATAGTTTTATCTGATCCACTCACACCAGCACAACACACACTAACACTCCACCAAACCGTCAGTGTCACTGCAGTGCTGAGAATGACCCACCTCCCTAATAGTATCTGCTCTGTGGTGGTCCTGTGGGGGTCCTGATCATTAAAGAGCAGAGTAATAAAGTATACAGAGAATCAGATGAACTACAGTCTGTAAGTGGAGCTCCTGTATGGTCAGTGGAGCTGATACAGTGGACAGTGAGTGGAGCTCCTGTATGGTCAGTGGAGCTGATACAGTGGACAGTGAGTGGAGGTCCTGTATGGTCAGTGGAGCTGATACAGTGGACAGTGAGTGGAGGTCCTGTATGGTCAGTGGAGCTGATACAGTGGACAGTGAGTGGAGGTCCTGTATGGTCAGTGGAGCTGATACAGTGGACAGTGAGTGGAGGTCCTGTATGGTCAGTGGAGCTGATACAGTGGACAGTGAGTGGAGGTCCTGTATGGTCAGTGGAGCTGATACAGTGGACAGTGAGTGGAGGTCCTGTATGGTCAGTGGAGCTGATACAGTGGACAGTGAGTGGAGCTCCTGTATGGTCAGTGGAGCTGATACAGTGGACAGTGAATGGAGGTCCTGTATGGTCAGTGGAGCTGATACAGTGGACAGTGAGTGGAGGTCCTGTATGGTCAGTGGAGCTGATACAGTGGTCAGTGAGTGTAGGTCCTGTATGGTTAGTGGAGCTGATACAGTGGACAGTGAGTGGAGGTCCTGTATGGTCAGTGGAGCTGATACAGTGGACAGTGAATGGAGGTCCTGTATGGTCAGTGGAGCTGATACAGTGGACAGTGAGTGGAGCTCCTGTATGGTCAGTGGAGCTGATACAGTGGACAGTGAATGGAGGTCCTGTATGGTCAGTGGAGCTGATACAGTGGACAGTGAGTGGAGGTCCTGTATGGTCAGTGGAGCTGATACAGTGGACAGTGAGTGGAGGTCCTGTATGTTCAGTGGAGCTGATACAGTGGACAGTGAGTGTAGGTCCTGTATGGTCAGTGGAGCTGATACAGTGGACAGTGAGTGGAGCTCCTGTATGGTCAGTGGAGCTGATACAGTGGACAGTGAGTGGAGCTCCTGTATGGTCAGTGGAGCTGATACAGTGGACAGTGAATGGAGGTCCTGTATGGTCAGTGGAGCTGATACAGTGGACAGTAAGAGTGTAGGTATACGTTGGAGATGATAGGTGGACAGTGGAAGGGACACGTCCCCCAGAATATTCAGATGTAGTCAAAAATATACTGATATGGAAAACATTAATAAACATACTCCTCTCACTGGCTCTGCAGAGCGTTAGTATCTGTCACTGTTTCCTCGGTAGATGATGGGACGCTTATCGTCACGGCAGCGTTTCACTTCAGGAGTCTTTACAGCAACCCTGACAACCGAGCGAGAGCTGAAAGGCCAATTTACGCTTAGCTGTGAAATTAATTATCCACACATTAACGAACGCACTCAACTAATCTTAATGTTATTACGTTATATTCCTTACAATGACAAGAAATCTGTTTTTAAATTTTGTATATTTTATGCCCCTCCATGTTAGATGTGGTCGCCCCCCAGTATTCAGTTCTTAACTACAGCTTTGAAAGTTCTTCATGCCTTTCCTCTGATGTGTTCCTTCCCTGAACGTTCTCAAGAGAATCTGGGCCAAATCCTGGTGGTCTGCTAAACTTCAGCAAGACTTCTGAGGAGTGTTACGAGCTGGTCTAGGGTCAGGCTGTAACTGAAACTGAGAGTGGGTTCTCTCCCCTGACCTCTGCTGGACCAAACACCGGACACTGTTCAAACCAGAAGACTGCAGGTTTATTATCAACAGATGAGTGATGGATGGGACAGTGTCTTCAGGGACGGGCGAACTCCAACACAACAAACAAAACAACTAAAGAAAGAAATCTAACTAAACCTGAAAACAAAGTAAACACAAATACACCAAACTACCCCTAACTCCCCTAACTACCTCTAACTACCCTAACTCCCCTAACTACCTCTAACTCCCCTACCTCTAACTCCCCCTAACTCCCCTAACTACCCATAACTACCCCTAACTACCCCTAACTACCCCTAACTCCCTCTAACTACCCCTAACTACCCCTAACTACCCCTAACTACCTCTAACTACCCCTAACTACCTCTAACTCCACTAACTACCCCCTAACTCCCTCTAACTCCACTAACTACCCCTAACTACCCCTAACTACCCTAACTACCTCTAACTACCCTAACTCCCCTAACTACCCCTAACTCCTCTAACTCCTCTAACTACCTCTAACTACCCTAACTCCCCTAACTACCCCTAACTTCCCTAACTACCTCTAACTCCCCTACCTTTAACTCCCCCTAACTACCCATAACTACCTCTAACTCACCTAACTACCTCTAATTCACCTAACTACCTCTAACCACCCAAACTACCCCTAACTCCTCTAACTATCTCTAACTCTCTAACTCCCCAGTGATGGTCAGTGGAGGAGAGGAACAGCAGTGATGGTCAGTGGAGGAGAGGAACAGCAGTGACGGTCAGTGGAGGAGAGGAACAGCAGTGACGGTCAGTGGAGGAGAGGAACAGCAGTGATGGTCAGTGGAGGAGAGGAACAGCAGTGATGGTCAGTGGAGGAGAGGAACAGTAGTGATGGTCAGTGGAGGAGAGGAACAGCAGTGATGGTCAGTGGAGGAGAGGAACAGCAGTGATGGTCAGTGGAGGAGGGGAACAGCAGTGATGGTCAGTGGAGGAGGGGAACAGTAGTGATGGTCAGTGGAGGAGAGGAACAGTAGTGATGGTCAGTGGAGGAGAGGAACAGCAGTGATGGTCAGTGGAGGAGAGGAACAGTAGTGATGGTCAGTGGAGGAGAGGAACAGTAGTGATGGTCAGTGGAGGAGAGGAACAGTAGTGATGGTCAGTGGAGGAGAGGAACAGCAGTGACGGTCAGTCAGTGGAGGAGAGGAACAGCAGTGATGGTCAGTCAGTGAAGGAGAGGAACAGCAGTGATGGTCAGTCAGTGGAGGAGAGGAACAGCAGTGATGGTCAGTCAGTGGAGGAGAGGAACAGTAGTGATGGTCAGTGGAGGAGAGGAACAGTAGTGACGGTCAGTGGAGGAGAGGAACAGCAGTGACGGTCAGTGGAGGAGAGGAACAGCAGTGATGGTCAGTGGAGGAGAGGAACAGCAGTGATGGTCAGTGGAGGAGGGGAACAGCAGTGATGGTCAGTGGAGGAGAGGAACAGTAGTGATGGTCAGTGGAGGAGAGGAACAGCAGTGATGGTCAGTGGAGGAGAGGAACAGTAGTGATGGTCAGTGGAGGAGAGGAACAGTAGTGATGGTCAGTGGAGGAGAGGAACAGTAGTGATGGTCAGTGGAGGAGAGGAACAGCAGTGACGGTCAGTCAGTGGAGGAGAGGAACAGCAGTGATGGTCAGTCAGTGAAGGAGAGGAACAGCAGTGATGGTCAGTCAGTGGAGGAGAGGAACAGCAGTGATGGTCAGTCAGTGAAGGAGAGGAACAGCAGTGATGGTCAGTCAGTGGAGGAGAGGAACAGCAGTGATGGTCAGTCAGTGGAGGAGAGAAACAGCAGTGATGGTCAGTCAGTGGAGGAGAGAAACAGCAGTGATGGTCAGTCAGTGGAGGAGAGAAACAGCAGTGATGGTCAGTCAGTGGAGGAGAGAAACAGCAGTGATGGTCAGGGATAGATGTGTTGCTATAGAGAAAATCTGATTACCCTTCATCACTTTCACCCTCTGCACGGCCCACCAGTCCCTGGACGTTCAGATGAAGCACTTCTTCCTTGAGGGCTGTGCTGAGTTCTTCTGGCTGCCTGTTTATTCCTCATCAAAGCTGAAGGCTCCCCGCTGACGTCTCAGATCTGCTTTTCAAGGTCATTCATGCATTTCAAATACAAAGTACGACTTTGATGATCTGGGAAGGAAACGCTTTGAGGGAAAAGGAAGTAGTTACTGATTTCAGGGACGCGGCACACGAGCCCTCTCACTCTCGTAAGCCGTCAGGAGGCTGATTCTCAGATCCTAAATAAAAACACATACGATGATGTCCAGCTGAGACAGGAAGTGACCGGTTGGTGGATGTTGTGCTGCGTGTATGTTGATGTGTTCTCAGTAAAAAAAACAAATACACAGTTTAGTAGTTCACAAACCCTACAATCATAAACCCCACAATCACAAACCCTACAATCACAAACCCTACAATCACAAACCCCACAATCATTAACCCCACAATCACAAACCCTACAATCACAAACCCACAATCACAAACCCCACAAATCACAAACCCCACAATCATAAACCCCACAATCACAAACCCTACAATCACAAACCCTACAATCACAAACCCCACAATCACAAACCCTACAATCACAAACCCCACAATCATTAACCCCACAATCACAAACCCTACAATCACAAACCCACAATCATAAACCCCACAATCACAAACCCTACAATCACAAACCCTACAATCACAAACCCCACAATCACAAACCCTACAAACACAAACCCCACAATCACAAACCCCACAATCACAAACCCACAATCACAAACCCTACAATCACAAACCCCACAATCACAAACCCACAATCACAAACCCTACAATAATACATTTACAATCACAAACCCCAGGATCACAAACCCCAGGATCACAAACCCTACAATCACAAACCCCACAATCATAAACCCTACAATCACAAACCCCACAAATCACAAATCTTACAATCACAAACCCTACAATCACAAACCCTACAATCATAAACCCCACAATCACAAACCCCACAATCACAAACCCCACAATCACAAACCCTACAATCACAAACCCTACAATCCCAAACCCCACAATCCCAAACCCTACAATCACAAACCCCACAATCATAAAGCCCATAATCACAAACCCCACAATCATAAAGCCCATAATCACAAACCCCACAATCAAAAAGCCTAAAATCACAAACCCCACAATCAATCACAAACCCTACAATCACAAACCCCACAATCACAAACCCCACAATCACAAACCTTATAATCATAAACCCACAATTACAAACCCCAGGATCACAAACCCCACAATCACAAACCCTACAATCACAAACCCCACAATCACAAACCCCACAATCACAAACCCCACAATCACAAACCCCACAATCACAAACCCCACAATCACAAATCCTACAATCACAAACCCCACAATCACAAACCCTACAATCACAAACCCCACAATCACAAACCCCACAATCACAAACCTTACAATCATAAACCCACAATCACAAACCCCAGGATCACAAACCCCACCATCACAAACCCCACAACCACAAACCCTACAATCACAAACCCCACAATCACAAACCTTACAATCACAAACCTTACAATCATAAACCCACAATCACAAACCCCAGGATCACAAACCCTACAATCACAAACCCCACAAATCACAAATCTTACAATCACAAACCCTACAATCATAAACCCCACAATCACAAACCCCACAATCACAAACCCCACAATCCCAAACCCCACAAATCCCAAACCCTACAATCACAAACCCTACAATCACAAACCCTACAGTCACAAACCCCACAATCATAAACCCCACAATCACAAACCCCACAATCACAAACCCTACAGTCACAAACCCCACAATCATAAACCCCACAATCACAAACCCCACAATCACAAACCCTACAATCACAAACCCTACAATCACAAACCCCACAATCACAAACCCCACAATCACAAACCCAGGATTAGAAATCCACAAATTCCAGACTGACCCCAGGAGCAAATCGAGAGGTGTAAATACACAAGTGCAGACTAGGAACACCTGGGAAGGGGAGGAGTTACAAACTAGATAAAAAGGTGAGGGGAGTGTCCAGGGGGCTGAGACAAGAAGGTTCTAGGAAACCAAAATAAACAGAAACACATGAAAAGAACATGAGGGCGAAGTATACGATAATTTAATATAATATAATATACAGCGTGTATATGTAAAACGTTTTTTTTTGCCCATGTGTTAAACTTAGTGTGTGGGCCACTAAGTCGGGGCAAGGAAGGGAAACTCTGAGGAACTCTTGGGCTGGAGTTCTGGATGGCTTTGGCTACTGAGACTTGAAGCCAGACCCTCCTTGCCAAGCAAAGAGCAAGTATACGTTGGAAGAGATGGAGAAGCTGAGAAGGTCGAGCTTTAGGTGCGGACCACTAAAGCAAAGAAGGAGGAACTCTGTGAAACTTGGGCTGGAGTTCTGGGTGTCTTCAGTTGCTGAGACCTGAAGCCAGATCCCAAACTTCCCAACTTAGAGAGATGCAGGTTTCTCATGTGCCAGTTGGAGGTGACTGATTTAAGAATGAATGCAATCGTGATATGTCTGAGAGGGCCATCATCCAAGGAGCCCCTGACTGGAAGCCAAAGAAGCTGCACAGAGTCAGAATGAAAGTGTCGAGAAGTGCTCAGGAGGATAACCTCTGACAGAGAGAGAGGAAGTGATGGAGATGAGTGTAAAACCAGTGGAATGATATAATGGATCCAGATTGTTTGATGGAAAGCAGGTCTGTTGGTGGGGTCCTCTGGGAAAGCCTTAGACTGAGGAGACGTAGGTTCATGTGGACTGAGTGGTGATTTAACTTAAAAGGTAGAGAGGGGTGGGTGGTTTTGCTCCCTTGATGTTGTATGTTAGAGTATTTGAGAGAACAGCGAGGTCTGACATATGCGGGTCAATGGAAACGCTGGATGAGACTGAACGTGATGTGAATTCTGAACATCTGAGAAGACGAAGAAAGGCTAGGAGGTGATTGGAGGTGGAAGGCGAGGTTTAGCCTTTTGAACCCCTTTGAGGAACAGAGAAATCTGAGAGTGATTTGAGGAAAGATGAGGTAAACCGGTTGCAAGAAATGTATTCCAGCTAAATATACTCTCAAAGTAGATGAATGGATGGAGTGCTGTAGGCTGGCTGATGTCTGGAAGGCCTCAGTTACAGTGAGGTCATCTGAAGGGTAGGTGATGTTGAGAAGGTTATGACCAGTAAGTCAAAAGTGTTGATGGCTGAGAGCTTTGGGTTGCAGAATTAGTTGTCTAGTTGTGGGTTTGGTAGGACGTACTGGTGTGGGTTGTTGGTCTGCTTGAGGCGTTAAAGATCTGAATTTCTGAAACTGAAAACGAGAAGTGAGTCAGCAGTTGCATGAATGGCCTGGAACATGAATGGCTCTGAGAATGATTTGGTGTTGCAATGAACGCCATGCAAGACAACGAATGAAGGGCATGACTCCCAGAGATCTAGGACGGCCTTGTTTATTATATGGACAGCAGCGGAATTGT
>CM038725.1:2327588-2350088 GCA_021613375.1 Megaleporinus macrocephalus | reverse complement strand
CACAGGATGGGCAGTTGTTCAGTATCAGAACACACAGGATGGGCAGTTGTTCAGTATTAGACCACACAGGATGGGCAGTTGTCCAGTATCAGAACACACAGGATGGGCTGTTGTTCAGCATCAGACCACACAGGATGGGCAGTTGTTCAGCATCAGACCACACAGGATGGGCAGTTGTTCAGCATCAGACCACACAGGATGGGCAGTTGTTCAGCATCAGAACACACAGGATGGGCAGTTGTTTAGTATCAGACCACACAGGGTGGGCAGTTGTTCAGCATCCGACCACACAGGATGGGCAGTTGTTCAGCATCAGAACACACAGGATGGGCAGTTGTTCAGCATCAGAACACACAGGATGGGCAGTTGTTTAGTATCAGACCACACAGGGTGGGCAGTTGTTCAGCATCAGAACACACAGGATGGGCAGTTGTTCAGCATCAGAACACACAGGATGGGCAGTTGTTTAGTATCAGACCACACAGGATGGGCAGTGGCTCCACATCAGACTGCACAGGATGGGCTGTTGTTCAGCATCAGACCGCACAGGATGGGCAGTTGTTTAGTATCAGACCACACAGGATGGGCAGTTGTTCAGCATCAGACCACACAGGATGGGCAGTTGTTCAGCATCAGACCACACAGGATGGGCAGTTGTTCGGTATCAGACCACACAGGATGGGCAGTTGTTCAGCATCAGACCGCACAGGATGGGCAGTTGTTTAGTATCAGACCACACAGGATGGGCAGTTGTTCAGCATCAGACCACACAGGATGGGCAGTTGTTCGGTATCAGACCGCACAGGATGGGCAGTTGTTCAGCATCAGACCACACAGGATGGGCAGTTGTTTAATATCAGACCACACAGGATGGGCAGTTGTTCAGCATCAGACCACACAGGATGGGCAGTTGTTCGGTATCAGACCGCACAGGATGGGCAGTTGTTTAGTATCAGACCACACAGGATGGGCAGATGTTCAGCATCAGACCACACAGGATGGGCAGTTGTTCAGCATCAGACCACACAGGATGGGCAGTTGTTCGGTATCAGACCACACAGGATGGGCAGTTGTTCAGCATCAGACCACACAGGATGGGCAGTTGTTCAGCATCAGACCACACAGGATGGGCAGTTGTTCAGCATCAGACCGCACAGGATGGGCAATTGTTCAGCATCAGACTGCACAGGATGGGCTGTTGTTCAGCATCAGACCACACAGGATGGGCAGTTGTTCAGCATCAGACCACACAGGATGGGCAGTTGTTCAGTATTAGACCACACAGGATGGGCAGTTGTTCAGTATCAGAACACACAGGATGGGCAGTTGTTCAGTATTAGACCACACAGGATGGGCAGTTGTCCAGTATCAGAACACACAGGATGGGCTGTTGTTCAGCATCAGACCACACAGGATGGGCAGTTGTTCAGCATCAGACCACACAGGATGGGCAGTTGTTCAGCATCAGACCACACAGGATGGGCAGTTGTTCAGCATCAGAACACACAGGATGGGCAGTTGTTTAGTATCAGACCACACAGGGTGGGCAGTTGTTCAGCATCCGACCACACAGGATGGGCAGTTGTTCAGCATCAGAACACACAGGATGGGCAGTTGTTCAGCATCAGAACACACAGGATGGGCAGTTGTTTAGTATCAGACCACACAGGGTGGGCAGTTGTTCAGCATCAGAACACACAGGATGGGCAGTTGTTCAGCATCAGAACACACAGGATGGGCAGTTGTTTAGTATCAGACCACACAGGATGGGCAGTTGTTTAGTATCAGACCACACAGGATGGGCAGTTGTCTGAATGCCTAATGCTAGGTTGGCTGTGTCTACCTAGATACCACAGATAAATACTTAACTCTATCGTGTTTTATTGGCTGTTTCAAGATTTTAGGCAGGCAGGAGCTCGATGGTCTATTCTGTTAGTAAAAGTGATTTGTTCAACACAAAACAGCTTTTTACAGATCCAAACAAGGTTTGTACTCTGCAAAACTCTGAAAGGTCCATGCAGCTAAATTTGTAGCCACAATCCAATCCATGAGTTTTCCCCTCTATGACATATGAGTGGGGATTGCAACTTTCAATTCTAGAAGTAGGCCAAAGTTTAAAACTTGCCCACTTTAAATGTGTTGCGTGCTAGCCTTTGCCATTTTGGCATTCAACACCCACCAGGCACTTTATTAGGTCCACCTTGTTGCATCTACACTTACTGTCCACTTATTTTCCGCTGACCATATAGGAGTATTTTATGGTTGTACAATAACTACGGACTGTAAATGGGCCGAGAATCGTCCAACAACCAAAACTATTAAGCCTACAGCGTCCTGTGGGCAGCGTCTTAGCAGGGATACATTACCAGGGCTACACCGCTATAGCTAGACTACCAGGGATACACTGCCAGGGCTACACCGCCATAGCTAGACTACCAGGGATACACCGCCATGGCTAGACTACCAGGGATACACTGCCAGGGACAGACTACCTAGTTCTTTCTCTGCTCTGACACGTATGATTCATCTCACTGGAGTCTTGATGATTAGCTGAGAAGCTGATTCACATGTATTACAGTGGAACTGTCAATCCCGGCTCTAGCTGCATGGTTATACTGTTATTTGTAAAGGACTAGCGTTCTGATCGATTATTGATTTGAAAAAATAGTTATTTCTGGCAACATTTCAATAACCAGTGGAAAACTCTCAGGATCCCTAAAGCTGAGAAAGGCCTAATGATTTCTGGGAACAGATATTATACCATTAAAACCACCTCCTTCTATCTCCACTGACTGACCACTGTATCAGCTCCACTGACCATACAGGAGCTCCACTCAATGTCCACTGTATCAGCTCCACTGACCATACAGGACCTCCACTCACTGTCCACTGTATCAGCTCCACTGACCATACAGGAGCTCCACTCAATGTCCACTGTATCAGCTCCACTGACCATACAGGACCTACACTCACAGACTGTAGTTCATCTGTTTCTCTGTATACTTTATTACTCTGTTCTTTAATGATCAGGACCCCCACAGGACCACCACAGAGCAGATACTATTAGGGAGGTGGATCATTCTCAGCACTGCAGTGACATTGTTGTGTCCACTGACTGTCCACTCTATTAGACACTCCTACTACTTGCTGGTCCACCTTGTAGATGTAAAGTCAGAGACAGTAGCTCATCTGCTGCTGCACAGTTTGTGTTCCTCTAGTTCTTCATCAGTGGACACAGGACGCCGCCCACAGGACACTGCTGTCTGGATAGTTTTGGTTGGTGGATGATTCTCAGTCCAGCAGTGACACTGAGGTGTTGAAACACTCCAGCAGCAGCACTGCTGTGTCTGATCCGCTCACACCAGCACAACACAATACTAATCACCGCAGTGCTAAGAATGACCCACCTCCCTAATAGTATCTGCTCTGTGGTGGTCCTGTGGGGGTCCTGATCATTAAAGAACAGAGTAATAAAGTATACAGAGAATCAGATGAACTACAGTCTGTGAGTGTAGGTCCTGTATGATTGGTGATAATCTCCTACAGGTCTTCAGTACGCTTCATGATCCTGCAGCGTTTGTTCCTTCTCATAACGTTAGCATGCAGTCTTTTAGTGAGCCGGTATTAAAGACGAACCAGGGGAGGGATGGAAGCGGCGGACTTCTGTGGATGAGTGTGGCCTGAGTCATCCTTCTATCACACGAGGGTGGCGGGGAGGTGGGAAAAAGCAGTGACTAATAGAGAGGAGTGCTTGCTTTTAGCTCTGTAAGAGCTGGGCTGACGGCCCCTCCGTGCTCTGCGATGTTGGTCTGATGGCCTTTTCCATGCATACCATCGAGAATGATATGTTAACAAAGCAGCGCTGCACTCTTCCTCCCTGTACTCCTATTAGAACAGTGCAGGAAGCCCCCCCACGTTACATCTCCAAATATGACCCCTCATGTCCACTCACAGGCCCTCACTCAGCAGTAATATAACATTTACCAACTCACACGTCTGTGTTTCTGTCCTGCATCCTGGAGAGCTGCTGCTGCTGGAGTGTATAAACACCTCAGTGTCACTGCTGGACTGAGAGTCGTCCACCAATCAAAACTATCCAGCGTCCTGTGGGCGGCGTCCTGTGACAACTGAAAAGCTGATGAGCAATTGAGTGGACGGTGAATGGACACAGTGTTTAAACACTCCAGCAGCACGTCAGAGTCAATTCAGTGCTGGGAATGACCCACCTCCCTAATAGTATCTGCTCTGTGGTGGTCCTGTGGGGGTCCTGATCATTAAAGAACAGAGTAATAAAGTATACAGAGAATCAGATGAACTACAGTCTGTAAGTGGGGGTCCTGTATGGTCAGTGGAGCTGATACAGTGGACAGTGAGTGTAGGTCCTGTATGGTCAGTGGAGCTGATACAGTGGACAGTGAGTGGAGCTCCTGTATGGTCAGTGGAGCTGATACAGTGGACAGTGAGTGGAGGTCCTGTATGGTCAGTGAAGCTGATACAGTGGACAGTGTATATGTGTGTATATGTATATGTGTTTATGTGTATATGTGTTTATATGTATGTGTGTTTATGTGTATGTGTTTATGTATATGTGTGTATATGTATATGTGTTTATGTGTATATGTGTGTGTGTATATGTGTTTATATGTATGTGTGTGTATATGTGTATATGTGTGTATATGTGTGTATATGTATATGTGTGTGTGTATATGTGTTTATATGTATATGTGTGTGTGTATATGTGTTTATGTGTATATGTGTGTATATGTGTTTATGTATATGTGTTTTTGTGTATATGTGTGTATAAGTGTGTGTGTATATGTGTTTTTGTGTATATGTGTGTATAAGTGTATATGTATGTGTTTTTGTGTATATATGTGTATATGTGTGTGTGTATATGTGTTTTTGTGTATATGTGTGTGTGTATATGTGTTTATGTATATGTGTGTATATATGTATTTGTATATACACTATTCTCTACACATTAAAATAATAATAAATCTATAAAATTAATCTAGATTAAACTCTACAGTAGATAGTGTGAGACGTGTTGTTTACCTGAATGTTCTACAGTCGTGGAAGCATCTCTCATTGTATTCGCCAGAGAATCTCTCCATGGCAGACAGTAGGCGTATGAGATCTTCCTCCCTCCCCCTCTCTCGCTCTTTCTCCCTCTCTCTCTCTCTCCCTCCCCCTTTCTCTCTCTCCATCTTTCTTTCCATCTCTTCCTTTCTCTCTCTCTCTTTCCATCTCTCTTTCTCCATCTCTCTCTCTTCCTTTTCATCTCTCCCTTTCTCTCTTATCCATTCTTCCTTTCTCTCTCTCTCTCAATCTCTCTCTCGCTCTCTCTCCCTTTCCCTCCACCTCTCCCTTTCTCTCTCTTTTTTTAATTTCTCCCTTTATTTCCATCTGTCCCTTTCTCTCTCTTTCTCTCTCTCTCTCTTTCAATCACTCTCTTTTTTCTCTCTTTCCATCTTTCCCTTTCTCTCTCTCATTTTATCTATCTTTCCCTTTCTCTCCCATTCCCTATCTCTCACTTTCTCTCCCTCAATTTTTTCTTTCTTTCCACCTTTTCTCTCCATCTTCCCTGCTCTCTTGCTCCTATCTCTTACCTTTCTCTCTTGTTTTATCTATCTCTACCTTACTCTCTCTCCCTTTTTTCTCTCTACCTTTCCCTCCACCTATACCTTTCTCTCTCTTTTTTCATTTCTCCCTTTCTCTCTCTCTCCATCTCTCTTCCCCTTTCTCTCTCTTTCTCAATATCTCCATTTTTCTCTCTTTCCATCTCTCCCTTTATTTCCATCTGTCCCTTTCTCTCTCTCTCTCTCTCTCTCTCTCTCTCTCTCTCATTTTATCTATCTTTCCCTTTCTCTCCCATTCCCTCTCTCACTTTTTCTCTCAATCTCTCCCTTTCTCTTTCTTTTTTCTTTCTTTCCATCTCTCCCTTTCTCTCTCCATCTTCCTTGCTCTCTTGCTCCTATCTCTTACCTTTCTCTCTCTCTCTTCCTTTATCTCCCATTCCCTATCTCTCCCTTTCTCTCTCGCTCTCTCTCTCTCTCTCTCTCTCTCTCTCTCTCTCTCTCTCTCTCTCTCTCTCTCAGAATTTCCCTGCAGGCACATCAACCTCACTCCAGAAATACCCAGCCTACGAATGGATGGGCCTCGCTATGGTAACAGGCCGTACCTTGGCAGCCCATCCGCTCGTTCAGCTCCCCAAACCATCCCACTCACATGTCTGAGACGGTGACCTGAGTGGCAGCGTGCGGGGGAATGTAGGGATGGTAAACAGGGAGCTTCCTCTAACGGAGGCAGAGGAACGGAGCGCTGCTTCACTTTACACCAACATCCCTCCCAGTGAGAGACGGAATTAGCCCGGCTGCTAAAACAACACTGCACAGTCCACGAGAGACAGAATTTCTCAGAAATATTTCTAAAAATGACTGACTTGTACTTAATAGATGTTTTGATGGTCGATTAAATAAACATCAGTGTGTTTTTGTCAGTGATACTTTTTAAAGTGAACAACATCAAACTTCATCTACATTCAAAGAGCTTCTAGCTGTAAAGAATCCCTTAATGTATTAGGATCGGGGGCCCCCCTTATATATATATATATATGTTGATGGGGGAACAAAGTGTAGTTCCAGATTTCTCCTGGACGACCCAGGCATCGTGTTTTTCTTGGGTTTTAGAACTTTGCCGTATGTTAACATGAATAAAAAGCAGCAACACACTAAAGAAAAGAGGAAAACCACTAAGGATCTATAGCAGGGGTCACTAATAGGTGGACCGCGGTCCGGATCCGGACCCAAACCGATAAACTATTGAGAATGTTTTAATGTTGACTGTGTTAAACAAAAAAATTATTTGGAGCTTAATAAATAATTGATTCAGTTCAGCATTTAAACAGTAAATATACTGAAATATACTGAATGGTATTTTTAATAAGTTTGTCTTTCAGTAGCTGATGGTATAACATATCAAAAGTTAGAAATGATGATGGTCCGGATCTTGGCCTGAGAAAATCTGCTCCTACTGGACGGTACTGAATTCTAATGAAATATTTCTGATTTATAGTAAAGCTTCTGAAGCGCCAATCAAAAATACTGTGATCATCTTGTCTGTAGTGGTAACTGTTTCTAATCTTTTCCAGGTATTACTGGCTGGTTCGGAGAGAAAGTGAGAGGTGGTATGAATAGAATCCACCCCTGCAGTGGAAATGCTAAACAGGTGAATATACTTCAGACACATCAGCCACAGTCACAGTGAATCACATACAGGCTGGAAACAGGATGTGGGCTTTGTAGACGGAACGCCGGTGCTTTTATCCCAGTTTGGTATTCGCTTGTTATGATGAAGTCATGATAAATTCACCGTCACGTCCGAGTCGAAGCCTCTACCGAGTTGGCTAAGTCTCTTGTTACTTCAGAAAACTACTCAGTTCTGATTCTAGAACGTTCCTTGTGAAGCAGCTGCAGTTGATGAAGTGATTTTTATTCTTATACCAATAAAGAAATACTGAGTTTGGTGCTGCTGGGCTCTAATGTTAGTTAGTTAGCGTTATACACACTGGATGTACCCTTTGGTGGATCTACAGGCTTGTTAGTCAGACAAGGGCTGACAAGCATAGTAAGCTATCTTGCAAAGGCAGAGCTAAAGCTTGTTAAAGCAGCAATAGCTAGCAAAAGCAGAAGTAGTTAGCTAACAAAGAGCTAAGGCTAGCAAGATAGCTAAAACAGAGATAATTCGTTAAGGCAGAGACAGTTAGCGAAAACAGAGATAGATAACTAAAACAGAGATAGATAACTAAAACAGAGATAGATAACTAAAACAGAGATAGATAACTAAAACAGAGATAGATAACTAAGGTTGAGATAGATAGCTAAGGTAGAGATAGATAACTAAAACAGAGATAGATCACTAAAACAAAGATATATAACTAAAACAGAGATAGATAGCTAAGGTAGAGATAGATAACTAAGGTAGAGATAGATAACTAAAACAGAGATAGATCACTAAAACAAAGATATATAACTAAAACAGAGATAGATAACTAAGGTAGAGATAGATAACTAAGGTAGAGATAGATAACTAAAACAGAGATAGATAACTAAAACAGAGATAGATAACTAAAACAGAGATAGATAAGTAAAACAGAGATAGATAACTAAGGTTGAGATAGATAGCTAAGGTAGAGATAGATAACTAAAACAGAGATAGATCACTAAAACAAAGATATATAACTAAAACAGAGATAGATAGCTAAGGTAGAGATAGATAACTAAGGTAGAGATAGATAACTAAAACAGAGATAGATCACTAAAACAAAGATATATAACTAAGGTAGAGATAGATAACTAAAACAGAGATAGATAACTAAAACAAAGATATATAACTAAGGTAGAGATAGATAACTAAAACAGAGATAGATAACTAAGGTAGAGATAGATAACTAAAACAGAGATAGATAACTAAGGTAGAGATATATAACTAAAACAGAGATAGATAACTAAAACAGAGATAGATCACTAAAACAAAGATATATAACTAAGGTAGAGATAACTAAAACAGAGATAGATAACTAAAACAAAGATATATAACTAAGGTAGAGATAGATAACTAAAACAGAGATAGATAACTAAAACAGAGATAGATAACTAAAACAAAGATATATAACTAAGGTAGAGATAGATAACTAAGGTAGAGATAGATAACTAAGGTAGAGATAGATAACTAAAACAGAGATAGATAACTAAAACAGAGACAGTTAGCTAAAAGAGAGATAGATAACTAAAACAGAGACAGTTAGCTAAAACAGAGATAGATAACTAAAACAGAGATAGATAACTAAAACAGAGATAGATAACTAAAACAGAGACAGTTAGCTAAAACAGAGATAGATAACTAAAACAAAGATATATAACTAAAACAGAGATAGATAGCTAAGGTAGAGATAGATAACTAAGGTAGAGATAGATAACTAAAACAGAGATAGATCACTAAAACAAAGATATATAACTAAGGTAGAGATAGATAACTAAAACAGAGATAGATAACTACAACAAAGATATATAACTAAGGTAGAGATAGATAACTAAAACAGAGATAGATAACTAAAACAGAGATAGATAACTAAAACAAAGATATATAACTAAGGTAGAGATAGATAACTAAAACAGAGATAGATAACTAAAACAGAGATAGATAACTAAAACAAAGATATATAACTAAGGTAGAGATAGATAACTAAAACAAAGATATATAACTAAGGTAGAGATAGATAACTAAAACAGAGATAGATCACTAAAACAAAGATATATAACTAAGGTAGAGATAACTAAAACAGAGATAGATAACTAAAACAAAGATATATAACTAAGGTAGAGATAGATAACTAAAACAGAGATAGATAACTAAAACAGAGATAGATAACTAAAACAAAGATAGACAACTAAGGTAGAGATAGATAACTAAGGTAGAGATAGATAACTAAAACAGAGATAGATAACTAAAACAGAGACAGTTAGCTAAAAGAGAGATAGATAACTAAAACAGAGACAGTTAGCTAAAACAGAGATAGATAACTAAAACAGAGATAGATAACTAAAACAGAGACAGTTAGCTAAAACAGAGATAGATAACTAAAACAAAGATATATAACTAAAACAGAGATAGATAGCTAAGGTAGAGATAGATAACTAAGGTAGAGATAGATAACTAAAACAGAGATAGATCACTAAAACAAAGATATATAACTAAGGTAGAGATAGATAACTAAAACAGAGATAGATAACTACAACAAAGATATATAACTAAGGTAGAGATAGATAACTAAAACAGAGATAGATAACTAAAACAGAGATAGATAACTAAAACAAAGATATATAACTAAGGTAGAGATAGATAACTAAAACAGAGATAGATAACTAAAACAAAGATATATAACTAAGGTAGAGATAGATAACTAAAACAAAGATATATAACTAAGGTAGAGATAGATAACTAAAACAGAGATAGATAACTAAGGTAGAGATATATAACTAAAACAGAGATAGATAACTAAAACAGAGATAGATCACTAAAACAAAGATATATAACTAAGGTAGAGATAACTAAAACAGAGATAGATAACTAAAACAAAGATATATAACTAAGGTAGAGATAGATAAATAAAACAGAGATAGATAACTAAAACAGAGATAGATAACTAAAACAAAGATAGATAACTAAGGTAGAGATAGATAACTAAGGTAGAGATAGATAACTAAGGTAGAGATAGATAACTAAAACAGAGATAGATAACTAAAACAGAGACAGTTAGCTAAAAGAGAGATAGATAACTAAAACAGAGACAGTTAGCTAAAACAGAGATAGATAACTAAAACAGAGATAGATAACTAAAACAGAGACAGTTAGCTAAAACAGAGATAGATAACTAAAACAGAGATAGATAACTAAAACAAAGATATATAACTAAGGTAGAGATAGATAACTAAAACAGAGATAGATAACTAAAACAGAGATAGATAACTAAAACAGAGATAGATAACTAAAACAGAGATAAATAACTAAAACAGAGATAGATAACTAAAACAGAGATAGACAGCTAAAACAGAGATAGATAACTAAAACAGAGATATATAACTAAAACAGAGATAGATAGCTAAGGTAGAGATAGATAACTAAGGCAGAGATAGATAACTAAAACAGAGATAGACCACTAAAACAAAGATATATAACTAAGGTAGAGATAGATAACTAAAACAGAGATAGATAACTAAAACAGAGATAGATAACTAAAACAGAGATAGATAACTAAAACAGAGATAAATAACTAAAACAGAGATAGATAGCTAAAACAGAGATAGATAACTAAAACAGAGATAGATAACTAAAACAAAGATATATAACTAAAACAGAGATAGATAGCTAAGGTAGAGATAGATAACTAAGGCAGAGATAGATAACTAAAACAGAGATAGACCACTAAAACAAAGATATATAACTAAGGTAGAGATAGATAACTAAAACAGAGATAGATAACTAAAACAAAGATATATAACTAAGATAGAGATAGATAACTAAAACAAAGATATATAACTAAGGTAGAGATAGATAACTAAAACAGAGATAGATAACTAAGGTAGAGATATATAACTAAAACAGAGATAGATAACTAAAACAGAGATAGATCACTAAAACAAAGATATATAACTAAGGTAGAGATAACTAAAACAGAGATAGATAACTAAAACAGAGATAGATAGCTAAAACAGAGATAGATAACTAAGGTAGAGATAGATAGCTAAGGTAGAGATAGATAACTAAAACAGAGATAGATCACTAAAACAAAGATATATAACTAAAACAGAGATAGATAGCTAAGGTAGAGATAGATAACTAAGGTAGAGATAGATAACTAAAACAGAGATAGATCACTAAAACAAAGATATATAACTAAGGTAGAGATAGATAACTAAAACAGAGATAGATAACTAAAACAAAGATATATAACTAAGGTAGAGATAGATAACTAAAACAGAGATAGATAACTAAAACAGAGATAGATAACTAAAACAAAGTAATATAACTAAGGTAGAGATAGATAACTAAAACAAAGAAATATAACTAAGGTAGAGATAGATAACTAAAACAAAGATATATAACTAAGGTAGAGATAGATAACTAAAACAGAGATAGATAACTAAGGTAGAGATAGATAGCTAAGGTAGAGATAGATAACTAAAACAGAGATAGATCACTAAAACAAAGATATATAACTAAAACAGAGATAGATAGCTAAGGTAGAGATAGATAACTAAGGTAGAGATAGATAACTAAAACAGAGATAGATAACTAAGGTAGAGATAGATAGCTAAGGTAGAGATAGATAACTAAAACAGAGATAGATCACTAAAACAAAGATATATAACTAAGGTAGAGATAGATAACTAAAACAGAGATAGATAACTACAACAAAGATATATAACTAATGTAGAGATAGATAACTAAAACAGAGATAGATAACTAAAACAGAGATAGATAACTAAAACAAAGATATATAACTAAGGTAGAGATAGATAACTAAAACAAAGATATATAACTAAGGTAGAGATAGATAACTAAAACAAAGATATATAACTAAGGTAGAGATAGATAACTAAAACAGAGATAGATAACTAAGGTAGAGATATATAACTAAAACAGAGATAGATAACTAAAACAGAGATAGATCACTAAAACAAAGATATATAACTAAGGTAGAGATAACTAAAACAGAGATAGATAACTAAAACAAAGATATATAACTAAGGTAGAGATAGATAACTAAAACAGAGATAGATAACTAAAACAGAGATAGATAACTAAAACAAAGATAGATAACTAAGGTAGAGATAGATAACTAAGGTAGAGATAGATAACTAAGGTAGAGATAGATAACTAAAACAGAGATAGATAACTAAAACAGAGACAGTTAGCTAAAAGAGAGATAGATAACTAAAACAGAGACAGTTAGCTAAAACAGAGATAGATAACTAAAACAGAGATAGATAACTAAAACAGAGACAGTTAGCTAAAACAGACATAGATAAGTAAAACAAAGATAGATAGCTAAAACAGAAAGATAACTAAAACAGAGATAGATAACTAAAACAGAGATAGATAACTAAAACAGAGATAAATAACTAAAACAGAGATAGATAACTAAAACAGAGATAGACAGCTAAAACAGAGATAAATAACTAAAACAGAGATAGATAACTAAAACAGAGACAGATAACTAAAACAGAGATAGATAGCTAAAACAGAGATAGATAACTAAAACAGAGATAGATAACTAAAACAGAGATAGATAGCTAAAACAGAGATAGATAACTAAAACAGAGATAGATAACTAAAACAGAGATAGATAGCTAAAACAGAGATAGATAACTAAGGTAGAGATAGATAGCTAAGGTAGAGATAGATAACTAAAACAGAGATAGATCACTAAAACAAAGATATATAACTAAAACAGAGATAGATAGCTAAGGTAGAGATAGATAACTAAGGTAGAGATAGATAACTAAAACAGAGATAGATCACTAAAACAAAGATATATAACTAAGGTAGAGATAGATAACTAAAGCAGAGATAGATAACTAAAACAAAGATATATAACTAAGGTAGAGATAGATAACTAAAACAGAGATAGATAACTAAAACAAAGATATATAACTAAGGTAGAGATAGATAACTAAAACAGAGATAGATAACTAAAACAGAGATAGATGACTAAAACAAAGATATATAACTAAGGTAGAGATAGATAACTAAAACAAAGATATATAACTAAGGTAGAGATAGATAACTAAAACAAAGATATATAACTAAGGTAGAGATAGATAACTAAAACAGAGATAGATAACTAAGGTAGAGATATATAACTAAAACAGAGATAGATAACTAAAACAGAGATAGATCACTAAAACAAAGATATATAACTAAGGTAGAGATAGATAACTAAAACAGAGATAGATAACTAAAACAGAGATAGATAACTAAAACAACGATAGATAACTAAGGTAGAGATAGATAACTAAGGTAGAGATAGATAACTAAAACAGAGATAGATAGCTAAAACAGAGATCGATAACTAAGGTAGAGATAGATAACTAAAACAGAGATAGATAACTAAAACAGAGATATATAACTAAAACAAAGATAGATAACTAAAACAGAGATACATAACTAAAACAGAGATATATAACTAAAACAAAGATAGATAACTAAGGTAGAGATAGATAACTAAGGTAGAGATAGATAACTTAGGTAGAGGTAGATAACTAAAACAGAGATAGATAACTAAAACAAAGATAGATAACTAAGGTAGAGATAGATAACTAAGGTAGAGATAGATAACTTAGGTAGAGGTAGATAACTAAAACAGAGATAGATAACTAAAACAGAGATAGATGACTAAAACAGAGATAGATAACTAAGGTAGAGATAGATAACTAAAACAGAGATAGATAACTAAAACAAAGATAGATAACTAAGGTAGAGATAGATAACTAAGGTAGAGATAGATAACTAAAACAGAGATAGATAACTAAAACAAAGATAGATAACTAAGGTAGAGATAGATAACTAAGGTAGAGATAGATAACTAAAACAGAGATAGATAACTAAAACAGAGATAGATAACTAAGGTAGAGATAGATAACTAAGGTAGAGATAGATAACTAAAACAGAGATAGATAACTAAAACAGAGATAGATAACTAAAACAAAGATAGATAACTAAGGTAGAGATAGACAACTAAAACAAAGATAGATAACTAAAACAGAGATAGATAACTAAAACAGAGATAGATAGCTAAAACAGAGATAGATAACTAAAACAAAGATAGATAACTAAGGTAGAGATAGATAACTAAGGTAGAGATAGATAGCTAAGGTAGAGATAGATAGCTAAGGTAGAGATAGATAGCTAAGGTAGAGATGGATAGCTAAGGTAGAGATGGATAGCTAAGGTAGAGATGGATAACTAAGGTAGAGATAGATAACTAAGGCTGGGCAGCACATAAAAACAGTAACAACCACAACATGAAGATGTTGGTTCACAACAAACAACCATAGCAGTTTGGGGGTGAGCTGACCAATCAGAGCACACTGAGCTCATCGGGAAGCAGGGTTTGAAGACATAGGAGTAGAACCCAAACGTACAACTATCAACTATCAACTATCAACAATGCTGCACGTCACACAACTAGAAGGTAGGAAGAGCTGGACCCCTACTTCCCCAGACAATAGAGTATCTGTGGGACCACCTGGTTGGTGGTGTCGCCTCTAGCATGACTCCAGATACCTGTGACCACCTACCAGGACCTTACTGAGTCTCCCGGTCCGTCTAGCTGCTGTCCGTGCTGCACATGGCGATCACTCTGGATATTAGCTGGTCATAATAATGTGACTCCACTGTTTGGTTGTGATACTCGGTTCCTCAGTCTGATGGTGTCAGTATCAAGAGTCTGGATTTCGTTGGAATCTTGTTTGAGGCTGAGGGCCGAAATCTCCAGCAGTCACAGCCTCTGAGTGAAAGGAGGAGACGTAGCAGGTGCAGCTCCCTCATCACAGCCCATTACTACGTTTCCTAAAGGAGGTCATGACTGGAGCAGGCGCTATCTTTAAATCTGGGCTCCTTCCTGTTGTAAATATCTGGACAGCCACCTGTTTCAGTGTATCTTCATGGAAGACAACCTTTCTGGTGTGATGTGTTTGCTTCCATCAATAGTTATGATCAACCCTCCTATTATATAATGACCTGTTTACACTTAAGCTGTCTGAAATACTGAAGACCATGTTTATTAAATAGTTATTAAAATGAAATATATATATGTTCTCATAGTTAATCTTCTGAGTATGTATAATAAGGTTATAATTGTAATTATTTTTGTAATGTAATACGAGGGTTATGGTTGCTGGTGCTTTTCTTATTAGTCATTGGGACTTCATATTAACTCCATTGCTGCTTCTCAGTAAGAGCTTAAGATTCTGATGGAAATGTTAAACTCTAATGTCATTACTCTAAAATACTCAGGCCATGTACTCATAAACATCAACCCACTGATAATATGCCAGAAGTGGTTAGTATTTTCTAATAGTAATACTAATAAGTACAATATCAGTCAAAAGTTTGGACACACTCATCCAGGTTATTCTTATGTGTACTATATTAATAGTAATAATATTAGTGAATAAGTGTGAAGAGATCAGAACTATAGAATAGTCGGTATGGAATTATTCCTGGAGCAGAATTAAACATCTGGTTGTGTTTAAAGAATGTTTAGAGGCTCTTTTAGAAATGAGCTCATTTGCTCTGATGCAGGTTTACATACTTTGAACATTCTGACCAGCAGCTTCATGAGGAGCCACATGAGCTGCTTCTCGAACAGGACTGAAGAAGATAGTGTAGATGCTGAGATCTTGTTCTGATAAACAGGTTTGGGGGTTTTATAGCTCTTATAAAAATATACATTCTCACATTGTATTACTTTAGATCAGGGGTGTTTAATTAGAGTCAGTACGGTCCAGTTAGAGGAGATCTCCTCAGGCCGGTCCGGACCATCATCATCTCTAGCGTGTGTTCTGATTCAGTGGTGTATCCTGTTTACTGAAGTATCTAGTATCAGCATCTTATACCATCAGCTACTGAAACACCAACACATCACACATACCGTTCAGTATATTTCAGTATATTTACTGTTTAAATACTGAACTGAATTAATTATTTATAAATTAATAATAAATGTTTTTACTCACTTCAATAAAAACAAGATCTACATTAAACAAACAGAACTCTTCTGAAAAAAAAGAGAATCTTAGTGTTTATTTATAGAGGCAGTAAATAAAGCAGCGTCTTCTCCTTAACTCAGTTTCACATTTGGACCTTTATAAACATATACACCTCTCCATTCCTGCCTCGACAGTGACTCTCCGCCTCCACTTCTCTTATTACAGCACCTTATTCTTTCTCTGACTCCCTTTACTCTCCATTCTTGCCTCAACAGTGACTCTCCGCCTCCACTTCTCTTATTACAGCACCTTATTCTTTCTCTGACTCCCTTTACTCTCCATTCCTGCCTCGACAGTGACTCTCCGCCTCCACTTCTCTTATTACAGCACCTTATTCTTTCTCTGACTCCCTTTACTCTCCATTCCTGCCTCGACAGTGACTCTCCGCCTCTACTTCTCTTATTACAGCACCTTATTCTTTCTCTGACTCGCTTTACTCTCCGACTCTCCATTCCTGCCTCGACAGTGACTCTCCGCCTCCACTTCTCTTTATTACAGCACCTTATTCTTTCTCTGACTCGCTTTACTCTCCGACTCTCCATTCCTGCCTCAACAGTGACTCTCCGCCTCCACTTCTCTTTATTACAGCACCTTATTCTTTCTCTGACTCGCTTTACTCTCCGACTCTCCATTCCTGCCTCAACAGTGACTCTCCGCCTCCACTTCTCTTATTACAGCACCTTATTCTTTCTCTGACTCGCTTTACTGTCCGTCTCTCCATTCCTGCCTCAACAGTGACTCTCCACCTCCACTTCTCTTATTACAGCACCTTATTCTTTCTCTGACTCGCTTTACTCTCCGACTCTACATTCCTGCCTTGACAGTGACTCTTTACCTCCACTTCTCTTTATTACAGCACCTCATTCTTTCTCTGACTCGCTTTATTCTCTGACTCTCCGTTCCTGCCTCAACAGTGACTCTCCGCCTCCACTTCTCTTTATTACAGCACCTTATTCTTTCTCTGACTCGCTTTACTCTCTGACTCGCTTTACTTTCCGACTCGCTTTATTCCCTGCCTCGCTTTACTCTCTGACTCTCTGCTTTATTCTTTATTAATGCTAATGTACCTTGCCTCCCAAATCTGCACAGATCTGATTGGCTGAGGAGCCTTTGGTGGTCTTACAGCGCACGTGATTGGTCTGTGAGGTTACTGTGCCTCAAAGCCCGTATACCGTAAAGACTAGAAAAGCTCCGCCTCCTAAAATAAACACTGTCAGAATTAAATCCTCCTCAGTAGATTATCAGTTATTTAGTATTTAAGTACTTTTTTTGACCTGGTACTTTTATACTTTAGTCAAGTAGTTTTATAAGAATTTACTTTTAATTTGGGTTAGTACTTTACTTAAATATCAGTACTTAAACTGGAGCAGTGTTTGGGCTACTCGACCCTTCACTCGTAGAAGTCTTGACCAGTGATATAAAGTTTGTAATTAAAATGAAAAGCTGTTGTAACTTGTAGTCAGATAATATAATCAATCATTCAAACACTGCTGATCAAACTTCTGGTCATATTTTCTAAATTATAATATATAATTTTAGGAAATTCTGGGGCACAATTGTAATTATTTACTATTATTATTATTATTATTATTATTATTATTACTACTACTATTATTACTATACGATTATTATTTAATTATTATTAAGTTTAACATACTGTCAAAATAAAATAAACCCAAAAATGTGCCAATACTTTTGTTTTATGCTTCATCAAACATTCAGTTCAGTAAATAAACAGTAGTTGTGCTCTGAAATGCACTGGAATATCTTCTCTGTAGACGACGTGTAACTTATTTTCACATCATTTGGTGAGCAAACTTTTGAATACAGTTATAATTTATACATCGTATATTTAAATTTCATTAACTAGATATCAAAAAGTATTTTTGAATGAGTTTAGTACCCAAACAAGTTAAATTATACTTTATTTTATACTTCATTTTTCTTTATTTACCTGTTATTATTATTTACTACTCCCATATTTATGAACAACTTATTGACAAATATTAAAAGTATTAAAAATACTGGTATTTCAAGACATTCTGAATAAATTAATGTATTAATTACGACTGAATTGTTGATGATAAATCACACATAAGCCTGTTATAATGATATTATGCTGCCGGTATGTTTAACAGATGCTCAAATGTAAACAGGGTTTGAGTGCTTCGCCTACAATCAGTGATATATTTAAGATTTGGGATTCTTATCTATCTAGCAATGCAGCACTGTTCTGCCTCTAGGTGGCGCTGTAGCAAAGTGATTCTGAAACAGAGTACATATTCCAGTATATGTTTAAGCATATATCTGAAAACTTGCTTAGAGTATGCTGGAAAAGTAAATTCTTATTCATTTCTCAAGATGAGGATTTGACCCCATTCCCATCCACAGACCCCGCCAAGAAACTGCTAAACCAAACAATTGCCACCCCTAAAGCTACTATCAGCGATGCTAGGGTGTAGTGAGTAAGCAGCCAGCCAACGCTGGAACATCTGCCCAAGATGGGGACCCCCAGGAAACCAAGGGGGATTTCACACACCAAGAAACACCAGGAATACCATCAACCCTGGGATTTGAACCTGCAACCCTCTGGTTACTAACTCAACTCTCCCACCCCATAGTTTCCTCAATACAGATCACCCTAATACGGGGCTGTGACTCAGAAACCCACTTTACATCTACTGTGTCATATGATGACTTGGCTGTACGCCAGATGCCGCTGGTTCCAGCCCAGTGAAACTTCATCGACTGCCCCTTCAGCCCCTGCCAGCGGGAGCTCATGCTTAAATTAGCGAAGGAGGTTTCGACATCACTCCAGAGAATCTGGTCTGAGTCCAAATGCAGACATATTAGAGGAGATTAATCAATAACCGCTGGCAGCTCCTTCCCCATAAATCACAAGTTTCATTAATGCGGTGATGCAGATGGGATCTCCCACGTCAGTGAGACCCCCAGCTTCATATATGCTGAGGAGGACTCACATCTTCTAGCAAACCTCAGTGATATACATATATACATCGATCAGCCATGACATTAAACCACCTATGGTCAGCTCCACTGACCATACAGGAGCTCCACCTACAGACTGTAGTTCATCTGATTCTCTGTATACTTTATTACTCTGTTCTTTAATGATCAGGACCCCCACAGGACCACCACAGAGCAGATACTATTAGGGAGGTGGCTCATTCTCAGCACTGCAGTGACACTGACGTGGTGCTGGTGTGAGTGGATCAGACACAGCAGTGCTGCTGCTGGAGTGTTTAAACACTGTGTCCACTCACTGTCCACTCTATTAGACACTCCTACTACTTGCTGGTCCACTTTGTAGATGTAAAGTCAGAGACAGTAGCTCATCTGCTGCTGCACAGTTTGTCTTCCTCTAGTTCTTCATCAGTGGACACAGGACGCCGCCCACAGGACACTGCTGTCCGGATAGTTTTGGTTGGTGGACGATTCTCAGTACAGCAGGGACACTGAGGTGAAGAACTAGAGGAACACAAACTGTGCAGCAGCAGATGAGCTACTGTCTCTGACTTTACATCTACAAGGTGGACCAGCAAGTAGTAGGAGTGTCTAATAGAGTGGACAGTGAGTGGACAGTGAGTGGACAGTGAGTGGACACAGCAGCACTGCTCAGGCTCTGTATCAGGCTAGCACTCAACTCTGCTGCTAGCTGAACAGGCTACTTCTCTACTGCTAGACTCACACTGTTTACTTCAACACAGAGTTCTCTATCAAAATAAAAGTCCCTGTAAAAAAAGCTACTTCTGTAAAGCTAGGCTCACACTGTTTATCTAAGTACACTGTTCTATAAAAATAAAAGTCCCTGTAAAAAAAGCTACTTATGTAAAGCTAGGCTCGCACTGTTTATCTAAGTACACTGTTCTATAAAAATAAAAGTCCCTGTAAAAAAAGCTACTTCTGTAAAGCTAGGCTCACACTGTTTATCTAAGTACACTGTTCTATAAAAATAAAAGTCCCTGTAAAAAAAGCTACTTATGTAAAGCTAGGCTCACACTGTTTACCTCAGTATGCAGTTCTCTCTATCAAAATAAAAGTCCCTGTAAAAAACGATACTTCTATAAAGCTAGGCTGGCACTGTTTACCTAAGTACACAAAAAATAAAAGTCCCTGTAAAAAAGCTACTTCTGTAAAGCTAGGCTCACACTGTTCACCTCAGTATGCAGTTCTCTCTATCAAAATAAAAGTCCCTGTAAAAAGCCTACTTCTGTAAAGCTAGGCTCACACTGTTTACCTAAGTACACAAAAAATAAAAGTCCCTGTGACAAATAGCCACATAACTGGTGCTGAACAGAATAACTAAAGTAAATTGAACTTGGTTCTGATGACACATAATAATAAATAACACATTTCAATGTTGTAAATATCCTAAATATCCTTGAAATGATTTCAGTTTATATTATTTGTGCTTTTAAAATATTTTCAGCTCATTGTAACAACATTAGTAACCATGATCATTTTGTTCATGATAATCATGATAGAACATTTTCATACCGTTTCAGCTCTACAAGGAAATAAACACTAGTCAAATATTTTATTTGTTATTTTGGATCTTTCCCTACGAGAAGAGCTCCACTAATATTAACTACCGCATCTCAGCGGCTCTTTGATGCGACTGTCATTTGGGACACACCAGTAATGTGAGTTTAAACTTATGCAAATCGAGTCCAACTCTCAAAAGACCTGTTTACAGTTTTGTGTTATTTCAAAGCCCACACAGATCAGTGGCGTCAGTCTGGAGGTAAACAATCGTCTGAAACAAATGCCTGGTTCCTTTAATTTATCTCCTCCACTGGGAGCTCGTAGCATCTCTGCTATGTGCCAGACACAAATTTGCAGCCTCTCAGCACCAGGTGCGATCCCACATGTAGCACCGGCGCAGAGCAGTAAACGGCAGCAGTCAGTACAGCTTAAATCTCTGACTAAACACTCTAATAATGACACGCTAGATGGCCAAAAGTATGTGGACGCCTCTTCAAATAATACAACTCAGAGGTGTCACACACATAAAGCACTCGGAATCCATAAAGCACTTGGAATCATGTGGAACGCCAAGTGGACCTGCGACCCCATTGATGGCCTTTTGTGTAAACTGGAATGCTGATTGTGAGCCAGACCTTCTCGTCCAACATCAGAGCCTGACATTACTTTTCAACTACATTCCCACAAACACTTTAACATCTTGGAGAAAGCTTTCCAGGAAAATGGAGGGCGCTAGCAGGAAGTAGGGCAACTCCTTATTAATGGTCATGGTTTTGGAACGGGACGTCCACCTAGCCAGTCAGGTGTCCATATATTTTTGGACATATTGTGTTTTTGAAGTCCAGGTTTGGGAAGCACATTAATTCTATGTATGTAGAAGATACAAAGCCAGTTGAAAGTCCAGACGCCTGATACAAACAGCTAACTAGTCTTTTGACTGTTATCAAAATTTTAACTTGAACTCTAACTTTGTGAGGTCACTGGTGCTGGCTGCTCATTGGGCACTGGGGAGGTGTGGCCAAACATGGAACCTGAAGAAAGCAAAGGACTTAAAACCATGTAAAGAAGTTGTTTGTGTAAAGATGCGTGTGTTGTTTATGCTGTTCTGTGTTGGGCTGTGGGCTGTTCAGCTGGAGAAGGTTGTCCTCTGCTGCCGTGTTCAATAAAAGAGCATTCACTTAACACTCTTATATATGGCTAGTCTCCTGAAGAACTATATTACATTCATTTCTTTGGTCAAGCATAAATAATTATTATATTTTATTATTATTAAATATCAAATATTTTTTTAACATCTTGTAGAAAGCTTCACTGGAACGTGAAGGCTGCTAGCAGCAAGAATAGGGGGGACTCCACATTAATGACAATATTACGGTTCAATAAAACAAGGTTTAACTCTTTAAACCTTGTTTGGATAGTTATATATCTTATATATCGTATATTTGCATATAAGAGCATTAGAGAGTTGATGCTCTTATAGAGAGTTGATGCTCTTATAGAGAGTTGATGCTCTTATAGAGAGTTGATGCTCTTATAGAGAGTTGATGCTCTTATAGAGAGTTGATGCTCTAGCACCGTTGTTTTTCTCAGTCTTTTGTCAGGCATCAGTGTCACCACAAATACACATTAGGACCCCCAGATTCTCAAATTATACAGAGAT
>CM038725.1:2282588-2322588 GCA_021613375.1 Megaleporinus macrocephalus | reverse complement strand
ACAGCAGTGCTGCTGCTGGAGTGTTTGAACACTGTGTCCACTCACTGTCCACTCTATTAGACACTCCTACTACTTGCTGGTCCACCTTGTAGATGTAGAGTCAGAGACAGTAGCTCATCTGCTGCTGCACAGTTTGTGTTCCTCTAGTTCTTCATCAGTGGACACAGGACGCCCACAGGACACTGCTGTCCGGATAGTTTTGGTTGGTGGACAATTCTCAGTCCAGCAGTGACACTGAGGTGTTTAGACACTCCAGCAGCAGCACTGCTGTGTCTGATCTACTCACACCAGCACAACACACACTACTAACACACCACCACCACCACGTCAGTGTCACTGCAGTGAGAATGACCCACCTCCATAATAGTATCTGCTCTGTGGTGGTCCTGTGGGGGTCCTGATCATTAATGAACAGAGTAATAAAGTATACAGAGAATCAGATGAACTACAGTCTGTAAGTGGAGCTCCTGTATGGTCAGTGGAGCTGATACAGTCGACAGTGAGTGGAGGTCCTGTATGGTCAGTGGAGCTGATACAGTGGACAGTGAGTGGAGGTCCTGTATGGTCAGTGGAGCTGATACAGTGGACAGTGAGTGGAGGTCCTGTATGGTCAGTGGACCTAAAGAAGAAACCTGGAGAGTTCTTGGTATCATAGCGTTTGAAGGTCTTCTGCTGATCTGTGTGGTCTTTCTCGGTTGTTAATAACTGCTCCACCGCTTCCACATCTTCTCAATCACGCCGGCTTCTCCTCCGACAGAGCTTCACAATAAAGACATCAACATATGTTTCAGTTCGCACTGCTGCCATCCGATGGATGTTCACAGAATCTCCATGCCAAAGCCGACTCTCAGTCAGGAGTACGTTCTGTAACTCTGGCCTCGCCTGCTCAGCCGCCGAGCGCTCTGTGTTCGAATGTTTGGGTCTAGCACGTCGCAGGTTGTCAGACAGATTCCCACCGAGCTGTCCACTCCGCGCGTACGTGTCGGCCGCGGAGCTGAGTCAGAACGGAGGTGAGGTGGGATTTACCGGCCTATGAGCAGCCAAACAGCAGAGAACCCAGCACTCGTACTTCTCAGTACACGCATCACACCCTCCCATCTGCTGTCTGGCAACCCCGATAGCGTTCTCTGCCCGTCAAACCGGAGATAACCATAGCAACAGCTGAGCAGAGAGCAGGGAGGGGGTGAGGGGGTGCAAGTCTGCATCAGTCACACGGCATCCCAAGTGCAAGACTACCATCTAATATTTACAGACGAGGATGTAAGTGAGACGCTCTGTGAGGAGGAGGCCGAGTTACAGATTAGATTCCCAGCTATGAGTAACAGGATGTACACATTTCTTTCTTTTGTCTCCATCATCACTTACATTCCTCATCCTCAGATAAAGTCTGAGGCACCTGAGCTGATAGTGTAAAAGTCTGATCAATCGGATCAATAAGAAGAGCAGATCTGATTAGAACAAATGTAAATAATCCTACAATACAAAGTATCATGAATATGTTATTGTGAGAGAAGTAGATCAGATCTTGATCCAATTTGAAGAACAAAGTTAGGTTCCAGATTTCTCCTGGACGCCCCAGACATTGTATGAATGTGTTCAGTTCTTGATTTAGCTTAATGAAGTACTGAGCAGTCAAAGCAGGTATTAGATCAGAACTGATAATAATACTGGGTTGTTTAGGAGAAGCTTGGAAAGGGTTAAATAAACACACTGACGTATGAAAAACACTACTTACTCTATTAATACTGATTAATATTTAATAATAAAGTGTAAAAGCTCTACTTACTCTATTAATACTGATTAATATTTAATAATAAAGTGTAAAAGATCTACTTACTCTATTAATACTGATTAATATTTAATAATAAAGTGTAAAAGATCTACTTACTCTATTAATACTGATTAATATTTAATAATAAAGTGTAAAAGCACTACTTACTCTATTAATACTGATTAATATTTAATAATAAAGTGTAAAATATCTACTTACTCTATTAATACTGATTAATATTTAATAATAAAGTGTAAAAGCACTACTTACTCTATTAATACTGATTAATATTTAATAATAAAGTGTAAAAGATCTACTTACTCTATTAATACTGATTAATATTTAATAATAAAAAGTGTTTACTGAGTAAATAAAAACTTCCTTATTAAAACTGTATATGTAGAAAATGGTACACCACCATACTAACCACTACACCACCATACTAACCACTACACCACCATACTAACCACTACACCACCATACTAACCACTACACCACCATACTGACCACTACACCACCATACTGACCACTACACCACCATACTAACCACTACACCACCATACTAACCACTACACCACCATACTGACCACTACACCACCATACTAACCACTACACCACCATACTAACCACTACACCACCGTACTGACCACTACACCACCATACTGACCACTACACCACCATACTAACCACTACACCACCATACTAACCACTACACCACCATCCTGACCACTACACCACCGTACTGACCACTACACCACCATACTGACCACTACACCACCATACTAACCACTACACCACCATACTAACCACTACACCACCATACTAACCACTACACCACCGTACTGACCACTACACCACCATACTGACCACTACACCACCATACTAACCACTACACCACCATACTAACCACTACACCACCATACTAACCACTACACCACCATACTGACCACTACACCACCATACTAACCACTACACCACCATACTGACCACTACACCACCATACTAACTACTACACCAGCATACTAACCACTACACCACCGTACTAACCACTACAACACCATACTGACCACTACACCACCATACTGACCACTACACCACCATACTAACCACTACACCAACATACTAACCACTACACCACCATACTAACCACTACACCACCATACTAACTACTACACCACCATACTAACCACTACACCACCATACTAACTACTACACCACCATACTAACCACTACACCACCGTACTAACCACTACACCACCATATTAACCACTACACCACCATACTAACCACTACACCACCATACTAACCACTACACCACCATACTAACCACTACACCACCATACTAACCACTACACCACCATACTAACTACTACACCACCATACTGATGACTTAGGTTAGTTGCTGTTGGAAGCCAACGTTGTATCTCCTATATAAAGAAAAAAACATACTTTACTTTTAATGTAAGTCAATTTCATCATGAAACTTCTACACAGTATAAAGGTCGACAGGTTCTTACAGACTGGGTCAAAACTGGGAAATAAATAGTCGCTTTACTCCAACGGTTTAATTTCCTGTGTTGTTTATTTTATTGTCTGTATTTGTATTTTGTAAAGAATTCTAGAGAAACTGTTTCATTCCTCTCTCAGCACCCGGGTGACCGAGCCTCTGACTCCACAGCAGTCTTTCCAGTCTAGTCTCTGGAGGATCCGCAGACGTTCCGCATTTTTGCTCCATCCATTTTCCCGACACACCTGAACCAATCGATCGTGAACAGCTGTGCTGCGGGAGGGATGTAGTGTGGTCTGTCTGGAGGTCGGAGATGACTGGATTGGGAAAACCGCTCTGTAGGACTATATCACCATTTAAATTATTCACATTGTTGGTTTAAAAACCCAAGTTTTCTTTTTACAGAACCGCTCCTGGTGGGCTTCCATACATGAACTGCTCACTTCAGGTCCTTCTACAACATTTCTTTAGGATTAAGTTCTGTACTTTAACTCCGTCCCTCAAACATTCACTTCTTTAACCGTCTCCGGTAGAACCACTGGTACGTTTAGTGTTGTTCTACTGTATGACCCACGTTCTCCTGAGATTCTCTTGATAGACAGATCATTTGATCTGATATTTATCTTTAGAATTTGCTGCTATAATTCAGAATTCATTGATCCATTAATGATGATGCAGCCAAACAGGCCCAAATCAAGGAAAAAGCAGGAACTCACTTTGCCTTAAATGTCTTTTGAGGAACCACGTTTTTGGTCCATTCACGATGAAATGTACACACAATGTAAAGCTCAACAGGTTCTTTTAGATCGTGCCCAAAACTGAAAACTGAAAATAGGAAGGTTGGTATAAATCAGAATTCTTTGTTTCACCAATAATGAATTGGTCAAATCATGATACTACCACCGCCATGTTTCACAGCTGGAATGAAGTTTCTCCACATATAATATTACTCCAACTTTTTTTTTACTTTTCTTATTGTACGTTACCTCCAGGTGATGTCATTAGGAAGCATGATATATACATAGTTACGCTGATGATACAAAATTCTACATTTCTATTCCTTTTGATAATCTACACTCCGTAGACAGACTTGCAAGCTGTGTGCGAGATGGTTCTCCGTGGACGAACTAAAATGTTTTACAATTAAATCAAGAAAAAACCTGAAATACTGATTCTCCGTACTGAAACTCTAGACTTGGTTCTTTAACGACTAATATCAAACCTGAAGTACGTAACCCGGGTGTGATCTTAGACTCTGAGCTGTTTAATGACACAGTCACTAAAGTACCTTCTTATCATCTGAGAACTATTCACTACAGTTTTTCACTGTAATGGTCAGAGTTGATCACTGTAATGGTCAGAGTTGATCACTGTAATGATCAGAGTTGATCACTGTAATGGTCAGAGTTGATCACTGTAATGGTCAGAGTTGATCACTGTAATGGTCAGAGTTGATGACTGTAATGGTCAGAGTTGATCACTGTAATGGTCAGAGTTGATCACTGTGATGGTCAGAGTTGATCACTGTAATGGTCAGAGTTGATCACTGTAATGGTCAGAGTTGATCACTGTGATGGTCAGAGTTGATCACTGAAATAGTCAGAGTTGATCACTGTGATGGTCAGAGTTGATCACTGTGATGGTCAGAGTTGATCACTGTAATGGTCAGAGTTGATCACTGTAATGGTCAGAGTTGATGACTGTAATGGTCAGAGTTGATCACTGTAATGGTCAGAGTTGATCACTGTGATGGTCAGAGTTGATCACTGTAATGGTCAGAGTTGATCACTGTAATGGTCAGAGTTGATCACTGTGATGGTCAGAGTTGATCACTGAAATAGTCAGAGTTGATCACTGTGATGGTCAGAGTTGATCACTGTGATGGTCAGAGTTGATCACTGTAATGGTCAGAGTTGATCACTGTAATGGTCAGAGTTGATCACTGAAATAGTCAGAGTTGATCACTGTAATGGTCAGAGTTGATCACTGTAATGGTCAGAGTTGATCACTGAAATAGTCAGAGTTGATCACTGTAATGGTCAGAGTTGATCACTTTGATGGTCAGAGTTGATCACTGTAATAGTCAGAATTGAATACTGTAATGATCAGAGTTGATCACTGTAATAGTCAGAGTTGAACACTGTAATGGTCAGAGTTGATCACTGTGATGGTCAGAGTTGATCACTGTAATGGTCAGAGTTGATCACTGAAATAGTCAGAGTTGATCACTGTAATGGTCAGAGTTGATCACTGAAATAGTCAGAGTTGATCACTGTAATGGTCAGAGTTGATCACTGTGATGGTCAGAGTTGATCACTGTAATGGTCAGAGTTGATCACTGTAATAGTCAGAGTTGATCACTGTAATGGTCAGAGTTGATCACTGAAATGGTCAGAGTTGATCACTGAAATAGTCAGAGTTGATCACTGTAATGGTCAGAGTTGATTACTGTAATGATCAGAGTTGAACACTGTAATGATCAGAGTTGATCACTGTAATGGTCAGAGTTGAACACTAATGATCAGAGTTGATCACTGTAATGGTCAGAGTTGATCACTGTAATGATCAGAGTTGAACACTGTAATGATCAGAGTTGATCACTGTAATGGTCAGAGTTAAACACTGTAATGATCAGAGTTGATTACTGTAATGGTCAGAGTTGATCACTGTAATGATCAGAGTTGATCACTGTAATGATCAGAGTTGATCGCTGTAATGGTCAGAGTTGATTACTGTAATGGTCAGAGTTGATCACTGTAATGATGAGAGTTGATTACTGTAATGGTGAGAGTTGATCACTGTAATGGTCAGAGTTGATCACTGTAATGGTCAGAGTTGATCACTGTAATGATCAGAGCTGATCACTGTAATGATCAGAGTTGATCACTGTACATCAAAGAACGTTTATGTTTATGTTCTAACTGTGCCTTCAGATCTGTGTTCAGCTCCAGGAACAGCTCACTCAACATGTTCAATGTGGTGGTTGTTGTAACTTTCTGTGTTGATAACGTTTGAACCACAAGAGATATTACAAATCTGATCGCATCAATTGATTTCTGAGACAGTTCTAGTTCTGGTCTTCGTTGATCTGCCTTTTGATCACCTTCTCATTGGAAACACTTGGCAGCTTTCAAGATGGCGACCATGTTTGGGACACAATCTAAAAGATAGGCCCCCTCACCCTTTACTTACTGGGGTATATAGATCTGTCATTTTCACTTTCCTTTCTGAAATAACAGGGCGTCCTGAGACTTTTGACTCACCCTGTATTCTGATAGAAGTGGATCTAACTGGAAGCTTCAGTCACATGTAACCCTGTTTAAGTGAATTCATTACAAAACCATTAATAAACCCTGTAAATGCATCAACCTTCCAACAGGAACTCAGGGTGGGGAAGAAAAAGAGGAGGAGCTCTTTGTTTTTTCCAGTTTTGTATTGTAGGCATATGTAGACGTGGTCCAAGGCTATTCGCATTCACATTGGCAACGTACAAACAGCTGATATGACACTTGTGTAGGTGCGGAGGCTGAACCAGAGTCATGGCACGATTCAAAAAAAAAAAAAGCCACATGTTGAAACACTGTAAGCATATTTTAAGGCAAAAGAACATCAGCCAGCGCTCGCTCTCACTCAGTCCTCCAGGTTTAGTGAGGAGATAGGAAACGTGGAGAGTTTGTGCTTCAGAATCAAGTCCGCCAGAGCTTCTCCTGCAAAGCTGTCATCCTCTAAAGCAAGTATGATGATGGGTTAACAAAACAAAGTGCATCAGTGTAAATATAATCAAATATACAGCCAAGATTCCAGCAACAAAGCCCGTTTAAACACAGCCTGTCAGATCAGCTGACACACAAACAAAACCCTAGAAGAGACCCAGCCATCGTGTATCTGCTGCATGAACTTCTGACTTGCATTTAATAAGCTTGTAATTGATTGGCCGGCCAGGCTGCCTTCAAAGTGCGTTTAAATAACAGCGTGGATAATCTGGGAATCCGTTTCTCCCAGCATGCTCCAGCTGTCCCGTCGGTATCCAGTGCACGTGACGTGATGGCTTGAGAAACTTAGAGCCGTGTGTTTTCTCGCGCTCTCATACGCTGGACTCCACACTTACATGAGGGGTCAGTTAACGATGATCCTGAAACAGTCACTGGTGATAACGGGTCAGAACGTATACAGGGCTGAGTAATTCAGTAAAATTCATTTGCGTATGTGATTATACGGCACTAACTAAAACCCCACCCAATGCCCCTAAAACAGAGTCCATAAAACCTGAATACTGCATCATATATATATATATATATATATATATATATATATACACACACACACACACACACACACACACACCACCCACTACATTAGACTGTATCAGCTCCACTGACCATACAGGAGCTCCACTTACAGACTGTAGTTCATCTGATTCTCTGTATACTTAATTACTCTGTTCTTTAATGATCAGGACCCCCACAGGACCACCACAGAGCAGATACTATTAGGACACTACTGTGTCCACTCACTGTCCACTGCATTGTTGGTTCACCTTGTAGATGCCAAGTTGTCTGGATAATTTTGGTTGGCGGACGATTCTCAGTCCAGCAGTGACACTGAGGTGTGTCTGATCCACTCACACCGGCACAACACACACTAACACATCACTCAGTGTCACTGCAGAGCTGAGAATGACCCACCACCCTAATAGTATCCGCTCTGTGGTGGTCCTGTGGGGGTCCTGTATACAGAGTATACAGAGAATCAGATGAACTACAGTCTGTAAGTGGAGCTCCTGTATGGTCAGTGGAGCTGATACAGTGGATGTAGATACAGGAGGAGGTGGAGGAGGTGGGGGGTGTACAGTCATTCTTATTATTTAGATGTTCAAGCTTTTGTATATGACTGTAATGAACGTTTATCACTAGATCTGAGCTCGTGTGACAGTTTGGAAAGTTTCTGTCGCTTAGTAATCAGTTTGTCCACCATTGGTTCGTCATTTGGCTCAAAATAAAAATCTTAAAAGGAGAAGATTCTAAATGTTCTGATGTATACAGAGAGAAACAGGAGACGCGGGAAGGTCCTCCATGTGGACGCGTGCTGATTACCTCGTGTAGGTGCTCTGCAGCTTTGGAGCTCGTTCTCCTCCACTAATTATTCTAGACACAGGTTCCAGGACAGCAGGAACCCAGTTTGAGCTCGCAGGATGGCGCGCAGGTTCTCAGTCTGGATACGTACCCAGGCTCGTCTCTCAGCCTGGGTCAGCGATCCAGGCCTCGCTAGCGGATGATGTCCAGATAGTGGAGGTCAGCGTAGAGCGAGTTGATGAGCAGGGATAAAAGGCGGGTGCTGTCGCGGAGGCAGTGGCCGGGGTACCTAATAAACTGGCAGACTTGGTTCAAAGACTCCTGCAGCTCCACATACTGCTTACTGCCCGCCATGGTCTCCAGCAGAGCCAGAGCCTGAGGACACAAACAGGTGGGAAGCGGACGCTTACAGGGACAGTACGAGACATGAACGTTAGCACTAACTATGACGCAGGCTATGTCTCTGGTGTGTAAACATTATATTTAGACACAGTTTACATTTAGAACACAATAAATAAACAATAGTATACAAATATGTAGAGTATAGACAGTGCAGACAGTACAGTAGACTCAGGTGGTGTGAGTGTACTAATACTTGGTAAATAAAGTGAGAGTATACTGCAGTGTGAGGTAGTACTGCAGGTGCTGTGCTGAGTAAATGCAGTGCTGCCCTCCCACCTGTGCTTCCTGTGCACCAATCAGAATTCACTGCTGACTGCTGGGAGGCGGGACTTGGCACATAATTTTAAGAGCTGCAAATTTGATTTGAATACAGTACATACAGGATATGTGGTCTGATGTACATGTATGTGATTAACTGTGAATTCTAATTCCTCATTTAATACTTTGTGTGTGTGTGTGATTTGGTTTGCACTGATCTGGAGCAGCACTATTAATCAAGGCTCTTAGGTGAGGCTCTTACCTGCTGGGCTTTAGCAGACAGCTGCAGGTCTGATCCTGGGTGAATGCGTAACTGGCTCGCTGAAGGCACCTGCACCAGGAGGAACGCCGACATGCTGCGAGCAACAACCCTGAACCTGCAGTGGACACAAAACATTCCTTTCCAGTTTCTGTTTGTTAATAAAGGAAAAAATGTGTGTTTTACTGCCCCCTAGTGTGTGTGGTCACTAGTGTGTGTATATGTGAGTGTTCCACTGCCCCCTAGTGTGTGGGTGTTTTACTGTAATTATGGGTTAAATACAGAGCTTACATGAAACAACAGATCATATACAGTATAAATGATAGAATTTGATGATAGGACCTTGTCAAAGTGGGCAATGCATTATGAAATGTGCTTTTTAATTACTAATCTAAATTTAATTACTAAAATAGATTTACATGCTTCAATTTTCAGCACTCGCCCTCTGAGCCGCTCTGTTAGAGCTCCTGTGTCTTTAAACCCTGCCTGATAAACCCAGTGTGCTCCATTGGTCAGCTAGCCCACTCTGTTCTAATGGTTCAACCATTAGCTCCGCCCCCACACAGCTGTGACTGTTTGTACAATGAGGTCGGTTCAGGTCCAGTTCGGTAGAACCTACCCAACCTTCCACCTACCCCAGCTAGACTGGAGCAGGATGTTTCAGAGTGGTCAGTTTTTACTGGTTTAGCTCTCCGTGTGTTGTGTGAGGCTAAACAGGCTGGCAGGCAGGCAGCATTAAGGATTGTGTTATGAGATGATGTCATGTTGTCACAAAGAAAAAGACTGGAATTCCAATGAGGCATCTCAGGCAGCTGAGAAAAGAGCTTTCTGTGGGAGAGAGTTGGTGCTTGTTTTAAAAATCCTGTAATATACCCTTCCCACCCCAACCACAGACTTATTACCCTCCCTCCATCCGGCAGGCGTTACAGGAGCCTTCGCTCCCGCACCAACAGGAAGAGCTTCTACCCTGAGGCTGTGACCCTGCTGAACTCTACACCCTCACTTTAGCCTCATTACTGAACTCACTGCACTGCACTGTCCTATTACTTTTGCACTTTTTCATTTTTGCACATCTATCTTTGTATATTCATACCTGTACAGTTCTATTTATATTCACAATCCTGTTCATATTACACTGTTTATATCAGTAGTTATTACTTACACTGTTACAACTTGTTCAACATATACTGCTCTGTGCACTCTTTACATTTCACTCCTTACTGTATATATGTACAGTAATTTATATTCTATTTTATATACCACCCCCTTATCTCACATTCTGTGTACACCTACATTCTATATATTTATTTATATACCACCACATGTACAATAACCTCAAATTATAGTCATTTCTGTTTTGAACTTTATGTAAATAATAATGTATTTTGCACTTCTGGCTTTGTACCTGTACTCTACACAATGACAGTAAAGTTGAATCTAATCTAATCTAATTTAATTTAATCTAATCTAAATACTGTCATGTATTAAACCTCCTCACCTGTTAGAGAGAGGGGACTTCTTTCCCAGGCCAATGGCTCCCAGGATGCCAGAGTTCAGCCTCTCCTCTCCCAGATGGGCAAGGCTTGTCTGGAAGGACATTAAAGAGAGTACCAGTGTGTCCAGCCCACACGGGTCCCCCTGATCCACTTGAACCTGCAGCAGGTGCAAGGCTTTGTGCCACCACAGGAACAGCTTGGCCTCATCTGCTGGACCACTGTAGTTACAGTCACACAGTCACAATCTCACATACACCTGTACATATACACCTGTTCATATATAATACAAATATATACATCTTTGGGGTCTAATATACAAAATCACAGAAATACATCACACTGTATCAGCTCCACTGACCATACAGGAGCTGCACCTACAGACTGTAGTTCATCTGATTCTCTGTATACTTTATTACTCTGTTCTTTAATGATCAGGACCCCCACAGGACCACCACAGAGCAGTTTCTATTAGGGAGGTGTGTGTTTAAACATTGTGTCCACTCACTGTCCACTCTATTAGACACTCCTACTACTTGCTGGTCCACCTTGTAGATGTAAAGTCAGAGACAGTAGCTCATCTGCTGCTGCACAGTTTGTGTTCCTCTAGTTCTTCATCAGTGGACACAGGACGCCGCCCACAGGACACTGCTGTCTGGATAGTTTTGGTTGGTGGAAGATTCTCAGTCCAGCAGTGACACTGAGGTGTTTAAACACTCCAGCAGCAGCACTGCTGTGTCTGATCCACTCACACCAGCACAACACACACTAACTAACACACCAGCACCACGTCAGTGTCACTGTAGTGTAGCTCCTATATGGTCAGTGGGTGTGTCCCAAATCCTAGTGAGTGTGTAAGTAGGCTGTCTAGGTAGTGAGTGTGTAAGTAGGCTGTCTAGGTAGTGAGTGTGTAAGTAGGCTGTCTAGGTAGTGAGTGTATGTAGGCTGTCTAGGTAGTGAGTGTGTAAGTAGGCTGTCTAGGTAGTGAGTGTGTAAGTAGGCTGTCTAGGTAGTGAGTGTGTAAGTAGGCTGTCTAGGTAGTCAGTGTGTAAATAGGCTGTCTAGGTAGTGAGTGTGTAAGTAGGCTGTCTAGGTAGTGAGTGTGTAAGTAGGCTGTCTAGGTAGTGAGTGTATGTAGGCTGTCTAGGTAGTGAGTGTGTAAGTAGGCTGTCTAGGTAGTGAGTGTATGTAGGCTGTCTAGGTAGTGAGTGTGTAAGTAGGCTGTCTAGGTAGTGAGTGTGTAAGTAGGCTGTCTAGGTAGTGAGTGTGTAAGTAGGCTGTCTAGGTAGTGAGTGTATGTAGGCTGTCTAGGTAGTGAGTGTGTAAGTAGGCTGTCTAGGTAGTGAGTGTGTAAGTAGGCTGTCTAGGTAGTGAGTGTGTAAGTAGGCTGTCTAGGTAGTGAGTGTGTAAGTATCAGTGTTCTCTCCTCATAAAACAGATTACTGAGACGCTCTAGTTAGAGAGAGACTGCGTCACGGCTTGTTCCCGCCCACTGCAGCACGTTTAGCTGGTTGCTAAGTTACCGACCGGCATCCAAAACAATAGCCCGAGGCTTAAAAATCTGCTAGCATAAATGCTAATGTCTGGAGTATAAAGTGTAAATGGTGAAGGACTCGTTACAGAGTTGATAATTAAATACTGTTTTGTGTGATTATATGACCAGAAACACATTAAAACTCCAGAGAATCAAAATAACTCACATTTTAAAACCACTTCACTGCTTCTAGATTAGCCTGCGGTGCATCATGGGATTGTTTTAGCGGCTGAGTTCAATACTTCTTTAAAATCAGGTCTAAATAAGGTTTCTCAGTAGACAGCATGTTTAAGGTATGTAAGTATTGGGACAGTCTACATGTCGGGAGCGCATACTATGACGTAACATGCTGCCTATGTAGGAGCTCAGTAGGATTTGAGACAGAACCTGTGAGTAGATGGTTTTAATGTCATGGCTGATGGGTGAAGGTCTAAATCTACCTGGGAAAGACTTGGTTGATCCAGGAGTTGAGCAGCACTAGAGTTCTCTTCTCATTCAGCAGGGTATACTCCATGTTGAGCTTCTGAAGAACGTATACATAGAGGGTCAGGTAGCTGCCCAGCGCCAGGCTCTCCTGGATGAAGTCCTCCACAGTCAGTTCAGGAACCTGGAGGGAGACCAAGATGGGCCCCCAGCCAGAGTACTGATCCACACAGCCACCTGAGAGAGAGAGAGAGAGAGAGAGAGAGAGACATTCACAGGAATACAGCAAATACTGCAACTGTAGTACGTGAGATGTTATATCTGGCATCCTCTGATCGGCTTCAAGATCAAAGTTCATCAAATCTCTACGCCAACAGAAAATTACCATCAGTGAAGTAAGACAAGATGCAGGCCTCGGTGGTCCGGGTCATGTGGCGCACAGAGGCCAGGCACGTGCAGGCAGCCGTGAGCAGTGGCAACACCAGTGGGCCCCGGGCCCTTTTCTCCACCCAGGAATGAAGCTTGGCTCCGAGCCCCTCTGCCGTTGACACGCTCGCTCCATTGAGAAGAGTCAGCATCTCGGCGAACAGACTGCATGTGGCCATGTGTCGCTGCTGCAGATCTGTTTCTAAAGGAGACGACGCTACAGTTAGCTTCACTGAATTCTGAGGGGTTCCACAGGGGCCAATCTTCAGACCACTCGTCTTCTCAATACATGATTGTTTAACATAATGTATTTCAAAAGAGGCAAGAATAAAATCACTGTCTCTGACTTTACATCTACAAGGTGGACCAGCAAGTAGTAGGAGTGTCTAATAGTATGTATTATACTGTATGGTCAGTGGAGCTGATACAGTGGACAGTAAGTGGAGCTCCTGTATGGTCAGTGGAGCTGATACAGTGGACAGTGAGTGGAGCTCCTGTATGGTCAGTGGAGCTGATACAGTGGACAGTAAGTGGAGGTCCTGTATGGTCAGTGGAGCTGATACAGTGGACAGTGAGTGGAGGTCCTGTATGGTCAGTGGAGCTGATACAGTGGACAGTGAGTGGAGGTCCTGTATGGTCAGTGGAGCTGATACAGTGGACAGTGAGTGGAGGTCCTGTATGGTCAGTGGAGCTGATACAGTGGACAGTGAGTGGAGGTCCTGTATGGTCAGTGGAGCTGATACAGTGGACAGTGAGTGGAGGTCCTGTATGGTCAGTGGAGCTGATACAGTGGACAGTGAGTGGAGGTCCTGTATAGTCAGTGGAGCTGATACAGTGGACAGTGAGTGGAGGTCCTGTATGGTCAGTGGAGCTGATACAGTGGACAGTGAGTGGAGGTCCTGTATGGTCAGTGGAGCTGATACAGTGTACTGTGGTTTATATAGTATATATAGTTAAAACTGATATTATCTCTGATAACTTACTATGTCTAACACTGCATGACTGTATGTTCCTGAATGAAGGTCTAAAGGGCCTGAACGATGGTTTTCAGGGATCTGCTCTTTTAGTGAAGCTGTTAGAAAAGAGTTCTCTTACCTGGAGGGTTGAAAATGACAATGCACTCCAAAAGCCTCTCCATCTCGGTCTCCAGGGAGGCCAGGCTGATGTTCCCGTTTTGATCGAGCGATGTCAGGAACTGCACCATCAGATGGAGGAAAGCTTGGCACTTCAAAGTCATGTCCTAAACGCAGAGGTGACCAGAAGAGTCAAATAAAGATAGATAACTTCTATGCTTTTACCCCACTGGAGATGAACTATGCTCACCTTGTGATGTAATCCCTCTAGAGTGGACCCGAAGCCAGCAGCCATCTTCAGGAGCTTGATAACCAGCTGTGAGGACGTGTCTCGGTTGAGAACAAGAGAAGCTGCGTAGTGTGTGTTCACGTAGGCGGTGACATTCTGGTAGGAGGAGAAGTCCACCAGGTGCCAGGGCAGAGAGGTGGACTGACCAAGCAGACTTAAAAGGGAGGAATCCTGAAGAAGAAGAAGCAGAAGAAGAAAAGAAGCAGAAGAAGAACAACAACAAACACAAGCTCTTCACTTGGGACCACAGGAGACCAGGTATTGATCAGCTGTGGCAAGTTTAGTCAGTGTCACTGCAGTGCTGAGACTGACTCACCTCCCTAATAGTACCTGCTCTGTGGTGGTCCTTGGGGGTCCTGGCTATTGAAGAACAGGGTAATAAGATGACCTATAGTCTGTGAGTGTAGCACCTATGTGGTCAGTGGAGCTGATACAGTGGACAGTGAGTGTAGATACTAGGAGGTGGCTGATCGGTGTATGTACCCTATTTATAAAATTAATTCAAAACATCCTTTTATTACTTTACAGGTCTTCTACTTTAATTCAACTAAGACTGGAACCCCCTCCAGAAAACATTCAAATGAGAGACATTTATTCTAATCACAGAATATAAGAAATGCATCAGGAATATTTTTACTGATACTGGCAACTGTTTTGCTATTAATTAAATGTTTTGGGTTTTTTTTTTTAAACTCTGTAATTTTATTTATATATATTTCCAAAAACATACTTTACATTCAATGGAACTCAATGGAACCAGAAAATAGCTGAAAAGCTATTTTGGAGAATTTCTATTGGCCCACTGGTCATGAAATTTTCACACAATGTAAAAAACCATTGGCGTGTTCAAATGATGTAGAAAACTCAAAATCAACAAAAATGGAGATACATATTTTTCATTGGACAGCAACGATATATATATATATATATATATATATATAATTTTTTTCACCCCCTTTCCTCGTTTTCTCTGTCTTGTTTAATCTTTTTATCCGTGTCTGTTCTTCTTATTGATGTACCCTTTTCCTTCAAGTAGCTTTTGCTATTTGCCAGGCTGTTATTGTAAATAATAATATGTTCTTATTAACTTAAAGGTTAAAGAAATAAAAATAAAATAAATTATATTATTACAACATAAACAGTGTTAAGTATTTAGGACTAATATCAGCATGACGACTCACAGGCTTGGTAAGAAGATGGTCCTCTTTAGCCAGAAAGACCATCAGGTAGAGGAGGTAGACCACCATGGTCTGGGAACTGGCGCTGGGCTGAGGGTTCAGGGCATCACTCAGTGAACTGACCCAGTTGACCTCACACAGCACTTCACCCATGAAAAGGAAGCAGCTCTTCGGACTTCCTCTTTCCACCTGGAGAACACAGAGCGAGGCTTATTAGTGGAGGAAAACACTGAGGGGGTGAGAACGCTGAGGTTTGAGGGGGTCTGGATGCTCTAGGTGCTTAAATCAAGAGTGTGTCCAGCAGGTGGACTGTACTCTTGACAGGTTGGCCCAGACATCAATGACCATCAGGCCCAGACCTTCAATTGATTCAATCAGATCTGCAGTATCTCCTGAGTTCAGTGCGCTGTTCAGATCTGAGTTCAGCTCCAGGTACAGCTCACTGAACATGTTGTTCAATGTGGTTGTTGTTGTAACTTTCTGTGTTGATAACGTTTGAACAACGAGAGATATTACAAATCTGAATCTTATTAATTCTTATTAATTATTATTTTTATTTCATTTTAACAATCGTAATGCAATTTTTTATTATTTTCAATGCAGATAGGGTTGGGGATTTCAAATTGGGGGGACGGGGGGTGAAATGCAGGAGGAGGTGCAAGGGGGGGAAATGAAGTGAAACAGAGAGAATCAGAAAGAAACATACAAACAACAACAAAAAAAAACTATGTATACACACACATACACATTTATACCTAAACAGAAACATTAACACAACTTTTTATTTAACAACGTTCACCTATTTATTCATGTGTGTGTATTTTTTGGCTATTGATTGTTATGTTATTTACTGTTTGAATTAGATGTTTCTAAAGTCGGTGTGTCTGATTGGTTCTGAGAGTGTATCTAGATAGTCTGTTAATAGATTTTTTTTTCACTGGATGATGGTAATGTTATTTTTTGTTTTCTATTTCATGAGGATGATTTTCTTGGTGATGACTAGCGACATCAAGAGTATTCTTTTGTTTTCTGTTGTTGTGTTAGTGTTTGATGTGTCTCCTAATAGGCAGAGTGATGGTGTTGGGTAGATATGAGTGGTAAGGGCATTAGATAGGAGGGTGATAACTTCTTGCCAGAACTGGTTAACAGGTGTGCAGTGCCATATAGCATGGATATACACTACCGCTCAAAAGTTTAGGATCACTTTAAAATTTCATTTTATGCAATTCTCATGCAATTCACAAACAATAGTGTTCATTTCACAATGAATGTAACTGTATCAGATGATTTTTAAAGAATAAAAATGTTTGTATTAAAGTCTATTTTTGTATAGAGGCTTATTTTACATATAGTCTATTATCAGTAATTCTCAGTCCTCTGTCTAAATCTCCTGGTACAGCCACCAATCCAAGTTAAGGATGTTATTGGACTAATTGGTTGTTAGGACACTCTTGCTCAATTGTGATCACAGCTGAAAAACATTCTACTAATAAGTGAGTATAAAAGGGAACAACATTCTAGGTTAGTTTAGTATCTGAAGATCAGCAGTTGATGGCTTGCTGACCGACTCACAATGACCAGAAAGAAACAACTTTCTTTAGAGACCCGTCAGTCCATAGTTGTGTTAAGGAAGAAGATACTCCATTAAAACAAGAACATTTCACTGTGATCTGAACTTTTGAGCAGTAGTGTGATTATCAGCATTGTTTTGGGTGCAATGCGTGTGTACTGGTGAGCTTGTGAATCCTATTTTATACACTTTGTGTGTGGTGTAGTGTACTCTGTGGATGATTTTATACTAAATGAGTTGTAGGTTAGGTAGTTAGTTCTGGTCTTCTTTGATCTGCTACAATGCCTTTGATCCAATATGGCGGCTTTCAAGATGGCGGGCATGTCTGGGACATAGCCCCCCTTACCCGTTACCGGCTGGAGTATTCAGATACATCATTTTCCCTTTCAGTTCTGAAATACAAGGCTGAGACTTTTAACTCACCCTGTACAACCCAGTCATGAAAAAACCTTACTCGCTCATCCAAGACCACCACAGGGCAGTGGCTCTATCATCTGATAAACCAATGTCTTGGTCACTGGTGGGTGTGTAAGGTTGTACCCCCCTCCCCACTCCTCCACTGGCCTGCTCTCACACTGCACTTAGCGTTCCGCCCTGAGCGCTTACATCATCACTCCGAGAATGGTAAGTGGTTTGAGGGTCCACATGCCAAACATGATGCAGTTGCAGCTCCTACACCGCGCTGACCCCACATGATATACAGTCATGGCATGTGGTCGTGTACCTACACCTGGTGTTCACCGTGTGGGCGGAGCTTTATTTACACTGAGCGAATCAGAAGAAAGGTCTGCAGAGCAGGTGTGTGTATGAGAGCTGTATCATATCAGTACACAGAGCTGCTGCAGTGACGGAGGAGCTTCTATAAACCTGCTCACTGACGGAGCTCTGATCTTCACTCGGCTGATAACACTCAGAGTATCACTGCTCTGCTTCTTCACACACAACTTCTGAACCATCCACAGCTCTGATAAGCTCTGATCTCACACCAGGCTGAAGCTGTGCTTCCTGTTCTCCAGCTTGTTGGAATTCTCTCCTTCCACCTCAAACGGTGCAGCAGGACTTTTTGAACTGTGCCCGAGCATGGAGTGACCACACTAGTCAAATAAACTGGACTCTATGCTCGGGCACTGTACTGATCACCTAGTGAGAGCAATCAGACTCTCCATGTTCACCAGGAGAGTAATGCTAGGTCTGTAATTCAGTAACGAGTATCTCACGTTGAAGAACTGGTTCATGAGGGCCTCGTCTGGATGGAGGTCCTTCCAAGGCAGGCGGCTGTACTCAGTGTGGTACGTATACAGCAGGTACTCGGGCATCTTAGGGGACGTGCAGGTCTCACAGTAGTGCATGAGATGAAGCCACAGAGCACCTCTCTGTCCTGGTAACAAGCGATCTGTTCCAAAAGGAAGAAAAAGGATGATTGTAGTGACACCCACCTCCTTATAACTCCACACACTGACCACTGTATCAGCTCCACTGACCATACAGGACCTCCACTCACTGTCCACTGTATCAGCTCCACTGACCATACAGGACCTCCACTCACTGTCCACTGTATCAGCTCCACTGACCATACAGGACCTCCACTCACTGTCCACTGTATCAGCTCCACTGACCATACAGGACCCCCACTCACTGTCCACTGTATCAGCTCCACTGACCATACAGGACCTCCACTCACTGTCCACTGTATCAGCTCCACTGACCATACAGGACCTCCACTCACTGTCCACTGTATCAGCTCCACTGACCATACAGGAGCTCCACTTACAGACTGTAGTTCATCTGATTCTCTGTATACTTTATTACTCTGTTCATTAATGCTCAGGACCCCCACAGGACCCCCACAGAGCAGGTACTATTAGGGAGGTGGATCATTCTCAGCACTGCAGTGACACTGACATAGTGGTGGTGTGTTAGTTAGTATGTGTTGTGCTGGTGTGAGTGGATCAGACACAGCAGTGCTGCTGCTGGAGTGTTTAAACACCTCAGTGTCACTGCTGGACTGAGAATCGTCCACCAACCAAAACTATCCAGACAGCAGTGTCCTGTGGGCGGCGTCCTGTGTCCACTGATGAAGAACTAGAGGAACACAAACTGTGCAGCAGCAGATGAGCTACTGTCTCTGACTTTACATCTACAAGGTGGACCAGCAAGTAGTAGGAGTGTCTAATAGAGTGGACAGTGAGTGGACACAGTGTTTAAACACACATCTCCCTAATAGTATCTGCTCTGTGGTGGTCCTGTGGGGGTCCTGATCATTAAAGAACAGAGTAATAAAGTATACAGAGAATCAGATGAACTACAGTCTGTAAGTGGAGCTCCTGTATGGTCAGTGGGGCTGATACAGTGGACAGTGAGTGGAGGTCCTGTATGGTCAGTGGAGCTGATACAGTGGACAGTGAGTGGAGATAGAAGGAGGTTTGATTGGTTTATGTCTGGGCTTCTTTCTTCCCACCTTTGAACTTGTCATGCAAGGTCTCAGCCAACTGCGTGTATAGGGTAACCAGACTGACTGCTACTGCCGTATCAGATTCAAGCCAGGGAGAACAGCGAGGGTTGCTGTGATAGAAGAGAAAAAAAAATAAGCATATGCAAGCATGTAAGACCGTCGTTAGATTAGTCACCACTTCAGCTCTCACTTATGTAAGCATGAGTCAGCAAAAGTAGTGATACCTTGCATCATCTGTGTCCAGCACCAGAATCCAGGGCCTGAAAAGTTTAGCCATTTTCGAATGGAGGTCCTGAAGAGCTGCACCAAAACATAATGAATCACCACAGGAATGAAAAAGCAGCATTAACAATACAGAATTATATTAAAATAAAACAAATTTCGCTATAATAGCAACCTCTGTCTGTGGCTACATGGCGTACAGCCTACGAGGCAACCGAGCCATAGAGAAAGTACTTTCAATGTAATACAGGGAGAGTCAAAAGTCTCAGGACACCCTTTTATTTCAGAAAGGAAAGGGAAATTATGTATTTGAACACTCCAGCAAGTAACGGGTGAGGGGGCCTATCTTTTAGGCTATGTCCCGAACATGGACACCCTCTTGAATGCTGGCATATTGGATCGGGAAGGTGGTCGTGTAGCAGATCAAAGAAGACCAGAACTGTCTCAGAAATCGATTAATGTAATCAGATTTGTAATATCTCTTGTGGTTCAAACGATATCAACACAGAAAGTTGCAACAACCACCACATTGAACAACATGTTCCGTGAGCTGTCGCTGGTGCTGAACTCAGATCTGATGGCGTAGCTTGCCCTTGATCCAATATGGTGGCTTTTAAGATGTATATAAATAAAAAGGGTGGAACAAAAGGGTGTCCTGAGACTTTTGACTCTCTGTAATACAGAAAGTGCGCTCTATAATAACCTCAGACCACCTTCTCATATCATCCACCCACTGTGTTATTAACCTGGGATGAAACAGTGTTGTCCCATTAGAACTTCTTACTGTCTCTCTGGTCTCCTCCCATGTAACTGTATTCATTTTGGTTCGCTGAGCTCAAGTTCTAACACAAAGGTGGAAGAAACACACGCTTTAAAGTGGGTGTGGCCAAATACGGTGAACAGAAACTATAGTGACGGAAGTGACAAACCAATATACGCACTCCGGAAAGTCGAGAGATTCCACTCTCTTGAGTAGCCAAACCATCTAAAACCTTGTTGAGAATCTTTCAGAATCTTAAAAAATTAATAACAGAGTTAATTACAATTAGGAGCCTCAGCCAGTGGCCAGTAGGGGTGGGCGATATGGCCCCACAATACTATCACGATATTTCATAGTATTTTTGTGATAACGATACTCTTGGTGATATCACAAAACATTGAATAATAATAATAAAAAAATATTTCAAGAATACACTACTGCAACAAAATGAAAATAAAATTTTATTATTGCATACGATATGATATTATATTAAAAAATACACGCATTTTTCATCAGATTTGAACAGAAGTCAATGATCCAGAATGTCACGATACTAAATAATGCACTCCAAATATCTCTATATATCCAGGACTGAAGTAAAGTGAATGATACTGGAGATAAAATCTGTCTCTAGTAGATATATAGGCGATATTATTGTGTACGATACGATATGGCACGCCCCTAGTGGCCAGTGAATGAAAACCTGCTACCAAACATCTTTACACTGTAAGATAGAGTCAGATGATGTTAGTAAACCATGTTGCTGTGTCCCTACCAATGTTGACACCAATCTACACATCACTCCGCCTCCCCATGTAAAGCTAATCCCATCTGAAGAGTGCTGCCGTCACTAGAAGCACCTGCAAAGTTTATTTCTGTTATTATTACTATGTGCTATAACGCTGAGCTACAGTGGGCGTTTTCTGGGTTTGGTATTTGACTATTATCACAGCACTGTAAATAATAACAGCTCTGAGTAACAGCTCTGCTGAATCAAACCTACCATCATCCAAAACAGCCGCTCTGAACTCCAAAAACCAGCAAATGGAGCTTCGTCTTAACATATATCAGCATTTTATTACATCATCTTACCGCTGAGCAACCTCGCGCTTCCCACTGGCTCCTTGCTGCAGCCGTTCAGCTCCAGATCAATGAGGTAACTGATCAGAAACTCAAAGAACATCTTGACCTCCTCAATATACGGTCTCCATTTGGAAAGGAGGCCAAAACTGCGAAAGTCTCCTTTGGACAGACGGAGCTTGAGGAAGTAGTTCGAGAGCCACTCTATTGTTTCTTCAACCTGGAAGAAGAGATGCAGGTCTTAAATAAACAGATACATCAGAAATGAGTGCATAAGGGTCAATTAATATGGACAAAAGTATTGGGACACCAACAGATCGTCCCATTCTAATTCCACTGATTTGGAGTCGATTCTCCTTAGCAGTTACAACAGCTTCCACTCCTCTGAGAAGCTTCCTAGAAGATTCTGGAGTGTATTTGGTAATTTATGCCCAGAAGAGCATCTGTGAGACACTGACGTTGGACGAGAGGTTGGGGTTGGATGGGGTTGAGGTCAGAACTGTATGGAGTTGCTCTGGGATACAGTCTGGAACAAAGAAGGTTCTTCCCCAAACTGTTCCCATGGAGGAAGAACTTCCAAATCTCTTGATCTTCTGTTTTTCTCTTTACTGGAACTGAGGGTCCTCGGCCCACCCCTAAAAAAACTTTACAGTCACAGTGCAGTCAGGTAGGTAAGGTTCTCCTGGTGTTCTCCAAACCAAAACTCGCCCAATAGACTGCCAGATAAAGGAGTGTGACTGGTCACTCCTCAGAACGTGTGTCCACTGCTCTTTAATCCATGCTCATCACTGTGCTCGGTGATGTGAGGCTTGGTGATGTGTAGCTGTGAAGCTCCACAGTGTTGGTGCTGTTGTTGAAGCCAGAGGAGGTCTTTACTCTGGAGTGATTGGTCAGCAGAGTGTTTGAGACATTTACACACTATTCTCAGCACTTGAGAGTCCCTGCTCTGTCGCTTTACCTGCTCTGACACTTCCTGACTGAGTTACTGTAATTCCTAAACACTTCCACTGTTCAATCAAACTCTCACAGCTGATGGTTTCACTAACTGACTTGTTGTAACTGTGGATCCAATTACAGACCACGCTGGAGATCAGTGAGCTCTTTAGAACGACCCATGTGTATGAAGACAGACTGCATGGTTAGCTGCTTGATTATACACACCTGTGGACAGAAGGAAACACCTGAAGTCAGTGATTAAGAGGTGTGACCCAATACTTTTGTCCATAGAGTGCACTAAAACTTCAAGGAGACACGTGTACATAGTATTTTACCTGTTGAGGTGATAGTAAGACGGAGTGTGTGGAAGAAGGTCTGGATGCTTTCTTTTTAGAATGAGGGCAGCAGCCGAGCACTCGCAGGGAAGCCCTCCAGCAGTCTGTACTGAGGAGCTGCTCTGAGGAGCCTGTCGTTCAGAAACAACCAGGGTCAAATTTGCACTTCATCTAGAATCTCTCTATATATATATACATATACAGTGGTGTGAAAAAGTGTTTGCCCCCTTCCTGATTTCCTGATTTTTTGCATGTTTGTCACACTTAAATGTTTCGGAACATCAAACCAATTTAAATATTATTCAAAGACAACACAGGAAACACAAAACGCTATTTTTAAATGAAGGTGTTTATTATTAAGGGAGGAAAAAAAATCCAAACCTACATGGCCCTGTGTGAAAAAGTGGCCCCCTAAAACCTAATAGCTGGTCGGGCCACCCTTAGCAGCAACAACTGTAACCAAGCGTTTGTGATAACTTGCAATGAGTCTTGTACAGCGTTGTGGAGGAATCACTCATCTTTACAGAACTGTTGTAATTCAGCCACATTGGAGGGTTTTCAATCATGAACGGCCTTTTTAAGGTCACATTCAGGTCAGGACTTTGACTAGGCCACTCCAAAGTCTTTATTTTGTTTTTCTTCAGCCATTCAGAGGTGGACTTGCTGGTGTGTTTTGGATCATTGTCCTGCTGCAGAACCCAAGTTCGTTTCAGCTTTAGGCCACGAAAACAGATGGTCGGACATTCTCCTTCAGGATCTTTTGGTAGACAGCAGAATTCATAGTTCCATTTAGCACAACAAATCTTCCAGGCCCTGATGCAGCAAAACAGCCCAAGACCATGCACCATGGTCCTGGAGGAACGTTGTTTCGTTTCACTGTGTACTCTGTATGTAGTTGAAATGACAATAAAACCCACTTGACTTGACTTGACATGACTTGACTACCACCACCATATTTTACTGTTGGTATAATGTTCTTTTTCTAGAATGCAGTGTTTCTTTTACACCAGATGTACTGGGACACACACCTTCCAAAGAGTTCAACTTTTGTCTCATCGGTCCACAGAATGTTTTCCCAAAAGTCTTGGGGATCATCAAGATGTGTTCTGGAAAAACTGAGATGATAATGTTCTTTTAATGTTCTTTTTGCTCAGCAGTGGTTTTCGTCTAGGAACTCTTTTGTCTCTTTCTGATGGTGGAGGCATGAACACTGACCTTGACTCAGGCAAGTGAGGCCTGCAGTTCTTTGGATGTTGTTGTGGGGTCTTTTGTGACCTCTTGGATGAGTCGTTGCTGCGCTCTTGCGGTAATTTTGGGCGGCCTGCCACTCCTGGCCCTTTTCAGACCGATAGATCTCAATTACCTTCTTTCTCAATTGTTCCTGAATTTCTTTGGATTTTGGCATGATGTGTAGCTTTTAAGGATCTTTTGGTGGACTTTTTGTCAGGCAGGTCCTATTTAAGTGATGTCTTGACTGAGAACAGGTGTGGCAATAATCAGGCCTGGGTGTGGCTAGAGACAGTGTACTCAGGTGTCAGAAACCACAGTGATGGTATATTTTAACAAAGGGTCAATCACTTTTTCACACAGGGCCATGTAGGTTTGGATTTTTCTCCCTTAATAATAAACACCTTCATTTAAAAATAGCATTTTGTGTTTCCTGTGTTGTCTTTGACTAATATTTAAACTGGTTTGATGTTCTGAAACATTTAAGTGGGACAAACATGCAAAAAATCAGGAAATCAGGAAGGGGCAAACACTTTTTCACACCACTGTGTGTGTGTGTGTGTGTATATATATATATATATATATATATATATATATATATATATATAGAGAGAGAGAGAGAGAGAGAGAGAGAGAGAGAGAGAGAGAGAGATAACTACTTACTCTTCGTGAGGAGTCGGAGGAAGTCGCTGTAGTGGTCTGGAAACTGGTAGACCAGTAGCTGGGTCCAGTGCTTGGAGAAGAGGTTAAAGGGCATGAGGACTTCCGGCTCAGGCTCCAGGCCGCAGGAGGTGAGCGCCAGGTGAATGAGCTCCATCAGGCGGCTGCGTTCAGGAAACTGAGGCTGAGCAGCCGACAACCACTGCAACAGGTCAAACTGCAGGAGAGAAGAAAGACAAGATGATACTCAGTAATACTCAAAACTTTAGTCCAAGATCTCCTCTGGACCACCAACAGCACTGACTAGACAACCTGCAAGAGGAGCTACTAGTGTCTTCCTATCGCTGCTCCACTGTGAGAATTCTAACATACTGCATCTGCTCATGGTCCACCATGGGAGAGCCCTTCAGAGAGTCATCAGCCCAGCTCAGAAGATCATGAGCTGCCCACTGTCCTCTCTGGAGGAGGTACTCAGGTCCCAACATACTGAAAGATCCATCCCATCCTGGACCATCTGCTTGAACTACTACCCTCCAGTAAACACTACAGATCCAGCACATCACGGACTGACAGACCTAAGAACAGTTTCTACTCTGGAGCAATAAGAGAACCGAACACTACCCAACGCTCACACTGCCACCCAACGCTCACACTGCCACCCAACGCTCACACTGCCACCCTACGCTCACACTGTCACCCAACGCTCACACTGCCACCCAACGCTCACACTGCCACCCTACGCTCACACTGCCACCCAACGCTCACACTGCCACCCTACGCTCACACTGTCACCCAACGCTCACACTGCCACCCAACGCTCACACTGCCACCCAACACTCACACTGCCACCCTACGCTCACACTGCCACCCAACGCTCACACTGCCACCCAACGCTCACACTGCCACCCAACGCTCACACTGCCACCCAACGCTCACACTGCCACCCAACGCTCACACTGCCACCCAACGCTCACACTGCCACCCTACGCTCACACTGTCACCCAACGCTCACACTGCCACCCAACGCTCACACTGCCACCCTACGCTCACACTGCCACCCAACGCTCACACTGCCACCCTACGCTCACACTGTCACCCAACGCTCACACTGCCACCCAACGCTCACACTGCCACCCAACGCTCACACTGCCACCCTACGCTCACACTGTCACCCAACGCTCACACTGCCACCCAACGCTCACACTGCCACCCAACGCTCACACTGCCACCCAACGCTCACACTGCCACCCTACGCTCACACTGCCACCCAACGCTCACACTGCCACCCAACGCTCACACTGCCACCCAACGCTCACACTGCCACCCAACGCTCACACTGCCACCCAGCGCTCACACTGCCACCCAACGCTCACACTGCCACCCAACGCTCACACTGCCACCCAACGCTCACACTGCCACCCTACGCTCACACTGCCACCCTACGCTCACACTGCCACCCAACGCTCACACTGCCACCCTACGCTCACACTGTCACCCAACGCTCACACTGCCACCCAACGCTCACACTGCCACCCAACGCTCACACTGCCACCCAACGCTCACACTGCCACCCAACGCTCACACTGCCACCCTAAGCTCACACTGTCACCCAACGCTCACACTGCCACCCAACGCTCACACTGCCACCCAACGCTCACACTGCCACCCAACGCTCACACTGCCACCCTACGCTCACACTGCCACCCAACGCTCACACTGCCACCCTACGCTCACACTGCCACCCAACGCTCACACTGCCACCCTACGCTCACACTGTCACCCAACGCTCACACTGCCACCCAACGCTCACACTGCCACCCAACGCTCACACTGCCACCCTACGCTCACACTGCCAACCAACGCTCACACTGCCACCCAACGCTCACACTGCCACCCAACGCGCACACTGCCACCCAACGCTCACACTGCCACCCAACGCTCACACTGCCACCCTACGCTCACGCTGCCACCCTACGCTCACGCTGCCATCCTACGCTCACGCTGCCACCCTACGCTCACGCTGCCACCCAACGCTCACACTGCCACCCAACGCTCACACTGCCACCCAACGCTCACGCTGCCACCCTACGCTCACGCTGCCACCCTACGCTCACGCTGCCACCCTACGCTCCAGCTGCCACCCTACGCTAACGCTGCCACCCAACGCTCACGCTGCCACCCTACGCTCACGCTGCCACCCAACGCTCACGCTGCCACCCAACGCTCACGCTGCCACCCAACGCTCACATTGCCACCCAACGCTCACACTGCCACCCAACACGCACACTGCCACCCAACGCTCACACTGCCACCCAACGCTCACACTGCCACCCAACGCTCACACTGCCACCCAACGCTCACACTGCCACCCTACGCTAACGCTGCCACCCTACGCTCACGCTGCCACCCAACACTCACGCTGCCACCCAACGCTCACACTGCCACCCAACGCTCACACTGCCACCCTACGCTCACGCTGCCACCCTACGCTCACGCTGCCACCCTACGCTCCAGCTGCCACCCTACGCTAACGCTGCCACCCAACGCTCACGCTGCCACCCTACGCTCACGCTGCCACCCAACGCTCACACTGCCACCCAACGCTCACACTGCCACCCAACGCTCACACTGCCACCCAACGCTCACACTGCCACCCTACGCTCACACTGCCACCCTACGCTCACACTGCCACCCAACGCTCACACTGCCACCCTACGCTCACACTGTCACCCAACGCTCACACTGCCACCCAACGCTCACACTGCCACCCAACGCTCACACTGCCACCCAACGCTCACACTGCCACCCAACGCTCACACTGCCACCCTAAGCTCACACTGTCACCCAACGCTCACACTGCCACCCAACGCTCACACTGCCACCCAACGCTCACACTGCCACCCAACGCTCACACTGCCACCCTACGCTCACACTGCCACCCAACGCTCACACTGCCACCCTACGCTCACACTGCCACCCAACGCTCACACTGCCACCCTACGCTCACACTGTCACCCAACGCTCACACTGCCACCCAACGCTCACACTGCCACCCAACGCTCACACTGCCACCCTACGCTCACACTGCCAACCAACGCTCACACTGCCACCCAACGCTCACACTGCCACCCAACGCGCACACTGCCACCCAACGCTCACACTGCCACCCAACGCTCACACTGCCACCCTACGCTCACGCTGCCACCCTACGCTCACGCTGCCATCCTACGCTCACGCTGCCACCCTACGCTCACGCTGCCACCCAACGCTCACACTGCCACCCAACGCTCACACTGCCACCCAACGCTCACGCTGCCACCCTACGCTCACGCTGCCACCCTACGCTCACGCTGCCACCCTACGCTCCAGCTGCCACCCTACGCTAACGCTGCCACCCAACGCTCACGCTGCCACCCTACGCTCACGCTGCCACCCAACGCTCACGCTGCCACCCAACGCTCACGCTGCCACCCTACGCTCACACTGCCACCCAACGCTCACACTGCCACCCAACGCTCACACTGCCACCCAACGCTCACACTGCCACCCAACGCTCACACTGCCACCTAACGCTCACACTGCCACCCAACGCTCACACTGCCACCCTACGCTAACGCTGCCACCCTACGCTAACGCTGCCACCCTACGCTCACGCTGCCACCCTACGCTCACGCTGCCACCCAACGCTCACACTGCCACCCAACGCTCACACTGCCACCCAACGCTCACGCTGCCACCCTACGCTCCAGCTGCCACCCTACGCTAACGCTGCCACCCAACGCTCACGCTGCCACCCTACGCTCACGCTGCCACCCAACGCTCACACTGCCACCCAACGCTCACACTGCCACCCTACGCTAACGCTGCCACCCTACGCTCACGCTGCCACCCAACACTCACGCTGCCACCCAACGCTCACACTGCCACCCAACGCTCACACTGCCACCCTACGCTCACGCTGCCACCCTACGCTCACGCTGCCACCCTACGCTCCAGCTGCCACCCTACGCTAACGCTGCCACCCAACGCTCACGCTGCCACCCTACGCTCCAGCTGCCACCCTACGCTAACGCTGCCACCCAACACTCACACCGCCACCCAACGCTCACACTGCCACCCAACGCTCACACTGCCACCCAACGCTCACACTGCCACCCAACGCTCACACTGCCACCCTACGCTCACACTGTCACCCAACGCTCACACTGCCACCCAACGCTCACACTGCCACCCTACGCTCACACTGCCACCCAACGCTCACACTGCCACCCTACGCTCACACTGTCACCCAACGCTCACACTGCCACCCAACGCTCACACTGCCACCCAACGCTCACACTGCCACCCTACGCTCACACTGTCACCCAACGCTCACACTGCCACCCAACGCTCACACTGCCACCCAACGCTCACACTGCCACCCAACGCTCACACTGCCACCCTACGCTCACACTGCCACCCAACGCTCACACTGCCACCCAACGCTCACACTGCCACCCAACGCTCACACTGCCACCCAGCGCTCACACTGCCACCCAACGCTCACACTGCCACCCAACGCTCACACTGCCACCCAACGCTCACACTGCCACCCTACGCTCACACTGCCACCCTACGCTCACACTGCCACCCAACGCTCACACTGCCACCCTACGCTCACACTGTCACCCAACGCTCACACTGCCACCCAACGCTCACACTGCCACCCAACGCTCACACTGCCACCCAACGCTCACACTGCCACCCAACGCTCACACTGCCACCCTAAGCTCACACTGTCACCCAACGCTCACACTGCCACCCAACGCTCACACTGCCACCCAACGCTCACACTGCCACCCTACGCTCACACTGCCACCCAACGCTCACACTGCCACCCTACGCTCACACTGCCACCCAACGCTCACACTGCCACCCTACGCTCACACTGTCACCCAACGCTCACACTGCCACCCAACGCTCACACTGCCACCCAACGCTCACACTGCCACCCTACGCTCACACTGCCAACCAACGCTCACACTGCCACCCAACGCTCACACTGCCACCCAACGCGCACACTGCCACCCAACGCTCACACTGCCACCCAACGCTCACACTGCCACCCTACGCTCACACTGCCACCCTACGCTCACGCTGCCATCCTACGCTCACGCTGCCACCCTACGCTCACGCTGCCACCCAACGCTCACACTGCCACCCAACGCTCACACTGCCACCCAACGCTCACGCTGCCACCCTACGCTCACGCTGCCACCCTACGCTCACGCTGCCACCCTACGCTCCAGCTGCCACCCTACGCTAACGCTGCCACCCAACGCTCACACTGCCACCCTACGCTCACGCTGCCACCCAACGCTCACGCTGCCACCCAACGCTCACACTGCCACCCAACGCTCACATTGCCACCCAACGCTCACACTGCCACCCAACACGCACACTGCCACCCAACGCTCACACTGCCACCCAACGCTCACACTGCCACCCAACGCTCACACTGCCACCCTACGCTAACGCTGCCACCCTACGCTCACGCTGCCACCCAACACTCACGCTGCCACCCAACGCTCACACTGCCACCCAACGCTCACACTGCCACCCTACGCTCACGCTGCCACCCTACGCTCACGCTGCCACCCTACGCTCCAGCTGCCACCCTACGCTAACGCTGCCACCCAACGCTCACACTGCCACCCTACGCTCACGCTGCCACCCAACGCTCACACTGCCACCCAACGCTCACGCTGCCACCCAACGCTCACACTGCCACCCTACGCTCACACTGCCACCCAACGCTCACACTGCCACCCAACACGCACACTGCCACCCAACGCTCACACTGCCACCCAACGCTCACACTGCCACCCAATGCTCACACTGCCACCCTACGCTAACGCTGCCACCCTACGCTCACGCTGCCACCCTACGCTCCAGCTGCCACCCTACGCTAACGCTGCCACCCAACACTCACACCGCCACCCAACGCTCACACTGCCACCCAACGCTCACACTGCCACCCAACGCTCACACCGCCACCCAACACTGTCAGTACAGTACAACACACTCAGGGAGCATGTTGTTACATATTAGGAATCAGAATATTATGTGCAATATCTTCTATATTTGATATTTCTATACTCTAAAGATTTATTTGACTATCTGTACATTCCTTATAAGTTACATTCATTTATATTAAGACTTTGTTTATCTTTAATATTTTTTTATTATTGACAGACTTTTCATTCAAATTTACACTGTACAGAGCACATTAGAACGAAATTACATTGCATTGGCTCAGAATAAATCAGGGATAAAACAATGTACATAATAGAATGTAGTGCAAAATGCAATGCAGTGCAGGTGTAGTGTAGTGCAGGTGTAGTGTATGTGTGTAGTGTAGTGCAGGTGTAGTGTAGTGCAGGTGTAGTGTATGTGTGTAGTGTAGTGCAGGTGTAGTGTAGTGCAGGTGTAGTGTATGTGTGTAGTGTAGTGCAGGTGTAGTGTAGTGCAGGTGTAGTGAAGTGTAGTGCAGGTGTAGTGTATGTGTGTAGTGTAGTGCAGGTGTAGTGTAGTGCAGGTGTAGTGTATGTGTGTAGTGTAGTGCAGGTGTAGTGTAGTGCAGGTGTAGTGTATGTGTGTAGTGTAGTGCAGGTGTAGTGTAGTGCAGGTGTAGTGAAGTGTAGTGCAGGTGTAGTGTATGTGTGTAGTGTAGTGCAGGTGTAGTGTAGTGCAGGTGTAGTGTATGTGTGCAGTGTAGTGCATGTGTGTAGTGTAGTGCAGGTGTAGTGTATGTGTGTAGTGTAGTGTAGTGCAGGTGTAGTGTATGTGTGTAGTGTAGTGCAGGTGTAGTGTATGTGTGTAGTGTAGTGCAGGTGTAGTGTATGTGTGTAGTGTAGTGTAGTGCAGGTGTAGTGTATGTGGGTAGTGTAGTGCAGGTGTAGTGTATGTGTGTAGTGTAGTGCAGGTGTAGTGTATGTGTGTAGTGTAGTGTAGTGCAGGTGTAGTGTATGTGTGTAGTGTAGTGTAGTGCAGGTGTAGTGTATGTGTGTAGTGTAGTGTAGTGCAGGTGTAGTGTATGTGTGTAGTGTAGTGTAGTGCAGGTGTAGTGTATGTGTGTAGTGTAGTGCAGGTGTAGTGTATGTGTGTGGTGTAGTGTGTGTGTAGTGTAGTGCAGGTGTAGTGTATGTGTGTAGTGTAGTGTATGTGTGTAGTGTATGTGTGTAGTGTAGTGTAGTGCAGGTGTAGTGTATGTGTGTAGTGTAGTGCAGATGTAGTGTATGTGTGTAGTGTAGTGTAGGTGTAGTGTATGTGTGTAGTGCAGGTGTAGTGTATGTGTGTAGTGCAGGTGTAGTGTATGTGTGTAGTGTAGTGCAGGTGTAGTGTATGTGTGTAGTGTAGTGCAGGTGTAGTGTATGTGTGTAGTGTATGTGTGTAGTGTATGTGTGTAGTGTATGTGTGTAGTGTAGTGCAGGTGTAGTGCAGGTGTAGTGTATGTGTGTAGTGTAGTGCAGGTGTAGTGTATGTGTGTAGTGTAGTGTAGTGCAGGTGTAGTGTATGTGTGTAGTGTAGTGCAGGTGTAGTGTATGTGTGTAGTGCAGGTGTAGTGTATGTGTGTAGTGTAGTGCAGGTGTAGTGTATGTGTGTAGTGTAGTGTAGGTGTAGTGTATGTGTGTAGTGTATGTGTGTAGTGTAATGTATGTGTGTAGTGTATGTGTGTAGTGTAATGTATGTGTGTAGTGTATGTGTGTAGTGTAGTGCAGGTGTAGTGTATGTGTGTAGTGTAGTGCAGGTGTAGTGTATGTGTGTAGTGTAGTGTAGTGCAGGTGTAGTGTATGTGTGTAGTGTAGTGCAGGTGTAGTGTATGTGTGTAGTGTAGTGCAGGTGTAGTGCACATGTGCAATGTGATAACGTCCCAATCTATCCAGATTTTTTAATAAGGAAATATCTCCATAATAAATTCTCATTATTGCTCAGACCTAGTAGCCAGTACGCCACAACGTGAACAGACACCTGCTGTGTAGTGACCTGCAGTCTGGGCTACGTTAGAGCACCGTGTTCTTGAAGAGGCATCATGTAATGAGTTAAAGTAAGAAGTGGAAGGTAAAGCTGTGAATGACCTACAGTGACACTTGCTCGGCCAGCTGATCTACTGAGGCTCCAGAGCTTCTAGCTAACACTGATGGAATGAATGGCCTATGATATTTAGAAGCTGCTGTGTTGAAGCAACATTTTTTATTCAGTTTTTTTATTATTTCGAACAATAAAAGTATTTCACATTTACTTCCTTTGTTAAATATATGGTTTGAAATAAATGGATACAATAAAAAACACTGATATAAAACCTAAATTCATTTGAGCTTCAAAAACTTCTGCTTACAACATTAACACTGTTTTAAAAGCATGAAAGTTATTATGCAGCACCAGAGAAAAGTAGACCTGCACACTGACTTCAAGAAGCTGGGCTACTTCCTCTTCTCCGTCAGGGGAATTAACTAATTAGGACGCAAATATAAGGGGCAGGTGTCAGGTGGTAATTAACAACTGACCTCTACTGCACTCTACAAAGCTAAGATAATTATTCAACACCACAAAACAGTCTATAAGCCTGAAATACATATAAGAATGTGAGCAATAGCCCCCTTTATTATACTCGGAGCTCACCTGCCGTGTACTACCTGTCCAAAAGTGACCAAACACCTCCTCTGAGCAGTGAATGTAGATACGTAGGGCACCCATCGCTGACAGAAGCATCCCATTGTGCATACAGAGCTCGTACAGCCTCCATAAATAAGAGTCGCCTATAGAACAGGACGCTGTACCAGGGGTCAGTCTGAAGCCCTGCTCTGGTTTTGGACTGTGGAGCCATGGAGATGTGTTCCCAGGATGGGTCAGAATGGTGTATGTGATCTAGAACCAAGCATCCATCAGTAGAAGCACATGTTGGACGAGCATTTCTGGAGTCAGCTGCACTGTTTAAGGTGAATATTACTGGTGAATAAGCCGACTCGGTAGGAGTGAGTATTGTAGAGTGAACAGTTGGTCTGGGGGTGACGTGACTGGTCACTGGTGAGAGATTTTAAACTACAGCTACCAGAAACTGGAACAGGAGGTCCAGTCTCTCGTCCTGACCGCAGACGGAGGGCAGTGTAAGGATACTGTGTATGATCTGAATACGTACTAAGCCCGCTTGTTCAGAGGAGACCTACTTTGGTGAGCAGCATGAAGATGACGTCACCACTGTCGGCGTGGAGCGCCGTCACCACCTCCTCATACAGAGCGACCAGCTCGGACGGGGAGGCGTTGGGGGTGAAGTAGGGAGACAGGAGGTTACACAGACGCCGGTTCTGCAGGATGGTCTTCAGCACCCGCCTGCACTCGGTCTGAGTATCCCGGATGAAGATCTGCAGCCAGAGAAGCTCATAGAGTTAATATACAGCACGAGCATGTGGGGGTTTCACTGCCCCCTAGTGTGTGTTCACTAATGTGTGTGTGTTCACTGCCTCCTAGTGTGTGTTCACTGTCCCCTAGTGTGTGTTCACTAATGTGTGTGTGTTCACTAATGTGTATGTGTTTTACTGCTCCGAGTGTGTGTGTTCACAAGTATGTGTGTGTGTCTGTGTGTTTACAGCCTCCTAGTGTGTATGTGGGTGTTTCACTAGTGTTTCACTCACTAGTGTGTGTGTGTGTTTCACTGTCCCCAAGTGTGTGTGTTAACTACTATGTGTGTGTGTTTTACTGCCCCTAGTGTGTGTGTTTCACTGTCTCCATGTGTGTGTGTTCACTAGTATGCGTGTGTTTGACTGCCCCTTAGTGTGTGTGTTCACTAGTATGTGTGTGTTTGACTGCCCCCTAGTGTGTGTGTGTTCACCAGAATGTGTGTGTGTTTCACTGCCCCCTAGTGTGTGTTCACAAGTGTGTATGTATGTGTATGTTTCGCTGCCCACTAGTGTGTGTGTATGTGGGTGTTTAATGGCCCCCTAGTGTGTGTTCACTAGTATGTGTGTGTTTCACTGCCCCTAGTGTGTGTTCACAAGTGTGTATGTATGTGTGTGTTTCACTGCCCACTAGTGTGTGTATATGTGTGTGTTTAATGGCCCCCTAGTTTGTGTTCACTAGTATGTGTGTGTTTCACTGCACCCTAGTGTGTGTTCACTAGTATGTGTGTGTGTTTGACTGCCCCCTAGTGTGTGTTCACTAGTATGTGTGTGTTTCACTGCACCCTAGTGTGTGTTCACTAGTATGTGTGTGTGTTTGACTGCCCCCTAGTGTGTGTTCACTAGTATGTGTGTGTTTCACTGCCCACTAGTGTGTGTGTATGTGGGTGTTTAATGGCCCCCTAGTGTGTGTTCACCAGTATGTGTGTGTTTCACTGCCCCTAGTGTGTGTTCACTAGTATGTGTGTGTTTCACTGCCCCTTTTGTGTGTTCACTAGTATGTGTGTGTGTTTCATTGCCCCTAGTGTGTGTTCACTAGTATGTGTGTGTTTGACTACCCCCTAATGTGTGTGTTCACTAGAATGTGTGTGTTTCATTGCCCCTAGTATGTGTTCACTAGTATGTGTTTGTTTCACTGCCCCCTAGTGTGTGTTCACTAGTATGTGTGTTTCACTGCCCCCTAGTGTGTGTGTTCACTAGTATGTGTGTGTTTCATTGCCCCTAGTGTGTGTTCACTAGTATGTGTGTGTTTGACTACCCCTAATGTGTGTGTTCACTAGAATGTGTGTGTTTCATTGCCCCTAGTGTGTGTTCACTAGTATGTGTGTGTTTCACTGCCCCCTAGTGTGTGTGTTCACTAGTATGTGTGTGTTTCACTGCCCCCTAGTGTGTGTGTTCACTAGTATGTGTGTGTTTCACTGCCCCCTAGTGTGTGTGTTGACTAGTTTTACTGCACAGATGGGTTAAATTCTAAATTAAAAGAAGAAAATGTGTCTGATATGCGGTAAGTCATGTCCAAATACTTTTTGGTTTTGTGTTGTGTATTAGCACTAATGCCGTCTAACATTCAGTCCCAGTGTTTCTCAGACTGCCCCTCAGGGACAGTCCACCCTACTGCTCAACTCAAACTCCCAACACGAGTACAGGTGTGGGCTTTCCTGAGGACCCGTCTGACAATCATGGCTTTAAGGAACAGGTATGCAGATGTGATCAGACTGTACATCATACCTGTCCAAGAATCTCCACGCAGGAGGTGAAGAACTGGCGAGTGGGTGGGTGTCTCTGGGTGTCATCACAAACGAAGGACACAATATGATAAAACGCTGCGATGCCCACCTTCTGGACCACCGGCGTCGGGTGTAGCTTATAGGCATTAACTAGAGTCCTAAAGACAGAGAATCAGACAACAGGAGCAAACGAGTAGTTAGGTATACAGAGAACACACGCTAGTGGACAGTCCAGTCCAGTCCATTACAACTTTGAAGCTTTTAATACTACAGAGACCACCAAACAACTATAATACACCCACCAGCTATAACACTAAACCCACCTCCCTGTAACTCCACTCACTGACCACTGCATCAGCTCCACTGACCATACAGGAGCTCCACTTACAGACTGTAGTTCATCTGATTCTCTGTATACTTTATTACTCTGTTCTTTAATGATCAGGACCCCCACAGGACCACCACAGAGCAGATACTATTAGGGAGGTGGGTCATTCTCAGCACTGCAGTGACCCTCACGTGGTGCTGGTGTGAGTGGATTAGACACAGCAGTGCTGCTGCTGGAGTGTTTAAACACTGTGTCCACTCACTGTCCACTCTATTAGACACTCCTACTACTTGCTGGTCCACCTTGTAGATGTAAAGTCAGAGACAGTAGCTCATCTGCTGCTGCACAGTTTGTCTTCCTCTAGTTCTTCATCAGTGGACACAGGACGCCGCCCACAGGACACTGCTGTCCAGACAGTTTTGGTTGGTGGACGATTCTCAGTCCAGCAGTGACACTGAGGTGTCTGATCCACTCACACCAGCACATCAGTGTCACTGCAGTGCTGAGAATGATCCACCTCCCTAATAGTATCTGCTCTGTGGTGGTCCTGTGGGGGTCCTGATCATTAAAGAATGATCAGATGAACTACAGTCAGTGTAGAAACAGTAGGTGGTGTTAGTATTATCTCTGACTGGTGTAGATCTATGCTGGACGGTGGTCTGGATCTCACAGAGAAGAGAAAAGGTTTGATGGATACTGACGTGATGAAGTTCTCCGTGTGCACAGCAGCCTCAGCCAAGCTCTGAGGAGGAGCTTTAACTGCGTCTGCCTGGAGCTGCTTGATGTCCGTCTTCAGGGACTGGATCTGATTTTGGACCGGCTCTAGTTTGTGCATGCCGGCAAACTACAAACAGAGACAAGACAATCAGATTAGAACAGATAAACAAACCAATATCAGAGGACGTCAGTGAAATCTGTACACGGACCCTGTGCACTACTTACTCTATTAATACTGATTAATATTTAATAATAAAGTGTAAAAGCACTACTTACTCTATTAATACTGATTAATATTTAATAATAAAGTGTAAAAGCACTACTTACTCTATTAATACTGATTAATATTTAATAATAAAGTGTAAAAGCACTACTTACTCTATTAATATTGATTAATATTTAATAATAAAGTGTAAATAAAAGCTTTCTGACTGAATAAATAGCTTTTTAAATATAATAATGTCTCTGAGTGTATTTCGTAAGCACTGTGTACATGTATGAACTCACCTTGACGGTTATGTGTGCAGGACCCTGGCAGGGCTGGCCTCCTTTGCCTCTGCACTCCAGCTGCATGGAGAGCTGCTCCTCGCGGTTGGCGTAGAGCTGAGGTAAAACCTCCAGCAGCTCGCTGTCCAGCACCACCTGCTGCGTCTCTCGCACTGCAGCTAGCCTGAGACACATAAAGTGCTGATGAGGATTTCAGGTACACCTTCTGAACACAGTGGAGGACAATTCTCTCTCTTTTAACAAAAACACACAAAATCAGACAATATCTTCACAGACTTCAGAGGAGCTACAACACAACCAACACAACTGTGATACGCAACACCTGCTGAACTGTTTCACCTCTTAAAGTCCTCCGAACCTCTATTAATCCACTTTCATATCTTATCACTAAGGAACTCACATTAGCACATCAAATACTAAATCAGTTCAGTCTGTGATTTAGTGTCATAATTAAGTTCCAACATGTCTTAATCAGGCTCTTTTTGTTACTGTGCCTTTAAGTCTTATATACGGTAATAAGCCATTCTGATTGGCTACCAGACTATTATACAGTAATGAGCTCTTCTGATTGGCTTCCAGGCTGGTATATGGTAATGAGCTACTCTGATTGGCTGCCAGACTGGTATATGGTAGAGCGCTGCCCTGATTGGTTGCCAGAGTAATATAAGGTAATGAGGTCTTCTGAGACTGGTATATGGTAATGAGCTCTTCTGATTGGCTCTAAGACTGATATATGGTAATGAGCTCTTCTGATTGGCTCCAAGACTGATATATAGTAACGAGCTATTCTGATTGGCTCAAATACTGATATATGACAATTAGCTTTTCTGATTGACCCCAAGACTGGTATATGGTAATGAGCTACTCTGATTGGCTGCCAGACTGGTATATGGTAGAGCGCTGCCCTGATTGGTTGCCAGAGTAATATAAGGTAATGAGGTCTTCTGAGACTGCTATATGGTAATGGGCTCTTCTAATTGGCTACCAGACTGGTATATCGTAATGAGCTCTTCTGACTGGCTACCAGACTGATATATGGTAATGAGCTCTTCTGATTGGCTGCCAGACTGGTAAATGGTAATAAGCTCTTCTGATTGGCTGCCAGACTGGTATATGGTAGAGCGCTCCCCTGATTGGCTACCAGACTGGTATATGGTAATGAGCTCTTCTGATTGGCTTCCAGGCTGATATACAGTAATAAGCTCTTCTGATTGGCTGCCAGACTAATATAAGGTAATGAGGTCTTCTGAGACTGGTATATGGTAATAAGCTCTTCTGATTGGCTCCCTGACTGATATATGTCAATTAGCTCTTCTGATTGGCTTCCAGTCTAATATAGTTTAATGAGCTTATCTGATTGGCTCAAATACTGATATATGACAATTAGCTTTTCTGATTGACCCCAAGTCTGCTATATGGTAATGAGCTCTTCTGATTGGCTGTCAGACTGATATATGGTAAAGAGCTCTTCTGATTGGCTGCCAAATTGGTATATGGCAATTAGCTCTTCTAATTGGCTCCAAGACTGCTATATGGTAATGAGCTATTCTGATTGGCTCCCAGACTGATATATGGCAATAAGCTCTTCTGATTGGCTGCCAGACTGATATATGGTAATGAGTTCTTTTTACTGGCTGCCAAATTGATGTATGGTAATGAGCTCTTCTGATCAGCTGTCAGACTAAGATATAGTATTGAGCTTTTCTGATTGGATGAAATGTATGGGATTAAATTTGAGGCCTTTAAAGATTATATATATCTGAAATGTATGGGATTAAATTTGAGGCCTTTAAAGATTATATATATCTGAAATGTATGGGATTAAATTTGAGATGAGCTGAGTTTAAGTGGTTAACGTGAAGCTAACGTGGATTTTCTTTTCTACTAAGAACGAATTCCAGCTTTGAGTGTACAGAGTCTCTCACTTGGCTTGGTGCTGCAGTTTGGTGAGATCCTCCTGTATGAGAGCAGCAGAGGCTTGTTCATCAGACAAGCATCCTGTGGGGATATCGGGCACCGGGGCCTTCATAGGCACCAGCAACAGCGCCCCCTGGGGAGCGTCGTGTTTCTTCAAGTTGGTGAGGATACGCTCTCTCGCTGCAAAGAACCAGAGGAAGAGAGGAAGTCCTTCAGTTCAATTTAGTACTATAAACATAAAACATCTGATCTACAGGGTGAGTCAAAAGTCTCAGGACACCCTTTTATTTTAGAAGCGAGAGGGGAAATGATGTATCTGAAGACCCCAGCAAGTAACGGGTGAGGGGGCCTATCTTTTAGGCTACATCCCAAACATGGCTGTCATCTTGAAAGCCGCCATATTGGATCAAGGGCAAGTCCGAAAAAACCATGTATCTAAATTT
>CM038725.1:2227588-2275088 GCA_021613375.1 Megaleporinus macrocephalus | reverse complement strand
CACATCACCACAACACTTACAATATGATACCTCCTTCTATCTCCACTCACTGACCACTGTATCAGCTCCACTGACCATACAGGACCTCCACTCACTGTCCACTGTATCAGCTCCACTGACCATACAGGACCTCCACTCACTGACCACTGTATCAGCTCCACTGACCATACAGGACCTCCACTCACTGTCCACTGTATCAGCTCCACTGACCATACAGGACCTCCACTCACTGTCCACTGTATCAGCTCCACTGACCATACAGGACCTCCACTCACTGTCCACTGTATCAGCTCCACTGACCATACAGGACCTCCACTCACTGTCCACTGTATCAGCTCCACTGACCATACAGGACCTCCACTCACTGTCCACTGTATCAGCTCCACTGACCATACAGGACCTACACTCACTGTCCACTGTATCAGCTCCACTGACCATACAGGACCTCCACTCACTGTCCACTGTATCAGCTCCACTGACCATACAGGACCTCCACGCACTGTCCACTGTATCAGCTCCACTGACCATACAGGACCTCCACTCACTGTCCACTGTATCAGCTCCACTGACCATACAGGAGCTCCACTCACTGTCCACTGTATCAGCTCCACTGACCATACAGGACCTACACTCACTGTCCACTGTATCAGCTCCACTGACCATACAGGACCTCCACGCACTGTCCACTGTATCAGCTCCACTGACCATACAGGACCTCCACTCACTGTCCACTGTATCAGCTCCACTGACCATACAGGACCTCCACTCACTGTCCACTGTATCAGCTCCACTGACCATACAGGACCTACACTCACTGTCCACTGTATCAGCTCCACTGACCATACAGGACCTCCACTCACTGTCCACTGTATCAGCTCCACTGACCATACAGGACCTCCACTCACTGTCCACTGTATCAGCTCCACTGACCATACAGGAGCTCCACTTACAGACTGTAGTTCATCTGATTCTCTGTATACTTTATTACTCTGTTCTTTAATGATCAGGACCCCCACAGGACCCCCACAGAGCAGATACTATTAGGGAGGTGGGTCATTCTCAGCACTGCAGTGACACTGACGTGGTGCTGGTGTGAGTGGATCAGACACAGCAGTGCTGCTGCTGGAGTGTTTAAACACTGTGTCCACTCACTGTCCACTCTATTAGATACTCCTACTACTTGCTGGTCCACCTTGTAGATGTAAAGTCAGAGACAGTAGCTCATCTGCTGCTGCACAGTTTGTGTTCCTCTAGTCCTTCATCAGTGGACACACTAACAATGACCCACCACCCAAATACTACCTGCTCTGTGATGAACTACAGTCTGTAAGTGTAGAACTACGAAGTTCTCAGAGGAGCTGATTACGGCTGCACCTAACGATTCATTTCATAATCGATTAATCTAACGATATATATATATTTTTTTTGATTAGTCGATTAACCTAATGACATTATATATATATATGTATTAAAGGTACGCACGTGATCTATAAATGGTTAAAGACTAAGAGTCTACGCTCTGACTCAACTTTTAGAAGCACGTAGCTCCTACACGCCTCACACACAAGAACTTGGACAGTTTGTGGACTATATATATTTTTTTTCCAGAGAGTGGTTTGAGAAGCAGCTACGTGTGTTTAAAGCTCCGCGGTATCTAGAACAGTCTCAGGTTCTACACTGGACGATTAAGAAATGGTTAGAGATGCGTAGTCATGTGACTCTACTGAAAGAAACATGTTTAAGACTAATTTATGCTCAACATTAAATATGGATACACACAGAGTCTTCTGTTCGTACTCTGCGTTCATTCCGTACATACATTAGTTTTCGGAAAGCTTACGGATACGGACGGGGTGGAGCAATAGAAAAAAGAGACCTCTGCCCTAAGATTTATGTTTATTCTTCTCACAGGCGGCTCCAAACCAACCAGTCAAGCTGTGAAACTGAGTTAACAAGAGGACGCAAGCTTTATTTACTTTTTCTATAAATAAACACTTAGTTTAATGTAGCTCTTGTTTTTGTTAAAGTGAGTAAAACATTTATTAGAAGTTTATAAATAATTAATTCAGTAAATATACTGAAATATACTGAACGGTATGTGTGGTGTGTTGGTGTTTCAGTATCTGATGGTATAAGATGCTGATACTAGACTACTTCAGTAAACAGGATACACCACTGAATCAGAACACATCCTAGAGAGGATGATGGTCCAGACCGGCCTGAGGAGATCTCCTCTAACTGGACCTTACTGGACTCTAATTAAACACTCCTGTTCCAAATGGATATCTAGAAAGTCTAACTGTCTGACTCTCACATTAAAACCATCAACAGCACTAAAATTAGTAGCATCCCATAATAAACAGAGTCTGTGTATAAGGGCTGCTCTCTTATTTAATGGTCTAGCCGTCGGGTGTCATCCCATCTGTACCGTCTGCCACTTCTTAATTAAGTTAGGTTTGTTTGGCGGCGGGCCCGGAGAGCGAGTTACAGAACGTAACGGGACGCAGCGAAGACGCCGCCTGCTCGAGAAAGCTGGCGACAACAGAACTGACTGTTTGCCAACAAGACTGTAAGTAAGCGACTGTACCAGCACAGCGTCTGACAACCACCCCCAACACCTCCGGCACAGCTCTCACGGGCGCTACCGCTACCGCTAACACACACAGAACCCAGGTATCTTTCAGAACATGAGCGGCTCCTAACTGTTCATTCTTCAGCAGGTAGAACTGGCAGTGGTAGGCCAGCGGCAGGATGTTCTCCAGCACGTGGACCACAGCTTTGAGGTGACGAGACTGGACCAAGATCTTCAGCAGAGGAATCCCTTCACTGCAGAACTTCTCCAAACTACAGCAGGAGAGAGAGCAAACATCAGCCCATCAGAGATTATATACATTTACATATTTACAACAGAAATATACAAACATTATTATTATTATTATCTCTATTATTATTATTATTATTATTAGAACATTTCTCATAAAGCCACTCTAACTTTATTTACATAGTAACACATTAATTATTTAGTAACATAATAGTAATATAGAATAACTATACAGCAATGTAGTAATAATATAATAATATATAAGACCTATTAGTTATATAGTTATAATAAAATAATACAGATGAACTATTAGTAACCTAGTACTAATAGTAACATAGAACAATTATTAGTAATATAGTACTAATAAAGTAATAAAGAAGCATTATTAATATAGTAGTAATATAGCAGAAATATTTAGTAATATAGATTTAGTAACATAATACTAACACACTTATATAGTAGAACTATTATTAATGTAGTAATAACTTGGTAATATAGTTGGATTAATAATACTACTATTAATAATAGTAGCAATCCAGTAATAAAGAACTATTAGTGATATAGCAATAATAATAGAACAATACAGCTCGACCTATTTGTAATATAGTAATATAGAAATATTAGTTATATAGTACTAATACAGTAATTTTGTAGGACTATTATTACTATAGTAGTAATAATACAATATAGAAGGACTACTATTAATTATAGTACATAGTAATATAGAACTATTAGTAATACAGTAATAAATCAGTGATAGCAGAACTATTTAGTAATCTAGTAGTTATATAATTATATAAAACTTTAAAATACACTCAACACCACACATATCACAATCCTTAACCCCGCTCCCAACACAGGACACACACTGCCCAGTTCCAGACCTGTGTCCGATACTGGTCATGTCGAGGGCCAGGAAGCAGCCGATGGGGATGCTAGCCTTCACGGCTTTGAGCACTGGGTGCATGGTGGGCGTGTCCGTGATCTCAGGCACAGAGGGACCAGAGGAGGAGGGCAGTGGGCACCAAGGGTCCTGTGGATTCCTCTCATTGGCGTGCAGCTTCAGGCGCAGCGCCAGGTCCCAGGCCCACTGGTTGAAAGACGTCTCTGGAGTCTGACCCAGACGCATGATGTTGGCCAGGTAGGACACCTGGGAAGGGAGTCGCCATAACAATTAGATCCTCTGAAATATAGTATGAGGTTTAGGTTTATTAGTATAGTATTAATACTGGTATTAGTATGTCCCTCTCTATCTTTAATCAGCATGTGACTGTTAGATAACGGCTGTAAGCTGGAAGGCAAGTCTTTGATGAGTAGATCAGATGTGAGCTTCAAAGAAAGTGGCTCCTTGTACAAAGACCTGGTTAATGTCACAGCTGTGTTCCAATCTCCACAGCCACCTAGAAGTAGTGCAATTGTTTATATTTACTCCTCGCCATTTAACTTAACTTGGTTTTAAAATATTTTAAAATATTTGAATGTTTATTTTTATTAATCCCAGATTTTCAATACGGACGATATTGTGTTTCTCTCAGGACTTCATTTGCAAGACCCTCACTGGTTCCTTTCTTAGTCTCATCTGACTTTTGAACGCATTCCTGGAAAACAGCCTCAGCCGAACCTGTTTGATGCCCTCTGAGATGATGCCGGCGTACGGCTTGTCCGTGAGGTATTTCTGATACGCCTCCACCACCAACAGCGCCACGTCACCGTGCAGCGCGGCCGGCAGAGCGAGGCAGCCAGTCTAGAAACACAACACAGGAACACAAGCGATCAGCCACGTCTAGAACATCCTGTGATCAAACAGTCATAAGATCAGTTCAGTAGCTTCAGCCAGCAGCACCTCCTCCTGCAGGCCCTGGCAGAACCAGACAATGTTTATAAGAGAAACAAAACATGTTTATAGTTCTGGAGCTGCCCGGATCGAGACAGTCTCAGCTTAATCAACTGAATCATCAGCCACGAGCAGCTTACTGCTTGGAATCCCCAGTTGAGGCCCTCCAGGATGATGCAGGCCAGCTTGTTCTCGACCGCAGACAAGCCGTAATCCAGTAGCCAACTGCGAATGGCTCCCACCTCCTCTGGGCTGGGGCTCCAGCAGTGCAGCGGCAGCTCCTTAAACAGGTACAACGACACCTGCGAGACCAAAAACACAACAGAGTTCCGTTCAGATGCCTCTAACGCAGGACTCCCAAGTCTGGGACTTTGAAAACAACTAGATTAATGTGGGCTGCCTCCAACTCAGGGCTAACACCAAACTGTAGATCCCACAGGGGTGCCAGCGGATAGCAGTTAGTCTGCATAACACCGTCACCCAGCACACAGAAAGTGGGGCAAGTGGAGGAGTAATACACACAAACACAGGAGAGAAATAACTACTTCAATATTTGTTACAGTACAAACCATCCTGGTGATACTCAATGGATGGAAATGACCTCCTGCCTCAAGGAGGAGTACTAAGTTGTTAATAAGTGAAGGAAGGATGGCGTGGGAGGTTGACAGGCGGGTTGGTGCAGCGTCTGCAGTGATGTGGGCTCTGTACTGGTCTGTCCTGGTGACAAGAGAGCTGAGCCAAAAGGCAAAGCTCTTGATTTACTGGTCAACCTACGTTCCTACTCTCCACCTGCGGTCAGGAGCTCTGGGTAGAACGAGATCGCAGGTACAAGCTGCCGAAATGAGTTTAGAGATAGGGTGAGGAGCTCGATTATACAGGGGAGGCTCAGAGTCAAGCTGCTACTCCTCCACATCGAGAGGAACCAGCTCATGTGGTTCAGGTATCTGGTTAGGATGCCTCCTGGACGCCCCCTGGACGCCCCCGGGGAAGACCTAGGACACGCTGGAGGGATTATATCTCTCGGCTTTCCCACCGGAGGAGCTAGAGGAGGTGGCTGGGGAGAAGTGTGTTTCTCTGCTTAGACTGCAACCCCCGTGACCCGGATCCCCAGAATAAGTCGTAGATAGTGGATACATCAAGCAGCCCTAAGGTTCAGCAGCCTCCATCAAACTAAAGCCAGAGTGAGGGAGTGAAGTGAGTGAAGAAAGCCAGAAAACTGGAGGTCCCTGCAGTTTAACCCTTTATCGCCAAGCGAGTCATATTTGATAAGAAAGTTTTGAGACTGTAAATCACCACTGTTGTCATATTTCCCTAAAAAAACCCAGATGTTCAACTGAAGTTCACTCAAACCCACACTCTGTTCTAAATGTTAGCGGAGAACTGAACTGTAGCAGATAAACACTGATCTACAATACGGAAATATGATCTTTTCTAATTTAGAAATAAACATAAACATATTATAATTGAGCGGCACGGTAGTGTAGTGGTCAGTACGGTGGTGTAGTGGTTAGTATGGTGGTGTAGTGGTCAGTATGGTAGTGTAGTGGTCAGTACGGTGGTGTAGTGGTTAGTATGGTGGTGTAGTGGTTAGTATGGTAGTGTAGTGGTCAGTACGGTGGTGTAGTGGTTAGTACGGTAGTGTAGTGGTCAGTACGGTGGTGTAGTGGTTAGTATGGTAGTGTAGTGGTCAGTACGGTGGTGTAGTGGTTAGTATGGTGGTGTAGTGGTTAGTATGGTGGTGTAGTAGTTAGTACGGTGGTGTAGTGGTCAGTACGGTGGTGTAGTGGTCAGTATGGTGGTGTAGTGGTCAGTATGGTGGTGTAGTAGTTAGTACGGTGGTGTAGTGGTCAGTACGGTGGTGTAGTGGTTAGTATGGTGGTGTAGTGGTCAGTACGGTGGTGTAGTGGTTAGTATGGTGGTGTAGTGGTCAGTACAGTGGTGTAGTGGTCAGTACGGTGGTGTAGTGGTCAGTATGGTGGTGTAGTGGTTAGTACGGTGGTGTAGTGGTTAGTACGGTGGTGTAGTGGTTAGTTTGGTGGTGTAATGGTTAGTACGGTGGTGTAGTGGTTATTATGGTGGTGTAGTGGTTAGTATGGTGGTGTAGTGGTCAGTGCGGTGGTGTAGTGGTTAGTACGGTGGTGTAGTGGTTAGTACGGTGGTGTAGTGGTTAGTACGGTGGTGTAGTGGTTAGTATGGTGGTGTAGTGGTTAGTACGATGGTGTAGTGGTTAGTTTGGTGGTGTAGTGGTTAGTACGATGGTGTAGTGGTTAGTTTGGTGGTGTAGTGGTTAGTACGGTGGTGTAGTGGTTAGTTTGGTGTTGTAGTGGTCAGTACGGTGGTGTAGTGGTCAGTATGGTGGTGTAGTGGTTAGTACGATGGTGTAGTGGTTAGTTTGGTGGTGTAGTGGTTAGTACGGTGGTGTAGTGGTCAGTGCGGTGGTGTAGTGGTTAGTACGATGGTGTAGTGGTTAGTTTGGTGGTGTAGTGGTTAGTACGGTGGTGTAGTGGTTAGTTTGGTGTTGTAGTGGTCAGTACGGTGGTGTAGTGGTCAGTATGGTGGTGTAGTGGTTAGTACGATGGTGTAGTGGTTAGTTTGGTGGTGTAGTGGTTAGTACGGTGGTGTAGTGGTTAGTACGGTGGTGTAGTGGTCAGTATGGTGGTGTAGTGGTTAGTACGATGGTGTAGTGGTTAGTTTGGTGGTGTAGTGGTTACTACGGTGGTGTAGTGGTTAGTACGGTGGTGTAGTGGTTAGTACGGTGGTGTAGTGGTTAGTTTGGTGGTGTAGTGGTTAGTACGGTGGTGTAGTAGTTAGTACGGTGGTGTAGTGGTTAGTTTGGTGGTGTAGTGGTTAGTACGGTGGTGTAGTGGTTAGTACGGTGGTGTAGTGGTTAGTACGGTGGTGTAGTGGTTAGTTTGGTGGTGTAGTGGTTAGTACGGTGGTGTAGTGGTTAGTACGGTGGTGTAGTGGTTAGTACGATGGTGTAGTGGTTAGTTTGGTGGTGTAGTGGTTAGTACGGTGGTGTAGTGGTTAGTACGGTGGTGTAGTGGTTAGTTTGGTGGTGTAGTGGTCAGTACGGTGGTGTAGTGGTTAGTACGGTGGTGTAGTGGTTAGTACGGTGGTGTAGTGGTCAGTACGGTGGTGTAGTGGTCAGTACGGTGGTGTAGTGGTTAGTACGGTGGTGTAGTGGTTAGTACGGTGGTGTAGTGGTTAGTTTGGTGGTGTAGTGGTTAGTACGGTGGTGTAGTAGTTAGTACGGTGGTGTAGTGGTTAGTATGGTGGTGTAGTGGTTAGTACGGTGGTGTAGTGGTTAGTACGGTGGTGTAGTGGTTAGTACGGTGGTGTAGTGGTTAGTACGGTGGTGTAGTGGTTAGTACGGTGGTGTAGTGGTTAGTACGGTGGTGTAGTAGTTAGTATGGTGGTGTAGTGGTTAGTTTGGTGGTGTAGTAGTTAGTATGGTGGTGTAGTGGTTAGTACGGTGGTGTAGTGGTTAGTACGGTGGTGTAGTGGTTAGTTTGGTGGTGTAGTGGTTAGTATGGTGGTGTAGTGGTTAGTATGGTGGTGTAGTGGTTAGTATGGTGGTGTAGTGGTTAGTACGGTGGTGTAGTGATTAGTACGGTGGTGTAGTGGTTAGTACGGTGGTGTAGTGGTTAGTACGGTGGTGTAGTGGTTAGTTTGGTGGTGTAGTGGTTAGTATGGTGGTGTAGTGGTTAGTATGGTGGTGTAGTGGTTAGTATGGTGGTGTAGTGGTTAGTACGGTGGTGTAGTGATTAGTACGGTGGTGTAGTGGTTAGTATGGTGGTGTAGTGGTTAGTACGGTGGTGTAGTGGTTAGTACGGTGGTGTAGTGGTTAGTACGGTGGTGTAGTGGTTAGTATGGTGGTGTAGTGGTTAGTATGGTGGTGTAGTGGTTAGTATGGTGGTGTAGTGGTTAGTATGGTGGTGTAGAGGTTAGTACGGTGTTGTAGTGGTTAGTACGGTGGTGTAGTGGTTAGTACGATGGTGTAGTGGTTAGTTTGGTGGTGTAGTGGTTAGTACGGTGGTGTAGTGGTTAGTACGGTGGTGTAGTGGTTAGTTTGGTGGTGTAGTGGTCAGTACGGTGGTGTAGTGGTTAGTACGGTGGTGTAGTGGTTAGTACGGTGGTGTAGTGGTTAGTACGGTGGTGTAGTGGTCAGTACGGTGGTGTAGTGGTTAGTACGGTGGTGTAGTGGTTAGTACGGTGGTGTAGTGGTTAGTTTGGTGGTGTAGTGGTTAGTACGGTGGTGTAGTAGTTAGTACGGTGGTGTAGTGGTTAGTATGGTGGTGTAGTGGTTAGTACGGTGGTGTAGTGGTCAGTACGGTGGTGTAGTGGTTAGTACGGTGGTGTAGTGGTTAGTACGGTGGTGTAGTGGTTAGTTTGGTGGTGTAGTGGTTAGTACGGTGGTGTAGTAGTTAGTACGGTGGTGTAGTGGTTAGTTTGGTGGTGTAGTAGTTAGTATGGTGGTGTAGTGGTTAGTACGGTGGTGTAGTGGTTAGTACGGTGGTGTAGTGGTTAGTTTGGTGGTGTAGTGGTTAGTATGGTGGTGTAGTGGTTAGTATGGTGGTGTAGTGGTTAGTATGGTGGTGTAGTGGTTAGTACGGTGGTGTAGTGATTAGTACGGTGGTGTAGTGGTTAGTACGGTGGTGTAGTGGTTAGTACGGTGGTGTAGTGGTTAGTTTGGTGGTGTAGTGGTTAGTATGGTGGTGTAGTGGTTAGTATGGTGGTGTAGTGGTTAGTATGGTGGTGTAGTGGTTAGTATGGTGGTGTAGTGGTTAGTACGGTGGTGTAGTAGTTAGTACGGTGGTGTATTGGTTAGTACGGTGGTGTAGTGGTTAGTACGGTGGTGTAGTGGTTAGTACGGTGGTGTAGTGGTTAGTTTGGTGGTGTAGTGGTTAGTATGGTGGTGTAGTGGTTAGTATGGTGGTGTAGTGGTTAGTATGGTGGTGTAGTGGTTAGTATGGTGGTGTAGTGGTTAGTTTGGTGGTGTAGTGGTTAGTACGGTGGTGTAGTGGTTAGTATGGTGGTGTAGTGGTTAGTATGGTGGTGTAGTGGTTAGTATGGTGGTGTAGTGGTTAGTATGGTGGTGTAGTGGTTAGTTTGGTGGTGTAGTGGTTAGTATGGTGGTGTAGTGGTTAGTACGGTGGTGTAGTGGTTAGTATGGTGGTGTAGTGGTTAGTATGGTGGTGTAGTGGTTAGTATGGTGGTGTAGTGGTTAGTATGGTAATTGTTTCATAGTTCAGGCTTTAATTGGTTAAGAGATTAAAGACCCACAACCCACCATGCCAACTTTCTCGATGGTCTCCTGCAGCCTCTCCAGCAGCACTGAGATGATGTGCGGGTGGGCTGTTGCTATGGCGGCCAACAACTCCCTCCCCACTTTGGAGAAGATCTCCCGTGTGGCCACACAGACGTAGGACACCTGAGAGAAGTGGAATAATCGTCAGTTAGCTGAGTTTATACTTTTGGGCTGCAGACCAGCATTTAACTCAGTAATATGGTGGACCAGTGCAAATCCAGAGAGCTGTAGAAGATCCAGGAGAATTCCGTTGGTGTAGATCCAAAAAGAACATGTACACAGCCAATTATGATTATTACTCAAGAGTTAATAAGCTCTCCGTTCACAGTGTTCCAGAAATACTGAGCAAAACATCTAAAAATGAACTTTTCATTTGAAATATAATTAAAATATACAACTTGCCTCATAAATCTCCAGCACGATGGTCCTCACAAACTCCGGGTCTGCGTCCGTGCGTTTGGGTTGAGCCATGTGAGCAAACGTTGTGAGCAAGCAAATACCATCTGAGCTGTTTATCTCCGAGAGCCAGTCCTTAAACTTCTCCTGGTGACTCGGTTCTACACAGACAGACAGGAAATAGTCCATTTAGTCCATTCACACAGGGGTCATCAGAGGTGTCTCTCATAGGAGTCTCTATCTGATCAATAAGTGTGTGTTCACCAGTAACACCAGCAGATCTGATCAGAACAGATGTAAATAATCAGACATACAATACAAAGTAACATGAACATGTTATGGTGAGAGAAGTAGATCAGATCTTGATCCAGTTTGAAGAACAAAGTTAGGTTCCAGATTTCTCCTGGACACCCCAGACATTGTATGAATGTGTTCAGTTCTTGATTTATCTTAATGAAGTACTGAGCAGTCAAAGCAGGTATTAGATGAGAACTGATAATAATACTGGGTTGTTTAGGAGAAGCTTGGAAAGAGTTAAATAAACACACTGACGTATGTAAAAGATCTACTTACTCTATTAATACTGATTAATATTTAATAATAAAGTGTAAAAGATCTACTTACTCTATTAATACTGATTAATATTTAATAATAAAGTGTAAAAGTACTACTTACTCTATTAATACTGATTAATATTTAATAATAAAGTGTAAAAGCACTACTTACTCTATTAATACTGATTAATATTTAATAATAAAGTGTAAAAGCACTACTTACTCTACTAATACTGATTCATATTTAATAATAAAGTGTAAAAGATCTACTTACTCTATTAATACTGATTAATATTTAATAATAAAGTGGAAAAGATCTACTTACTCTATTAATACTGATTAATATTTAATAATAAAGTGTAAAAGCTCTACTTACTCTATTAATACTGATTAATATTTAATAATAAAGTGTAAAAGCACTACTTACTCTATTAATACTGATTAATATTTAATAGTAAAGTGTAAAAGCTCTACTTACTCTATTAATACTGATTAATATTTAATAGTAAAGTGTAAAAGCTCTACTTACTCTATTAATACTGATTAATATTTAATAATAAAGTGTAAAAGCACTACTTACTCTATTAATACTGATTAATATTTAAAAATAAAGTGTAAAAGCTCTACTTACTCTATTAATTCTGATTAATATTTAATAATAAAGTGTAAAAGCTCTACTTACTTTATTAATACTGATTAATATTTAATAATAAAGTGTAAAAGCACTACTTACACTATTAATACTGATTAATATTTAATAATAAAGTGTAAAAGCACTACTTACACTATTAATACTGATTAATATTTAATAATAAAGTGTAAAAGCTCTACTTACTAATAATAAAGTGCTTACTGAGTAAATAAAAGCTTCCTCTCTGGAACAAATAGCTTTTTAAACATACTACTGTTACCGAGTGACTCAAACTACTCAGTACAGTGTCTAATCTGGTCTATGTGAGATTGAGTGGACCGAGACAACTGAGTGTGTTGCTTTAGATATGAAACGTGTTCGATGCTGATTAGTGAGTCGACAGTTTTCAGTATTGTGCACGCTTCATGTCTACTTGGTTGTACACAGGTTGTGTGGCCTCATTCACTCTCAAACATGCTGTGATCCAGGCTTAACAGAGAACAAAGCACTGCACGGTTTTCTTCTCAGCATCAGTTTCACTGATTCCAGGACCAGCATCACCCAACAGCTTCCCTGCAGATACTGACTGTTCCATATAGTCCACACAGATCAGCAATACAATGATCTATCAGCTCCACTGACCATACAGGAGCTCCACTTACAGACTGTAGTTCATCTGATTCTCTGTAGACTTTATTACTCTGTTCTTTAATGATCAGGACCCCCACAGGACCACCACAGAGCAGATACTATTAGGGAGGTGGGTCATTCTCAGCACTGCAGTGACACTGACGTGGTGCTGGTGTGAGTGGATCAGACACAGCAGTGCTGCTGCTGGAGTGTTTAAACACTGTGTCCACTCACTGTCCACTCTATTAGACACTCCTACTACTTGCTGGTCCACCTTGTAGATGTAAAGTCAGAGACAGTAGCTCATCTGCTGCTGCACAGTTTGTGTTCCTCTAGTTCTTCATCAGTGGACACAGGACGCCGCCCACAGGACACTGCTGTCCGGATAGTTTTGGTTGGTGGACAATGATTCTCAGTCCAGTAGTGATACTGAGGTGTTTAAACACTCCAGCAGCAGCAGCACTGCTGTGTCTGATCCACTCACACCAGCACAACACACACTAACTAACACACCACCACCACGTCAGTGTCACTGCAGTGCTGAGAATGATCCACCTCCCTAATAGTATCTGCTCTGTGGTGGTCCTGTGGGGGTCCTGATCATTAAAGAACAGAGTAATAAAGTATACAGAGAATCAGATGAACTACAGTCTGTATATTATAGCTGATCAGTATATAAGGACAGGGTGCAGCTGCTGGTCCGGCCCAGTCCTGGCCCTACAGATCTACCCCGCCCCACAGATCTACCCCGCCCCCACAGATCTACCCCGCCCCAGAGAGTTCAGATCCAGGACACCAGGTTCTAACCTTCAGATGCCCCTGAATAACTTAATTACCTGGAGATATGAGATCTGAGAGGTTAGGGTCGGAGCTAAACTCTGCAGGGTGGTTGATCTTGAGGATCAGAAGCATGTATTAAGTTCCTGCAGCACTTTGAAGCTGTTCTTAAGATAAAAGCAGTTGTGATAGTCACGATCATAGTGCGGAAAACTGGAAAAACAGGAACTCTGAGGAAACTTCTAGAACTGAACATTCTAATCTGAGGTCAAGAAAAAAGCACACTGAAGAACATCACCTCAGGAAGCCTCTATGAACCTGGTCCTAGGTTTCGAGTCTTACCTCGTAGGCCCTGGATGCAGCTCTCCACACTCAGGCTGCAGCCCAGCCTGTCCAGGCCGTCCGTCTCGGCACACTGCATAATGTAGAAGATCTTCCAGAGCATTGCACTGGACAAGGTTCCATAAGGCATCTCTGACATGAAGAGCCAGATTCCCAGCCTACAAGAGAGACGGGATGTTTACTGGTTAAACTGGAGGAGCCACAGTGTTGGGACTCATGATTCACGAACTGGGCCGCGAACAGCGAGCTCACCTCTTGGCCCTCAGGACGTGCAGGACAGCCCGGAGGAAGAGATGGTCAAACTCAACCTGCAGCTTCTCCATAGAGAAGGACTGCTCCTGCATGGTGGTCCTGCTCACTCCAGTCAAACTGATGTACTGGGCCCAGTGGTCACTCACATAACACAGCGTCATCCTGCAGCACAAGAGAGAAACTTAAATTCTTCAGCTCCCAAAATCAGAGCTCTTTTTGATGTCATTTATTCACTGGAGCCCTCAGTGTATAAATATTTAAAATTAAGTCTACCTGTACAAATGATTTATTTGATAGATTTTAATTATAAAAAGATATTTATAATATTTTTAGAAATTCCCATAATTTTAATACACAATCTCACAACATTCTGGCTGTAAGAACGTACTGCTGTACGTTGATTATACGCCCATAATGACACAACACAGATAAATATATAGTGAATAATGTCTGTGTAGTCTAATAGTACTGAGGCTGCCTGCTTTCTCAGTATCTGGTTTATTATTAGGACCTGAAGTGCAACATCAGAGAAAAGTATTTCCTCATGTGAAGGAAATCAGCTGACCTGATCATGTGACCGATCCTCTTCACAAACTGCCGGTAACGCGCTCTGTTGTACGTCTGCAGGCCAACAGCCAGCAGCTCAACCAGTGACGAGGCAAAAGCAAATATCTTCATCATCTTCTGACTGGTGGTGGCTTGAGGCTGGTAGTGGCCTGAAGATACAGATTATATACTCATAGCACGCTCATGTAACCTCGACTACACAGAACAACACCTTTAAACACCTTTAACACCTTTAATTATCTTTAAACACCTTTAACCACCTTTAATTATCTTTAAACACCTTTAACCATCTTTAATCATCTTTAAACATCTTTAAACACCTTTAACCACCTTCAAACACCTTTAAACACCTTTAAACACCTTTAATTATCTTTAAACACCTTTAACCATCTTTAAACATCTTTAAACATCTTTAAACACCTTTAAACACCTTTAACCACCTTCAAACACCTTTAAACACCTTTAAACATCTTTAAACGCCTTTAAACACCTTTAAACACCTTTAAACATCTTTAAACATCTTTAAACACCTTTAAACATCTTTAAACATCTTTAATTATCTTTAAACACCTTTAACCACCTTCAAACATCTTTAAACATCTTTAAACACCTTTAAACACCGTTAAACACCTTTAAACACCTTTAAACACCTTTAATTATCTTTAAACACCTTTAAACATCTTTAGTTATCTTTAAACATCTTTAAACACCTTTAAACATCTTTAAACACCTTTAAACACCTCTAAAACCAGCAACACTGCGTATCTCCACTTCATCTCAGTGCTTTATGACTCGGTAAAGCTGAGCTAATGCAGCTGCCTCACCTCTGGAGGACATTCCCAGTAAGTGTTTGAAGAGTTCATCAAAGGGAAACTGAGAGAGCAGAGCTATGAGGTCATCCTCTGATAGCAGCAGCCAGCTCGTCTCTGGATCTTCGTCCTGAGGGGGGACCAGTACGTGGGGTTATATTTAAAAAGCACAGCAGAGCAGCTACACGGATATAAGTGAACAGTCGTGAGCTGGATGTTGGGGAGGCAGCCTTGTGACGGAGTGTCGCCGGTTGGATCCCCTAAACTGACAGGACACGATCGAAGTACCCTTAAGCGACGCACCTAACCCCCAACTGCCCCCCGGGTACTGTGGATAGGGCTGCTCACCACTCTGGGCAAATGTGCTCACTGCCCTCTAGTGTGTGTGTGTTCACTAGTGTGTGTGTGTGTGTGTGTGTGTGTGTGTGTGTGTGTGTGTGTGTTTGTGTGTTTGTGTGTTTGTATGTTCACTAGTGTGTGTGGGGATTTTTCACTGCCCCCCAGTGTGTGTGTGTGTGTTCACTAGTGTGTGTAATTGTGTGCTTCATTGCCCCCTAGTGCGCGTGTATTTTTCACTGCCCCCTAGTGTGTGGGTTCACTAGTGTGTATGTAAGCAATTGTTTCACTGTCCCCTAGTGTGTGTGTGTGTGTTTTACTGCCCCTAGTGTGTGTGTGTGTGTGTGTGTGTGTATGTGTGTGTTTCACTGCCCCTAGTGTGTGTGTGTGTTTCACTGCCCCTAGTGTGTGTGTGTGTGTGTGTGCTTCACTGTCCCCTAGTGTGTGTATGTGAGTGTTTCACTGCCCCTAGTGTGTGTATGTGAGTGTTTCACTGTCCCCTATCGTGTGTGCTCACTCATATGTGTGTGTGTGTTTCACTACCCCTAGTGTGTGTGCTCACTAGTATATGTGTGTGTGTACCTCTGACTCTGCTCTCTGATGGCAGCAGACCCCCCCACTGCCCTCTAGTGTGTGTGTGTTCACTAGTGTGTGTGTGTGTGTGTGTGTGTGTGTGTGTATGTTCACTAGTGTGTGTGGGGATTTTTCACTGCCCCCCAGTGTGTGTGTGTTCACTAGTGTGTGTAATTGTGTGTTTCATTGCCCCCTAGTGCACATGTATTTTTCACTGCCCCCTAGTGTGTGGGTTCACTAGTGTGTATGTAAGCAATTGTTTCACTGTCCCCTAGTGTGTGTATGTGTGTGTTTCACTGCCCCTAGTGTGTGTGTGTGTGTTTTACTTCCCCTAGTGTGTGTGTGTGTGTGTTTCACTGCCCCTAGTGTGTGTGTGTGTGTGTGTGTTTCACTGCCCCTAGTGTGTGTGTGTGTGTGTGTTTCACTGCCCCTAGTGTGTGTGTGTGTGTTTCACTGCCCCTAGTGTGTGTGTGTGTGTGTGTGTTTCACTGGCACTATTGTGTATGTGAGTGTTTCACTGCCCCTAGTGTGTGTGTGTGTGTTTCACTGCCCCTAGTGTGTGTATGTGAGTGTTTCACTGCTCCTAGTGTGTGTGTGTGTGTTTCACTGCCCCTAGTGTGTGTATGTGAGTGTTTCACTGTCTCCTAGTGTGTGTGTGTGTTTCACTGCCCCTAGTGTGTGTATGTCTGTGTTTCACTGCCCCTAGTGTGTGTATGTCTGTGTTTCACTGCCCCTAGTGTCTGTGTTTCACTGCCCCCTAGTGTGTGTGCTCACTAGTATGTGTGTGTGTGTACCTCTGACTCTGCTCTCTGATGGCAGCAGACCCCCTCCACTGCCCCTAGTGTGTGTGTGTGTTTCACTGCCCCTAGTGTGTGTATGTGTGTGTTTCACTGCCCCCTAGTGTGTGTGAGTGTTTCACTGCCCCCTAGTGTGTATGTGTGTGTTTCACTGCCCCTAGTGTGTGTATGTGTGTGTTTCACTGCCCCCTAGTGTGTGTGAGTGTTTCACTGCCCCCTAGTGTGTATGTGTGTGTTTCACTGCCCCTAGTGTGTGTGTTTCACTGCCCCTAGTGTGTGTATGTCTGTGTTTCTCTGCCCCTAGTGTGTGTTTTACGCCCCTAGTGTGTGTATGTCTGTTTCACTGCCCCTAGTGTGTGTATGTGAGTGTTTCACTGCCCTTAGTGTGTGTGTGTGTGTGTTTCACTGCCCCTAGTGTGTGTTTCACTGCCCCTAGTGTGTGTATGTGTGTGTTTCACTGCTCCTAGTGTGTGTGTGTGTGTGTGTGTTTCACTGGCACTATTGTGTATGTGAGTGTTTCACTGCCCCTAGTGTGTGTGTGTGTTTCACTGCCCCTAGTGTGTGTATGTCTGTGTTTCACTGCCCCTAGTGTGTGTATGTGAGTGTTTCACTGCCCCTAGTGTGTGTGTGTGTGTGTTTCACTGCCCCTAGTGTGTGTGTTTCACTGCCCCTAGTGTGTGTATGTCTGTGTTTCACTGCCCCCTAGTGTGTGTGCTCACTAGTATGTGTGTGTACCTCTGACTCTGCTCTCTGATGGCAGCAGACCCCCGCCACTGCCCCTAGTGTGTGTGTGTGTGTGTGTTTCACTGCCCCTAGTGTGTGTATGTGTGTGTTTCACTGTCCCCTAGTGTGTGTATGTGAGTGTTTCACTGCCCCTAGTGTGTGTATGTGTGTGTTTCACTGCCCCTAGTGTGTGTGTGTGTGTTTCACTGCCCCTAGTGTGTGTGTGTGTGTTTCACTGCCCCTAGTGTTTGTGTGTGTGTTTCACTGCCCCTAGTGTGTGTATGTGTTTCACTGCCCCTAGTGTGTGTGTGTGTTTCACTGCCCCTAGTGTGTGTGTGTGTGTTTCACTGCCCCTAGTGTGTGTGTGTTTCACTGCCCCCTAGTGTGTGTGTGTTTCACTGCCCCCTAGTGTGTGTATGTGAGTGTTTCACTGCCCCTAGTGTGTGTATGTCTGTTTCACTGTCCCCTATCGTGTGTGCCCACTAATATGTGTGTGTTTCACTGCCCCTAGTGTGTGTGTGTATGTCTGTGTTTCACTGCCCCTAGTGTGTGCTTACTAGTATGTGTGTGTGTGTACCTCTGACTCTGCTCTCTGATGGCAGCAGACCCCCCCACTGTCCCCCAAAAGCAAGTATCTCAAAAACTCCAAAAACCTACAATGTGAGTCAATGGAACCAAAAATTTTTCCAAGCTTTGTTGGGGCATTTCTATTGGTCCATTCACTGAGAAATATTCACACAATATGTAGAATATGTTGGTGATACATGTTTTTCATTGGACAGCGACGAGATATATATATATATATATATATATATATATATATATATATATATATATATATATATATATATATATATATATATATATATATATATACACACTAATACATATTAATTAACACTGTTTTAAGTAGAGCGGAGCTGAAAGCAGGGAACCGCCTCACTGCTGCTGCTGCTGCTGCTGCTGAGTAACGGAAACTGAAAGTTCAGCTGTTTATTAAACACTGCTGTAGTGCGAGTGTTGCACAAGTGAAGACAGGAAGAGTACTTGTGATTATCATGTGCTGATAATGTTGCGTGTCAGAGAACAGTAGTCTTGTGAGGAGACACAAAGCCTGCTCTTCTCTTATTACACAGCTGTATGCAAAAGTCTGGGCACCCCTGATCACACTACACGCATATATTATATTATTTTATTATTATTATCTAGAGTGAACACACTTCTGCTCACTTTCGTGTTTCAATTAACACTTTTTATTAAACCTTCTATTGCAAATTGGGTTCACCAGCAAAACGTACAGCCGCTTGTAGTAAACCAATCAAACGAGTCCAATTAAACAGCTCAAAACCACTAATTTATTCAGTAGTTTCTCCAATAATTCAACACTAAACACCACTTTAAACGACGACTGCAGCCTCAGAATCACTCACAATCTCTTAATCTCAGCCTCAAGAGCTCACACTCGCAAACCAGGTGACGTCTCTAATCAAAGGCTTCATTAGTTGCATCAGGTGAGTGTGAGATAAAACACATCTAATACCTGGACTGGCTCGGGGCTTGTTGGCTGGGATGTTTGACTGCATGGTAGAAATGTGGCTCTAAGTCAGGAGTAGAGATGGAAGGATCGTACGGCCACGTAAATATGCTCTGATTAAATTTATCCGATCCCGATTTCTGTATTTCCAGCTAGTGTTTCATCCCAGAAGAGGAGAACCCCCTCCAGCTCCCTGCAGTTCCTATCTGAACCACTAGGTGAAAATACACACCCTTTCATTTTCAACAGACTGACTAAAGCAGCGGCTTCGCCAGAACAGTTTACCGCATGTGCAGATAGAAAACATCGTCCGTCTGGCAGTTTGTTACCGTATGAGACTCAGACTCATCCAGGACAGTTTATAACATCTGTACAATTAGTAACATCAGCGTCTCTCACTGAGAACCAAGACATTTAACTCTACTAATCTGATACAGGCCTTCAGAGACACCACACAGCTGAACACAGTGAGTATCAGCAAACAGCACAAAACTAATAACCCAGAAACCCATACAGACCAGATCTGACCGGTACGAACAGAACAGCAGCAGAAACAGCCAGAGAGCTAAAGAACCACAGCCAGAGTGATTGAGTTTTTAGTTCTAGATAAGCAGCTCTTCTCGGCTGTAGAAGACGTTCATTCTGCTGCTTAATGTTCCACCTGGATTCACGCTCTGCTGTTCCTAGTAGAGATACTTTTCAGATGTGGCTCTTCTGGAGCTTATCAAGCGGTTTACTCCCACATAGACCAACTTCTAATTTAGTTAAAATATTATACTGTTTCATATGAGCTTCTTAAAAATGTTAATAAACCAGCTTAGATCATGTTTCATGACTTGCTTGCGCTAATAATTGCATGTAGTCCTGCTGTAGCATATAACCCCACTCTCCATCGGTATCGGCCAATCGCGTTGAAAGGTGAAAAATCGTCCGATACCGATACACAGCTGACTGATCCTTCCATCTCTAGGAGTAATGTATTTATTCTCTTGCTAGGTGTTGCTCTGTGTTTAATCTTATATCTTGTGGTCTTCTTTCTAGGTATCAGCACTGGCCCTGTGTTTATGGCAGTGTTTGAGTTTAAGAGTAGTTTGGACTTAAACCTGTTTGTACTAGATAGAGATTCATACTCTAACTGAACACTAAGCATTTCTGTAAGTAGCTCTGGATAAGAGCGTCTGCTAAATGCCATAAATGTAAATATAATTTAAAGAAGGTCGTACACAACCCCAGGAATATTAGTGAACTGGAGGCCGGTGTCCATGAGGAATGGGTGAAGCTTGCTCAGGAACACGGTCAGAGGCTGGAATCTGGCTATGAATCACCTTTTACAGCAGGTAAGAACAGTGAAGGCTGCTGTACTCAGTACTAAAGACTCAGAGTTCAGCCATTCTGAGACTACAGACGTCATTTGTTCTATTAGTTGAGTTAAGCTATGTAAATTGTTCTTGTTTGATTGGTTTATTATAAACAACTTAAGTTTATAAATTGTCTAATTACCCTAACTTGCAATGAGACTGGACTAATATTGATTGCAACTGTATTTGCTGACTTTAAAGTTCTTAAAACACTTAAAATATGAACAAAAGTTACGACACACTTTATATTCCATGACTGAATGAACAAAATGTGAGTTTTATATTTTCTATTACATTAAATTCAGTTATTAAACAGAAACTATGCACTAAAAAAGCCACAAAAAGGATTTGTTAGCTTATTTTAAGAAACAGAGAAAATGTAATGGTGGTGTTTGGACTATAAAAGAGTACTGTAATGATAAGTGCTGAATCTTAACAAGGACCTAAAAAGACTGGAATATTGTCTATTGTATAGACCAGAACCTACTGACCTCTTCTCCACCCTCATCTACCAGGGTCCAGTTGGCAGATGCAGGTCCTGAATAGCTGTTGTTACTTTTCACATCGTTGGGCTTCATGTGGCAAAGAAAGTCAGCTCGGTCTCTAAAAGGCACAGAAAACCTGTTCTTTAATTTCATACAGTCTCAATCTGTTTATATACAGAGCATAAACGTCCCTGAGTAGGAAGCAGATCGCTGGGTGACGTATCTGAGTAAATGCTCCATAATCTGTACTAACGAAAATAAAAAAATCCTCAATTTAGTTTCCAGAGTCAGCAAAATAGATTGAGGAATTTTATCGTCAGTCAGTCGAGTCAGTAGTTCTTACCTCACTGGAGACATGAGAATAGCTAGAGCTTGCATGAAGTGATAAACTCCAGACGGGTTTTTCAGCACTTTAATCTAAAGGGAGAAACAGATACAGTGACACCAACAGTAGTATTTACTTTCTGTAGTTTCACTAAATAAACAGAGACACTGGGAGACCATACAGACTCCACACAGACACTGGGAGACCATACACACTCCACACAGACACTGGGAGACCATACACACTCCACACAGACACTGGGAGACCATACACACTCCACACAGACACTGGGAGACCATACACACTCCACACAGACACTGGGAGACCATACACACTCCACACAGACACTGGAGACCATACACACTCCACACAGACACTGAGAGACCATACACACTCCACACAGACACTGGGAGACCATACAGACTCCACACAGACACTGGGAGACCATACAGACTCCACACAGACACTGGGAGACCATACACACTCCACACAGACACTGGGAGACCATACACACTCCACACAGACACTGGGAGACCATACACACTCCACACAGACACTGGAGACCATACACACTCCACACAGACACTGAGAGACCATACACACTCCACACAGACACTGGGAGACCATACACACTCCACACAGACACTGGGAGACCATACAGACTCCACACAGACACTGGGAGACCATACACACTCCACACAGACACTGGGAGACCATACACACTCCACACAGACACTGGGAGACCGTACACACTCCACACAGACACTGGGAGACCGTACACACTCCACACAGACACTGGGAGACCGTACACACTCCACACAGACACTGGGAGACCGTACACACTCCACACAGACACTGGGAGACCATACACACTCCACACAGACACTGGGAGACCGTACACACTCCACACAGACACTGGGAGACCATACACACTCCACACAGACACTGGGAGACCATACACTCTCCACACAGACACTGGGAGACCATACACACTCCACACAGACACTGGGAGACCGTACACACTCCACACAGACACTGGGAGACCGTACACACTCCACACAGACACTGGGAGACCGTACACACTCCACACAGACACTGGAGACCATACACACTCCACACAGACACTGGGAGACCGTACACACTCCACACAGACACTGGGAGACCGTACACACTCCACACAGACACAAGCGTTTGACTGCTAGTCTAAATAATACACTAACACGTGCACGGCGTCTCATTACCTGCAGAAAGGGGACAGCCCATTTCCCGACTCCTGCAGGACAGCACAGCAGGTGGTTGAGGATGTACAGATGGTCTCCAGCTGAACCTACTCGATGCAGAACAGACACCTAGAAAGGTAAAACGGAAAACGTTTAGAAAATCACGTGTGGGGATCTTTTTTAAACCAATACATAAAATAATAAACAAATATTTATAATGACTATACAGAGCTCTCTAGTCAGCGTTTCACACCCTGCACTAAATCTCTCTATGCTCCGAAATGCATGGTGTGCTATCGTTTATCACAATAATAATAATAAAATGTTATAATATTGTCCACCTTTACAACAAACCTACAGTGTTTAAAAATGACTCTAAATAAAATAATGCTGCATTAATACTCACTGGATGTTAGGAATGTTCTTTTTTTCCTTTACCTGTAATTACACTGCCTTGGATATAAAATCGCTCCAACAGCGATTATACAAATCCATAAACACACAGCAGTGCCTGGCTGGTTAGCTAACTGTACTCTAGCAGGTCTACAGAACTACTAGAGAGTAGGGCTGTGTATTAGTAAGAGCCTGGCGATACAATACATATCATGATACATCGGTTACGAGTCAACATATCGCAAGTAATATATTGAGATTTTTCAGATCTTACTATTAAAACACACCACTGTATGAACAGGTTAATCAATACTTACAGTAGCACTGCACCCTTGTGCTGCTTGTTAATGTTGTAGTGGAGCTGAAAATGGATTACAACACTGCCATCTAGTGGTCAGAGGTTTAAACACAACACACAATGATTCACTGTCTGCCAGGAATCTGTGTATCGATACTGTGTTTTTGAGAATCGATACAGTATCACTAAACATAATATCCCGATATTCGATACTTCCGATATTTTTCTACACCCCTAGTAGAGAGACTACTTCACCACTACTTTATTTAGATCCCATCTAGATATCATTACTTATGTAAACATTAGAGGAGAGCACAAAGATTAGAGGTGCACAAAGTTTGAGAATAATTCTCCCTCACTAAATCAATAACTCTCATTTAAAATGATGGATTTACAGTTTTTGGTATATACAGTTTGATACAAAGGGTTTTAGTCACTTATGGACGTTATTATATATAAAAACATATTTTATTCCAAACAGGAAGTTTTTATTTACTCCTTATGTAAATATTAATCAGTATTAATAGAGTAATTAGTGCTTTTTCGTACGTCAGTGTGTTTATTTAACTCTTTCCAAGCTTCTCCTAAACAACCCAGTATTATTATCAGTTCTCATCTAATACCTGCTTTGACTGCTCAGTACTTCATTAAGATAAATCAAGATTTGCTGCTGAAGGAACTGAACACATTCATACAATGTCTGGGGCGTCCAGGAGAAATCTGGAACCTAACTTTGTTCTTCAAACTGGATCAAGATCTGATCTACTTCTCTCACAATAACATATTCATGATACTTTGTATTGTATATATGATTATTTACATCTGTTCTAATCAGATCTGCTGTTCTTACTGCTGAACACACATTTATTGATCAGATAAACACTTTGACGACTACGTGTCTCTCACCAGTTTCTGCAGCCAGAGATGAACGTCGTTCTGGAACTGAGAGTCGTCCAGAACTCGGCGGGTGAAGCTGAACAGCACACTGATGCTTTCCTTCAGCAGCTGCAGAGTAGAGGGCTGAGACTTCGGAGCTCCTAAAATACAGACACAGCCTACATCATACAGACCCTTCAGTAAAATAACCTGTACAAACCTCCACCCATCATCTTCTGGTTTATCCCCATAGTCCATCTAACCACTACACCACCGTACCGACCACTACACCACCATACTGACCACTACACCACCATACTAACCACTACACCACCATACTAACCACTACACCACCATACTAACCACTACACCACCGTACTAACTACTACACCACCATACTAACCACTACACCACCATACTAACCACTACACCACCGTACTAACCACTACACCACCATACTAACCACTACACCACCGTACTGACCACTACACCACCATACTAACCACTACACCACCATACTAACCACTACACCACCATACTAACCATTACACCACCGTACTAACCACTACACCACCATACTGACCACTACACCACCGTACTAACCACTACACCACCGTACTAACCACTACACCACCATACTAACCACTACACCACCATACTGACCACTACACCACCGTACTGACCACTACACCACCGTACTGACCACTACACCACCGTACTGACCACTACACCACCGTACTAACCACTACACCACCGTACTGACCACTACACCACCGTACTAACCACTACACCACCGTACTGACCACTACACCACCATACTAACCACTACACCACCGTACTAACCACTACACCACCATACTAACCACTACACCACCGTACTAACCACTACACCACCATACTAACCACTACACCACCGTACTAACCACTACACCACCGTACTAACCACTACACCACCATACTGACCACTACACCACCATACTGACCACTACACCACCATACGAACCACTACACCACCGTACTGACCACTACACCACCATACTAACCACTACACCACCATACTAACCACTACACCACCGTACTGACCACTACACCACCATACTAACCACTACACCACCGTACTGACCACTACACCACCATACGAACCACTACACCACCGTACTGACCACTACACCACCATACTAACCACTACACCACCGTACTAACCACTACACCACCATACTAACCACTACACCACCGTACTGACCACTACACCACCGTACTAACCACTACACCACCGTACTAACCACTACACCACCGTACTAACCACTACACCACCATACTAACCACTACACCACCGTACTGACCACTACACCACCATACTAACCACTACACCACCGTACTAACCACTACACCACCGTACTGACCACTACATCACCATACTAACCACTACACCACCATACTGACCACTACACCACCATACGAACCACTACACCACCGTACTGACCACTACACCACCATACGAACCACTACACCACCGTACTGACCACTACACCACCGTACTGACCACTACACCACCATACGAACCACTACATCACCATACTGACCACTACACCACCATACTGACCACTACACCACCATACTGACCACTACACCACCATACGAACCACTACACCACCGTACTGACCACTACACCACCATACTAACCACTACACCACCATACTAACCACTACACCACCGTACTAACCACTACACCACCGTACTGACCACTACACCACCATACTAACCACTACACCACCATACTAACCACTACACCACCGTACTGACCACTACACCACCATACTAACCACTACACCACCATACTGACCACTACACCACCATACTGACCACTACACCACAGTTTGTGTTCCTCTAGTTCTTCATCAGTGGACACAGGACAGACAGTTTTGGTTGGTGGACGATTCTCAGTCTAGCAGTGACACTGAGGAGGTGTTTAAACACTCCAGCAGCAGCACTGCTGTGTCTGATCCACTCATACCACCACCACGTCAGTGTCACTGCGGTGCTGAGAATGACCCACCTCCCTAATAGTATCTGCTCTGTGGTGGTCCTGTGGGGGTCCTGATCATTAAAGAACAGAGTAATAAAGTATACAGAGAATCAGATGAACTACAGTCTGTAAGTGGAGCTCCTGAATGGTCAGTGGAGCTGATACAGTGGGTGTAGATAGAAGGCGGGGCTTGTTGTGATGTTCTGGTGTGATTGATAGTTCTGTAAGTATTGATAAGGTGATTAATGTGACTCTCTGTGCTGTTCTGGTAGATCTCTCTATCGATGGCCGGCCTGTTACAGCAGTGTTAACTGTCAGCGTTGACTTGCCTGGGTCTGCGTCCTGTACAGCCACGGCGCGGGTGATGGGGTTAGTGCTGAGCAGGCGGTACAGATAAGACTCCACTTGCAGGCGAGAGAGGACGGAGGTGTACGAGTGCAGGGCCACGGTCTGATGGAGCAGCTCGGCTTTGGCCTCAAACAGATGCTTCAGTTCAGCCACTGTCGCCTCGTTCAGGACCACCTGCTGGAAGCGGTGGTAGCCGCACACCTTGACCTGGTCTGCGCACAGACCCTGCGGGGGGGGGCAAAAGGGCAGATGTTACAAGCAAGAAGTATTCAGTTCCTTCAGCAGCAAATCTTGATTTAGCTTAATGAAGTTCTGGACGTATGGAAAAGCACTACTTACTCTATTAATACTGATTAATATTGAATAATAAAGTGTAAAAGCACTACTTACTCTATTAATACTGTTTAATATTTAATAATAAAATGTAAAAGCTCTACTTACTCTATTAATACTGTTTAATATTTAATAATAAAGTGTAAAAGCACTACTTACTCTATTAATACTGATTAATATTTAATAATAAAGTGTAAAAGCACTACTTACTCCATTAATACTGATTAATATTAAATAATAAAGTGTAAAAGCTCTACTTACTCTATTAATACTGTTTAATATTTAATAATAAAGTGTAAAAGCTCTACTTACTCTATTAATACTGATTAATATTTAATAATAAAGTGTAAAAGCTCTACTTACTCTATTAATACTGTTTAATATTTAATAATAAAGTGTAAAAGCTCTACTTACTCTATTAATACTGTTTAATATTTAATAATAAAGTGTAAAAGCTCTACTTACTCTATTAATACTGTTTAATATTTAATAATAAAGTGTAAAAGCTCTACTTACTCTATTAATACTGATTAATATTTAATAATAAAGTGTAAAAGCTCTACTTTATTAATACTGATTAATATTTAATAATAAAGTGTAAAAGCTCTACTTACTCTATTAATACTGTTTAATATTTAATAATAAAGTGTAAAAGCTCTACTTACTCTATTAATACTGATTAATATTTAATAATAAAGTGTAAAAGCTCTACTTACTCTATTAATACTGTTTAATATTTAATAATAAAGTGTAAAAGCTCTACTTACTCTATTAATACTGTTTAATATTTAATAATAAAGTGTAAAAGCTCTACTTACTCTATTAATACTGTTTAATATTTAATAATAAAGTGTAAAAGCTCTACTTACTCTATTAATACTGATTAATATTTAATAATAAAGTGTAAAAGCACTACTTACTCTATTAATACTGATTAATATTTAATAATAAAGTGTAAAAGCTCTACTTACTCTATTAATACTGTTTAATATTTAATAATAAAGTGTAAAAGTACTACTTACTATTAATACTGATTAATATTTAATAATAAAGTGTAAAAGCTCTACTTACTCTATTAATACTGTTTAATATTTAATAATAAAGTGTAAAAGTACTACTTACTATTAATACTGATTAATATTTAATAATAAAGTGTAAAAGCTCTACTTACTCTATTAATACTGTTTAATATTTAATAATAAAGTGTAAAAGCTCTACTTACTCTATTAATACTGTTTAATATTTAATAATAAAGTGTAAAAGTACTACTTACTCTATTAATACTGATTAATATTTAATAATAAAGTGTAAAAGCTCTACTTACTCTATTAATACTGTTTAATATTTAATAATAAAGTGTAAAAACACTACTTACTCTATTAATACTGATTAATATTTAATAATAAAGTGTAAAAGCTCTACTTACTCTATTAATACTGATTAATATTTAAAAATAAAGTGTAAAAGCTCTACTTACTCTATTAATACTGTTTAATATTTAATAATAAAGTGTAAAAGCTCTACTTACTCTATTAATACTGTTTAATATTTAATAATAAAGTGTAAAAGCTCTACTTACTCTATTAATACTGTTTAATATTTAATAATAAAGTGTAAAAGTACTACTTACTCTATTAATACTGATTAATATTTAATAATAAAGTGTAAAAGCTCTACTTACTCTATTAATATTGTTTAATATTTAATAATAAAGTGTAAAAACACTACTTACTCTATTAATACTGATTAATATTTAATAATAAAGTGTAAAAGCTCTACTTACTCTATTAATACTGATTAATATTTAAAAATAAAGTGTAAAAGCACTACTTACTCTATTAATACTGATTAATATTTAATAATAAAGTGTAAAAGCTCTACTTACTCTATTAATACTGTTTAATATTTAATAATAAAGTGTAAAAGCTCTACTTACTCTATTAATACTGTTTAATATTTAATAATAAAGTGTAAAAACACTACTTACTCTATTAATACTGTTTAATATTTAATAATAAAGTGTAAAAACACTACTTACTCTATTAATACTGATTAATATTTAATAATAAAGTGTAAAAGCTCTACTTACTCTATTAATACTGATTAATATTTAAAAATAAAGTGTAAAAGCACTACTTACTCTATTAATACTGATTAATATTTAATAATAAAGTGTAAAAGCACTACTTACTCTATTATCTACTTACTCTATTAATACTAATTAATATTTAAAAATAAAGTGTAAAAGCACTACTTACTCTATTAATACTGATTAATATTTAATAATAAAGTGTAAAAGCACTACTTACTCTATTAATACTGATTAATATTTAAAAATAAAGTGTAAAAGCTCTACTTACTCTATTAATACTGTTTAATATTTAAAAATAAAGTGTAAAAGCACTACTTACTCTATTAATACTGATTAATATTTAAAAATAAAGTGTAAAAGCACTACTTACTCTATTATCTACTTACTCTATTAATACTAATTAATATTTAAAAATAAAGTGTAAAAGCACTACTTACTCTATTAATACTGATTAATATTTAATAATAAAGTGTAAAAGCACTACTTACTCTATTAATACTGATTAATATTTAAAAATAAAGTGTAAAAGCTCTACTTACTCTATTAATACTGTTTAATATTTAAAAATAAAGTGTAAAAGCACTACTTACTCTATTAATACTGATTAATATTTAAAAATAAAGTGTAAAAGCACTACTTACTCTATTAATACTGATTAATATTTAAAAATAAAGTGTAAAAGCACTACTTACTCTATTAATACTGTTTAATATTTAAAAATAAAGTGTAAAAGCACTACTTACTCTATTAATACTGATTAATATTTAAAAATAAAGTGTAAAAGCTCTACTTACTCTATTAATACTGTTTAATATTTAATAATAAAGTGTAAAAGCTCTACTTACTCTATTAATACTGTTTAATATTTAATAATAAAGTGTAAAAGCACTACTTACTCTATTAATACTGATTAATATTTAAAAATAAAGTGGTCAGAGGTTTAAACAAAATACACACTGATTTACTGTCTGTCAGGAATCATGTGTATCGATACTGTGTTTTTAAGAATCGATACTGTATCACTAAACATAATATCCTGATATTTGATATTTTCAATATTTTTGTTACACCCCTACTAAACACATCCTGGACTGAAGGATTCATGAAATTTAATGAGCTTTTTTTTTTACAGGCATCTAAATGTCTGTCCAGAGTTTTAAACTCTGATGGCTGATATAGATTAGGTGGGAAACGTTCCGTTAAGACTAATTAGCAAATGCTCCGAATTATTTGAGCACCTGTTATAAAATGAATGTGAACATTATGTGGTCCTACTAGGTTTAATCAGAGACTGTGTTGCTCTTAACCTGCAGTGTGAGCTGTTCGTCCCTGAAGCTCCACAGGCGGTTCTGAGAGCTCTTGCAGTCGGAGTTGGCGGCCTGCAGCTCGGCCTGCGCTTGTCCCAGCTGCTTGCGGCACCTCCAGTAGTTGAGCAGCAGCTCGTGCAGCTCGTGGCCCTCCTGGTGAGCGAGGGCCTGGAACTCAGCGGCGTGGAGCTCCACGTTCTCCAGCCAGGAACCCGGCTCCCACATCCTCAGCTGCTCACTGGTGAAGGGCTGGACCATCTGGCACGGGCGGGGCAGCTCCGGGTACAACCTCTCCTGCGTCCTCTCGGCCTTGGCCAGCTGCACGGGAACCAGGCTGGGGGGCGAGGACTCCTGGTCGGCCAGCGGAAGGACGGCCGGAGCTGGGCCTAGCTGCTCCGTCACGTTCGCCGGGTCGACCACTAAAGGCATGAGAGATGCCTCCACTAACCCCGAGCTGATGGAGGAGGACGGGGTAACCAGGAGGCAGGCTTCCACGGACAGAGAGGGCAGAGCGGGATACAGAGAGGAGACGCTCAGGGGCTCAGGTTTAACGTCGAGGACTTTCTGATCACATGGCTGAGAGGAGGGAGAAGCTTGGTCCACTTCGGTCGGCCGGGCTCGTGATAGCGGCTCGTGCTCTGCGGCGTCAGTGCTGGGGGGTATTTCTGAGGTCTCGGTCCTCACACACGTGTCCAGGTTTTGGTCCGTCTCAGCTTTTTCAGTTTGGTCACCCGAGGGCTGGGCAGGAGGCTCCTGGACAGAAGCAGGCAGCTCTGCTGGAAGACTGAGAGGAACATCTGTGAATTCAGCAGAGAGCTCAAGTGCAGGTAGTGCAGGTGCAGGTAGTGCAGGTCCAGTGGCTTTCCTTGCGCCGTCAGTCTGTCTCTGCTTCTTTTCCTGAAGAAGGTACAGGAATCCTTTAAACTGTGAGCTCATTACTGATAATTATTCATCTTATTATTAATCTTTAAGCTTATTATCCAGTAACTGCTGAGAACAGGTTCAGTCTGGACCCACTGAAGATATTAAACCCTGCCTGCTGACCACATCTAAAGCCGTATTACTGAGCAACATGGAAAACAATGCAGGGATTTCTGAAGTTGGAGGATTCAGGAATGAAAGAGAACAAGTATTCGAGGACAGTAACAGAGAAACAGAGCGACTTAATGTGTTTAATGTCTTAATAACATGTTCGTTATGTCTTTATAAGCACATGTAATTCAGATCCTCTTTCACTAGAGCTGCTGCTGGTGCTGGTGGGCAAGTTCTCTGCTTTTAAAGAGATAAAGAAAGAACATGCAAAGACATAAAGGGTCCTTAACTTTCTGAACAAGTAATAACTTTCAATTAGACTCATGATAAAACTAAAAACAACGAATAGTGTTCCAGAAGAGAAGCACTTACCTGTGACTTTCCCGAGGACTTCGCCTTCGACTTCTTTGGTCTCACTGCTTCGGCCATCATCTTCTCATTTTATTCAGCTGTCCAGTTACACAGACCACCTAAAACAGTTATACCAGAGCAGATCAGCACCGGTCAGCCATAATATTAAACATACCACCTTAATCTCCACTCACTGTCCACTGTATCAGCTCCACTGACCATACAGGACCTCCACTCACTGTCCACTGTATCAGCTCCACTGACCATACAGGACCTCCACTCACTGTCCACTGTATCAGCTCCACTGACCATACAGGACCTCCACTCACTGTCCACTGTATCAGCTCCACTGACCATACAGGACCTCCACTCACTGTCCACTGTATCAGCTCCACTGACCATACAGGACCTCCACCTACAGACTGTAGTTCATCTGATTCTCTGTATACTTTATTACTCTGTTTTTTAATGATCAGGACCCCCACAGAGCAGATACTATTAGGGAGGTGGGTCATTCTCAGCACTGCAGTGACATTGTTGTGTCCACTCACTGTCCACTCTATTAGACACTCCTACTACTTGCTGGTCCACCTTGTAGATGTAAAGTCAGAGACAGTAGCTCATCTGCTGCTGCACAGTTTGTGTTCCTCTAGTTCTTCATCAGTGGACACAGGACGCCGTCCACAGGACACTGCTGTCCGGATAGTTTTGGTTGGTGGACGATTCTCAGTCCAGCAGTGACACTAAGAAGGTGTTTAACCACTCCAGCAGCAGCACTGCTGTGTCTGATCCACTCACACCAGTGCTGAGAATGATCCACCTCCCTAATAGTATCTGCTCTGTGGGGGTCCTGTGGGGGTCCTGATCATTAAAGAACAGAGTAATAAAGTATACAGAGAATCAGATGAACTACAGTCTGTAGGTGGAGCTCCTGTATGGTCAGTGGAGCTGATACAGTGGACAGATAGAGTAGAAATGAGAATGTGAAGAACCTCTCCAGCAGTGAGGAGTCACTAATGTAAACATGTTTTTGAGAGTTTCATTAAAGCGAAAGCAGCTCAGACAGGGTAGCTGCTATTAGCTGAGCTGCTAAAGACAGTTTTCTGTTTGGAGGTGTTTTATTAAGGAGGATTATGGTGTTTAAAGCTGTAACTCTGGAGAGAATCTCAGTGTTTATTAGAGTTAAAGATCGATTTTGTACTAAAGACAGTCCGGAGTGAACCTGTTAGCCCGCAGGTCGGATATTAGCAACACACTATCGAGAAAAACACCTCAAAATATGTGTCTGTAACTCTCAAAACAACACAAACTCACACCGAGGACGACCGAACAGCTCCACTCACCTGTTCACGGTGTATGAACGTTAATTTTAAAGGCTGTTTTATGAATAAAAGGCTCCGTTTATGCGTCTCTCCGGTTTGTTTTGGTTCGGTCCTGGAACTCTATCGCTAATCTGCGGTCACGTGACGCTCCGCCTCCCCACGGCAACCCGAGAGGACAAAATCTGAACGCGTTGCGAAAAACAACAAAGCATGTAAAGGGGAGGTCCACCGGTATTTTTGGGGGTCAGAGTCTAATTATGTTTTCACACAGCATCACAAAAAAAAAACCAAATCTGTGGACAATGTGAACCATGTATTGTTCTCTGATGATCCACCTTTACTGTTTTCCCCACATCCGGGAGAGTTACGGTGTGGAGAAGCCCCAAAGAAGCAGACCACCCAGACTGGTGCATGCCCAGAGTGAAGCATGGGGGTGGATCAGTGAAGCATGGTCCAATACTTGTGCTAGATGGACGCGTCACTGCCAAGGACTACCGAACCATTCTGGAGGACCATGTGCATCCAATGGTACAAACATTGTATCCTGAAGGCGGTGCCGTGTATCAGGATGATGATGCACCAATACACACAGCAAGACTGGAGAAAGATGGTTTGATGAACATGAAAGTGAAGTTGAACATCTCCCATGGCCTGCACAGTCACCAGATCTAAATATTATTGAGCCACTTTGGGGTGTTTTGGAGGAGCGAGTCAGGAAACGTTCTCCTCCACCAGCATCACGTAGTGACCTGAACACTGTCCTGCAAGAAGAATGGCTTAAAATCCCTCTGACCACTGTGCAGGACTTGTATATGTCATTCCCAAAACCAACTGACGCTGTATTGGCCCCAAAAGGAGGCCCTACACCATACTAATACATTATTGTGGTCTAAAACCAGGTGGTTCAGTTTCATTGTCCAACCCCTGTACATCTCAGCAACTCATGAACAAACGGTGAACTGTGTGTTTATACATTCGATGTATATACTGTATGTACACAGTCCAATGAAAAACATGCATCTTAATTTTTACATCATATAAACACGACAGCTGTTTTTTATATCCTGTGATATTTTCACGATGAACGGACCAATAGAAACGCTCCAAACTCACTTCTAATAAAACCTCTTCATAATAAACTTACCCTGAAAGTAAAGCACGTTCTTCTGCTCTCCTGTAAAGTTACTGTTTGGACAGCAATGATACTCACTATAAGGCCAAAAGTATGTGGACACCTGATCATTGCACTGATATTATTTAAGTGTTTAAAACTCCAGCAGCACGGCTGCGTCTGATCCACTCACACCAGCACAACACACACACTAACACACCACCATCACCATGTCAGTGTGGCTGCAGTGCTAAAAATGACCCACCTCCCCAATAGTACCTGCTCTGTGGTGGTCCTGTGGGGGTCCTGTGATGACAAATAAGCTTAGTTGAGATAATAAAGAGTTTTAAGAAAATAATGAGGTGTTTAGATTAAAATTCTTAGTGTGTTATTAAAAGTGAGACACATCCGACTCCGTCCTCCAACCGTTCTGTTGAATCTCAGCGTCCAGAAGGTCTCAGAGAGGAGACAGAAGGTCTCCAGCACGCAGACGGGATTAAACCAGAGGCTGCATCAGACGAGGCAATGACTGTCCTCCTGTCTGTTGAACGCTGTTGGAGGACTGACCATCAGGACCTCCTCCCCACCATCACCATCCAGCTCTCCTGTCCATCTGTATCTACTGCTACACCCTCAGTTACATCACTGTACCATCCAGATGCACCAGCATTGAGATAGGATGGGACTGTTTCAGCTCACGCCCACTTTACCCAAAGACTCAGAGTCAGAGACTGCCTCTACATATAACTATTTTTATTCATTTTTCTTTGTAAGGTTATTTTTTATTATTATTATTACTATTATTATTATTAATTTTGTTGTTGGTTTGTTTTATTTTGATTTATTTATTTATATTTATTTTTTATATTATTATAATATTTTTTTTGTTTGTTTTTTTCTTTTTTTTTCTTTCTTCTTTATTGCCTGTCAGGTGTAAATAACTAAATAAAATATTAATAATAATAATTAAAAATACAAACATCAACAAGAATAGGACTGCCTCTATCTGTGCAGCTTCTAAAGCTTTGCTATGCAGATTTCAAACAGAGACTCTTTTCTTTGGTGTTTAGTTTATTAAACTGTAAATACTGTTTGATCAGAGGAGGACGGGTCTCCACTTGTGAGTCTGGTTCCTCCCAAGTTATCTTCCTCCAGTCTGAGGGAGGTGCTCTTGTTCACTGGGGGGGTATATGTTGTAACTGTCTGTTTTTTAAACTCTATAAAGCTGCTTTGAGACATCGTTGTAAAAAAAAACACAAAAATAAATTTCAGCACAGCAGATTTATTTATTTCATATACAGATTATAAAATTTAACTCCAGAGGAAATCAGGGTCCCTGGCGATGTTCTTTAGGGGTCAGTTTTGGAAAAGGACTAAAGATGAGAGCACTGACCAAGCGTTCCCGGATAAACACAAACAAATCCGAACGCTGGGTTGAGGTGTTACACCCAACTACAGCTCTGTTTACAGGCTGGTAGAAACTCAGCAGTGAACTGGATTTTCCATTGTTGTCAACAGTGCAGTGACGGAGTATCCCATCAACGTCCTCCACCTTAACCCTCCTGTGATGCTGTAACCCCACCTGCTTGTTGATGTCCCACACATTACTCAGGACAGTTATGCAGGACAGTAAAGGCACTAACATCAAACTCAGGATTCAGGATTCTAGTTTTAAACAGTTTTGAAAAAAATGTATGTAGTTTTAAAGTCAATGTGGTTTGAGGACATCAAGATGACGTGGAGATGTTTTGCCTGCATGCTCTATGGCTGAAAAAGTCAAAACTGTTGAAAACATCTAAATAAAATAAAAATCAAAGTAATAAATGTGTTTAATGTTTTTGTTAATGTACAGAAAAAAACACGAGTGAACTACTACACAGCCGAGTCACATTATTATGACCACGTCCTACAAGTTCCCACTCATCCACATGGAACACTCTCCACCGAGCTAGGTCTAAATCCATCCTTGTAGATCACGTAGACCATACATGCTGTTGGTCTTCTCTGGGGTGGATGGGATCTTCCAGCAAGACGACGAGATGTCCCACAGTGGTTGAAAGAGATGACCGAGACCTCCAAGTCCTACCCCGGACCCCTAATTCCCCAAACTTGAACCACCTGGATGGTGGTGTTGGCTCTATGGATCCTCCTCCACGCTCCCTCCAGCAGCTGTGGGATGCACTGCAGTCAGCATGATACCTCCAGATACCTGTGACCTCCTACCAGGACCTTACTGAGTCTCCCAGTCCGTCTAGCTGCTGTCCACGCAGCACACGGCGGTCACTCTGGATATTAGCTGGTCATAATAATGTGACTCGACTGTGCACAAGTTAACCATGATCTGTAAGGAGTAATAAACATAGACTAAATATTGATTCAATTGATAATAACTGAGGTAAAGATCAGCAAAAATAATTTCCTGACTACTCCTGGATGGCAACCAGGTATCGCATTTATTGGATTGAGGAATATTTTTCTAAATAAATAATATGTGGTTTAATAATCACCCATTAATACCAGTAATCATATCATGCCAATGTTTGTTTGTGTGAATCTCTAGAATGTCACCCCCCAATTCCCACCAGAAACTCTCCATTCTTTTGGATTCACTCTGGAACATCAGTTCTTATTCTGGAATCTGGGGTGTTCAATCCAGGTCCTGGAGATCTACCACCATCCAGAGTTTAGATCCAGCCCTAATCAAGCACACCTAATCCAAGTAGTGAACATCAGAGTGTTGGACCTGAACATATCAGGATGGTAGATCTGCAGGACACGGACCGGACACTCCATGTATAAAGGCAATTCCCGGTACTGGACTATCTGTTGGGGAACGCTGGGTCAGTGTGCTGTGGACTCCAGCCTTGTCCTTCGTCTCTGGTAAGATTTGATTTCCTCTGAAACGAGTCAGTCTGGACAAGCATTCCCAAACGTCCTCAGCCCCAGAACTGGGCCGCCTCCAGGCTGCTCTTGATGTTGTTCCGGTTTTCCCGCCTCTCCTTGGTGACCAGGTTGGCCTCCCCTTTCTGTAGGCGCCGTCTCTGAGCAGCCTTCTGCTGTTTACTGAGCTGCTTCCTCACTTTCTGTCTGATCAGCGCCTACGAGAAGAAGAACATCTCAGCTCACCAACAAACCACAGACAGACCTTTACACCTACAGACTGTAGTTCATCTGATTCTCTGTATACTTTATTACTCTGTTCTGCAATGATCAGGACCCCCACAGGACCACCACAGAGCAGATACTATTAGGGAGGTGGGTCATTCTCAGCACTGCAGTAACACTGACGTGCTGGTGTGAGTGGATCAGACACAGCAGTGCTGCTGCTGGACTGAGAATCGTCCACCAACCAAAACTATACTAAGTTTACTTTTTTATCTTTACCTTTTGAAGCATGTTTATGTTTTGTGACTAGTGCATGTGGAAAAGCGCCTCCTGCTGGACTGGGAACTGTATGATTTGGCGTATTTTACTTGAAACTGGGTTTAGGAAACACTGAAACGAGGGAAATGCTGGTACTCACCGGTGGGATCGTGGAGCAGCTTGCAACACTTCCAACGGACGTTTCACTGGTGGTCCTTTGTCTGTGTTCATTAACATGGAGAAGACTCTCCTGATCCCTACAAGATTTAGAACAAACACAATCAGCTACCTTTCTAACTAAACCCCTCACATACACACATATACATTATATATATATATATATATATACACACACACACACACACTAAACATTAAAACTACTTCTTACATCTACATACACTGCCTGCTTTATCAGCTCCTCTGAGAACTTCGTAGTTCTACACTTACAGACTGTATCTTCATCACAGAGTAGTATTTGGGTGGTGGGTCATTGTTAGTGTGTCCACTGATGAAGAACTAGAGGAACACAAACTGTGCAGCAGCAGATGAGCTACTGTCTCTGACTTTACATCTACAAGGTGGACCAGCAAGTAGTAGGAGTGTCTAATAGAGTGGACAGTGAGTGGACACAGTGTTTAAACACTCCAGCAGCAGCACTGCTGTGTCTGATCCACTCACACCAGCACCACGTCAGTGTCACTGCAGTGCTGAGAATGACCCACCTCCCTAATAGTATCTGCTCTGTGGTGGTCCTGTGGGGGTCCTGATCATTAAAGAACAGAGTAATAAAGTATACAGAGAATCAGATGATCTACAGTCTGTAAGTGGAGCTCCTGTATGGTCAGTGGAGCTGATACAGTGGACAGTGAGTGGAGGTCCTGTATGGTCAGTGGAACTGATACAGTGGACAGTGAGTGGAGGTCCTGTATGGTCAGTGGAGCTGATAAAGTGGACAGTGAGTGGAGGTCCTGTATGGTCAGTGGAGCTGATACAGTGGACAGTGAGTGGAGGTCCTGTATGGTCAGTGGAGCTGATACAGTGGACAGTGAGTGGAGGTCCTGTATGGTCAGTGGAGCTGATACAGTGGACAGTGAGTGGAGGTCCTGTATGATCAGTGGAGCTGATACAGTGGACAGTGAGTGTAGGTCCTGTATGGTCAGTGGAGCTGATACAGTGGATAGTGAGTGGAGGTCCTGTATGGTCAGTGGAGCTGATACAGTGGACAGTGAGTGGAGGTCCTGTATGGTCAGTGGAGCTGATACAGTGGACAGTGAGTGGAGGTCCTGTATGGTCAGTGGAGCTGATACAGTGGACAGTGAGTGGAGGTCCTGTATGGTCAGTGGAGCTGATACAGTGGACAGTGAGTGTAGGTCCTGTATGGTCAGTGGAGCTGATACAGTGGACAGTGAGTGGAGGTCCTGTATGGTCAGTGGAGCTGATACAGTGGACAGTGAGTGGAGGTCCTGTATGGTTAGTGGAGCTGATACAGTGGACAGTGAGTGTAGGTCCTGTATGGTCAGTGGAGCTGATACAGTGGACAGTGAGTGGAGGTCCTGTATGGTCAGTGGAGCTGATACAGTGGACAGTGAGTGGAGGTCCTGTATGGTCAGTGGAGCTGATACAGTGGACAGTGAGTGGAGGTCCTGTATGGTCAGTGGAGCTGATACAGTGGACAGTGAGTGGAGGTCCTGTATGGTCAGTGGAGCTGATACAGTGGACAGTGAGTGGAGGTCCTGTATGGTCAGTGGAGCTGATACAGTGGACAGTGAGTGAAGGTCCTGTATAGTCAGTGAGTAGAGATATAAGGAGGTGGGTTTAATGAGATATATATATATATATAGAGAGAGAGAGAGAGAGAGAGAGAGAGAGAGATTAAGTACGCATACCTGAAGGGTTTGAATTCTTTGTTACAGGCTGAAAGCTCAACCAAATCTGGGCACTGATCATCATCCTCCTCCTCAAGCTCCTCATCACTCTCCAGATCTTTGGGTCTGTCTGTAGCTCCATCGTTATTAACACTCTCTGTGCAGACGTCCTTCGCCGAGCTAGTTTCTTTGTCTTCCTCGGAGTTCCTCTCGCCGGACAACGTCTCTTCACCAATTTTCAGACCCTCGAGTTCCAGCATCGCATGTTTATACTCCTCAATGTCAATGGGCTCCTCAGAGTCTGGATCTCCTGGATCATCATCATTCTCATCTCCACTTCGCCTCTCTTCACCTTCTGGGCCGACTGGGTGGAGAAGCTGGTCATCCTGCTGCAGCTCTTTGGTGTAACCGCTGGCTGAGATCTCCACATCAAGAGAGCAGGACTTTCTGCAAAACACAGCAGGTCAGGAACGTCAGGTCAGTGAAGAGGGTAAAGCCTGAGCCTTCGAGCTGTGGAATTTTAGAACGTACCTGATGTCTTTGAACGTGGGATAGAGTTCACTTTCATAGTTGAATCTTTTGATGAAGAAATCTCTGACGCACTTCACATCTCGGTCAAAGTACCTGGAGGACATTTGGAGAAAGTCACACTTCATACACTAAATCATTGAACCACAGGTGTATAAAACCAGCTCCTAGTCCTGCAGACTGCTTCTACACACATTAGTAAAGAGTGGGTCTCTCAGGAGCTCAGTGAACTCCAGCGTGGTACCGTGATAGGACGCCACCTGTGAAGTCCAGTGGTGAAGTTTCCTCACTACTAAATATTCCACAGTGGACTGTCAGTGGTGTTAGAACAAAGTGGAAGTGATTGAGAACGACAGCAGCTCAGACACCAAGTGGTAGAACACGTACAATGACAGAGCGGGTCAGCGGATGCTGAGGAGCATAATGCACAGAGGTCACCAACTTTCTACAGAGTCCATCACTACAGACCCCCAAACTTCATGTGGTCTTCAGATCAGCTCAAGAACAGAGCGTAGAGAGCTTCATGGAATGGGTCTCCATGGCCGAGCAGCTGCATCCAAGCCTTACATCACCAAGAACAATGCAGAGCGTCAGATGCAGTGGAGTAAAGCACGACATCACTGGACTCTAGAGAGTGACCAATCACACTTTTCCATCTGCCAATCTGATGGACAAGTCTGGGTTTGGTGGTTGCCAGGAGGACTGCATTGTGCTGAGTGTAAAGTTTGGTGGAGGGGGATTATGGTGTGGGGATGTTTTTCAGGAGGTGGGCTCAGACCCTCAGTTCCAGTGAAAGGAACTCTTAATGCTTCAGAAGACCAAGAGACCGGGGACAACTTTGTGGGGACAGTTTGGGGACGGCCTCTTCCTGTTCCAACATGACCGCCCACCAGTGCACAGAGCAGCTTCATAAAGACATGGAGGAGCGAGTTCAGTGTGGAAGAACTTGTCGGAGTCCTGACCTCAACCTGATAGAACACCTTTGGGATGAATTAGAGTGGAGACTGTGAGCCAGACCTTCTCGTCCAACCTCAGTGTCTGACCTCACAGATGGTCTTCTGGAAGAACGGTCAAACATTCCCATAAACACTCTCCTAAACCGTGTGGAGAGACTTTCCAGAAGAGCTGAAGCTGTTATAGCTGCAAAGGTTGGGCCAACATCATATTAAACCCTATGGATTAAGAATGGGACGTCACTCAAGTTCATATATATGTGTGTGTGAAGCAGATGAGTAAATACTTTTGGTGGTATATTGTATGCGTAAGGAAAACAAAGCTTTAGGTTCCTTGCTTTAAGAATACGCTGGTGGATGTTCAGCAGTGCTGATAGTATCTCCTGGTTGAACATGAAGAAGGGGTTTTCAGTACATTGGTGTGAATTTGAAAGCAGAACCAGTGAGGTGTCAGATCTACTCACCACTCTGCGTTGGGGTGCGAGGTGGACACCATCTGTGGGAAGTCGATCATGGTGACGTGATCACTGTCATCAAGCATCAAGTTAAACTCATTAAAGTCTCCGTGGATCAAACCGTGATTGGCCAATTTGACTATCAGCTCCATGATCTCACTGTACAGCGACGCAGGGTCACTGATCTCTCGCACCTGACACCTGTAACAATAATAAACAACAACAACAAACAACATAAATATGAAAGACAATAGACCTTAAAGTTATTTTTATTTTATTTACTTTTTATTACTTTTTAATTCCAAACGACTGTAAACATTTCCCCCCAGTATTTTAACAATAGACCAATTTTACACTGTGCATGTATTAGGGCTGTGTATCGGCAAGAACCTGGTGATACGATAAGTATCGTGATACAGTGGTTACTATTCAATATATATCGTGATATACTGCGATCCTGACAAAACCTACTATTAAAACACACCACTGTATGAACAGGTTCAATGCTTACAATAGCACTGCGTCCTTGTGCTGCTTGTTAATGTTGGAGTGGAGCTGAAAATGGATTACAACACTGACATCTAGTGGTCAGAGGTTTAAACACAACACACAATGATTCACTGTCTGCCAGAAATCTGTGTATCAATACTGTGTTTTTGAGAATTGATACAGTATCAATAAACATAATATCCCGATACTTTGATATTTTCTTACACCCTTAGCACGTACCCCATCATTACATTTCCAAAACCAGATTAAATTATTTTCTTGTGGAAATTTTAAAAATTAAAAAAAAAAAAGAAAAAAAAAAGAATTATTTCCAAGCTATTCTGGAGCTTTCCTATTAGTCCATTCATCAGGAATTTTTCCCACAGTGTAAACAGCAGCCGCTGCATTTAATTGATTTAATTAAAGTCGACAAAAATGGAGATGCATGTTTTTCATTGAACAGCGATGATATTTAAACCTCAAGTCAGAAAAAGTTGGGACAAAATTAAAAATGTCAATAAATAAATAAAGCAGTGTTTCTTACATTCACTGTGACTTATTTCATTTATTTCATTGCCTGAAATGCAGGAACGGAGGTAAATAAAATTTAGCTGAAATTTATACATTTTACCAAATTTTATTAAATGTAGGAAACACTGTAACTACTGATTTGGGGTTGTACTTCGCCAATACGGCTGTAATTACTCCTTACAGGGTCTATATCATACACACAGTGACTAGAACTGTTAAACAACAAATCCTGCATTACAGGTTTAAAATCCTATGTAGCCGTAAACTCTCATACCGTATATACTATATACGTTAAACAGACGTATAAAACAGATTTAACAGAGACTCACAGAGGGTATCCGTTTATCAGCTCCATAACAACCGCATGTCTGTTGTAGTCGACTGGCTTTGGAACAGGGAACCCCCGATCATACAGAGCCTGAGGGGGGAATCAGGAACCACAAAATATTCAGACAAAAATCAATGCAGGTCATTAATATCAGGACAGGGGCAAAAAATTCTGTGTATTCAGTAATCAGTGTGTGTGTGTATATATAAAAACACTGATTGTATATATGTCCTGATTCTAAACTTTTCAACAGTGTGTGTGTGTATATATATATATATATATATATATATATATATATATATATATATATATATATATATATATATATATTTTTTTTTTTTTTTTTTTACTTTCAATGCAAGTCAATGGAACCAAAAGTTTTTCCAGACTATTTTGAAGCATTTCTATTGGTCCATTTATCATGAAATTGTCCCACAATGTGAACAGCAGCAACGATATGCCAAGGAAATAAAAATTCCACCAAATTGTTTCTTGGTTATTGATGAAAATTACTGATTGCTGATATAATTAATGATCAATAAAAAGGTGCCATATAATTATATATGTTATTATATTGTGTTTGTTGAAGTGTTCAGTTAAGATAAGTGTTCAGTTCTCTGTGTTTCATACTAAGACAGCTTCGAACGCTCTCCAGGTAGGGCTGGGAGATAAAACGATAATTATCGTGAAATAACGTTTCCTCGATAGAACTTTAAGACGTAGTCGATAGAAAATCAATAGAATTAAGTTCCGTCCATGTTTTGAGAGACAACACGAACAGCCAATGAGAATGAGAATAGCGCCACCGCAAACCAATCAGGTGGCTGAACTAGAGTTCCAGCTGTTTCATGTTTGGTTGAAGCTCAAACAGCACAGAGTGTAGACGTAGCGGCAGCTTAACCCACGTTCTAGTAATAAGTTACTGCAGCGTCACAGTCGAGCAGAGAGAATAAAATAAGAGAAAACGTTAAACTACTACTGAAAGAAACATGATACACGTGTTAATAATTTATAAATAATCTATAAGATAAGATAAACAGGTAAACAGGTGCTGTCCTGCTGCTGTGTTGATGAAGCTCTACGGGATGTTTGATCTTCAAGGTCTCGTGTGTAGCAGTTGTACTGTTGTGATCATCTCCACTGTGCAGAGCTGACAGAGCACCACACTGTTGTGTTTCTGTGTGAAACACTCCCACAACGTTAGATAAACGTGAGTGATTGTTTGTAGCTGCAGCTCGCGCTCCGGATAAATCTATGCTTTCAGTAGACACGGTCACCTTAGCAACGTATCGACACACGTTATGATAATCGATGTAATTTGGTAATTGATAAAGATAAATATATATACTGTAGGAGAATCACTAAACCAACTCCCCGTTAGAGCAGACAGAGTCGACTCAGAGTCCTTTCCTCATTATATATATATATATATATATATATATGTTTAATACAGTTGTGTAATGTTCTATAGTACATTTGTCTATTTGTCTGAAAATAAATCAAAGGATAAAAAACTATTTAAGAAAAAATTAAAATTTTGATATCTTCATATCTCACTTAAAGTAAAAAGGAAATAGTGATTTGATTTATATCGTGATATATATCGATATCGACTGATAAGAAAAAAAATATCGTGATAAGATTTGTTCCCATATTGCCCAGCCCTATCTCCGGGTAACATTAAAGACCTCACTACAGTCAATCCATCACTGCATCAGCACCTTTAGGAAACCAAGTCGTCACGGTTACCTTCATGTACGCGTACTCCTTCATGGCGGAGAGCCGCGACAGGTACAGCCAGGACATCTTGTGTCTGTGTTTGTGGTAATCTCTCTTGTTCTTCAAGTTCCTGAAAGATGTTCTTCCGAGCCGGTGGAGCTTCAGAGCGAACTGCTCCTCCTCAGCGTTCGCCACGATGTAGATATCTGTCAATCAAACACGGAACGCTTTCAAATCCAGGATCAGCTACCACGTGTGTTAGTACTGATGGAGTTTAGGAAGAAGGTTCTGATCCAGGATCAGCTACCACGTGTGTTAGTACTGATGGAGTTTAGGAAGAAGGTTCTGATCCAGGATCAGCTACCACGTGTGTTAGTACTGATGGAGTTTAGGAAGGGGGTGCTGATCCAGGATCAGCTACCACGTGTGTTAGTACTGATGGAGTTTAGGAAGAAGGTTCTGATCCAGGATCAGCTACCATGTGTGTTAGTACTGATGGAGTTTAGGAAAGGGGTGCTGATCCAGGATCAGCTACCATGTGTGTTAGTACTGATAGTAAAGGAGGTTCTGATCCAAGATCAGCTACCACGTGTGTTAGTACTGATGGAGTTTAGGAAGAAGGTTCTGATCCAGGATCAGCTACCACGTGTGTTAGTACTGACGGAGTTTAGGAAGGGGGTGCTGATCCAGGATCAGCTACCACGTGTGTTAGTACTGATGGAGTTTAGGAAGAAGGTTCTGATCCAGGATCAGCTACCACATGTGTTAGTACTGACGGAGTTTAGGAAGGGGGTGCTGATCCAGGATCAGCTACCACGTGTGTTAGTACTGATGGAGTTTAGGAAGAAGGTTCTGATCCAGGAACAGCTACCATGTGTCTCAGTACTGGTGGAGTTTAGGAAGAAGGTTCTGATCCAGGATCAGCTACCTTTTGTATCAGTACTGATAGTAAAGGAGGTTCTGATCCAGGATCAGCTACTATGTGTGTTAGTACTGATGGAGTTTAGGAAGGGGGTGCTGATCCAGGATCAGCTACTATGTGTAGAAGTACTGATGGAGTTTAGGAAGGAGGTTCAGATCCAGGATCAGCTACTATATGTAGAAGTACTGATGGAGTTTGGGAAGAAGGTTCTGATCCAGAATCAGCTACCATGTGTATCAGTAATGATGGAGTTTAGGAAGGGGGTTCTGATCCAGGATCAGCTACTATGTGTATCAGCACTGATGGAGTTTAAGAAAGAGGTTCTGATCCAGGATCAGCTACCTTTTGTATCAGTACTGATAGTAAAGGAGGTTCTGATCCAGGATCAGCTACCATGTGTATCAGTACTGGTGGAGTTTAGGAAGAAGGTTCTGATCCAGGATCAGCTACCATGTGTATCAGTACTGGTGGAGTTTAGGAAGAAGGTTCTGATCCAGGGTCAGCTACCATGTGTATCCTGGTCCTGGATCAGAAGTTTCTCCCCAAACTCATTCAATACTGATACACATGGTAGCTGATCCTGGATCTTCTGCAGAACTCGACTAAGCAGCATGTGGACAGGGTGATGAGGTCATACTCGTGTGTGTGGTGACCGCAGCAGAAGGTGGTCCAGATGATGTGGCTGGACTGTGTATTAAGATGCTAACCTGACTCTTTGCCGACTCCCATTTGGTTCCCGACAGACAGGATGACGTCTCTGGAGGACAGGGTCTTCAGCGCCAGGTAGTCGTAGCCTCCATAGTTGAGGCGGTACCCCTGCACAGCTGGACCACAAACACACACTCACGTTAACCTCGGCCGAGTCCAGCGGCACTAACGCCTACCAGCGGACGGGTGGTCTTACTTTTGGTCCGCTCGTAAGCCAGGAGTTTGTGTTTGACCAGCTCTCTCAGGACTTTGTTGCAGCCGCCGTGTCGGAGACTCGCGATGGAGGCGATGAGGCTCATCGGCACGATTTCGTGGTTCTTCATCCCCATCTCCACCTGAGGTCCACCACAAAGCACAACCTTCAGCTCCATAACCAGACTGAAGCTCAATTCTCCCAGTCCACCTTAAACGGTGCAGCAGTTACATTCTGGTGCCTGAGGTCAGCCACAGATCTTCTCTGGAATTTTCCCTTTACTGCTGCACCATTTAAGGTGGAACGAGAACATTCTAATGAAAATCTGCTGCACCATTTAAGGTGGAACGAGAAAATTCTAATGAAAATCTGCTGCACCATTTAAGGTGGAATAAAAAATTCTTATGAAAATCTGCTACACCATTTAAGGTGGAATAAAAAAAATTCTAATGAAAATCTGCTGCACCATTTAAGGTGGAATAAAAAAAATTCTAATGAAAATCTGCTGCACCATTTAAGGTGGAACAGGAAAATTATACTGAAAATCTGCTACACCATTTAAGGTGGAATAAAAAAATTCTTATGAAAATCTGCTACACCATTTAAGGTGGAATAAAAAAAATTCTAATGAAAATCTGCTACACCATTTAAGGTGGAATAAAAAAATTCTAATGAAAATCTGCTACACCATTTAAGGTGGAATAAAAAAATTCTTGTGAAAATCTGCTACACCATTTAAGGTGGAATAAAAAATTCTTATGAAAATCTGCTACACCATTTAAGGTGGAATAAATAATTATTATGAAAATCTGCTACACCATTTAAGGTGGAATAAAAAAATTCTAATGAAAATCTGCTACACCATTTAAGGTGGAATAAAAAAATTCTAATGAAAATCTGCTACACCATTTAAGGTGGAACAAGAAAATTCAAATGAAAATCTGCTGCACCATTTAAGGTGGAATAAAAAAAATTCTAATGAAAATCTGCTACACCATTTAAGGTGGAACAAGAAAATTCTAATGAAAATCTGCTGCACCATTTAAGGTGGAACAAGAAAATTCTAATGAAAATCTGCTACACCATTTAAGGTGGAATAAAAAAATTCTAATGAAAATCTGCTACACCATTTAAGGTGGAATAAAAAATTCTTATGAAAATCTGCTACACCATTTAAGGTGGAATAAATAATTATTATGAAAATCTGCTACACCATTTAAGGTGGAATAAAAAAATTCTAATGAAAATCTGCTACACCATTTAAGGTGGAATAAAAAAATTCTAATGAAAATCTGCTACACCATTTAAGGTGGAATAAAAAAATTCTAATGAAAATCTGCTACACCATTTAAGGTGGAATAAAAAAATTCTAATGAAAATCTGCTACACCATTTAAGGTGGAATAAAAAAATTCTAATGAAAATCTGCTACACCATTTAAGGTGGAACAAGAAAATTCAAATGAAAATCTGCTGCACCATTTAAGGTGGAATAAAAAAAATTCTAATGAAAATCTGCTACACCATTTAAGGTGGAATAAAAAAATTCTTATGAAAATCTGCTACACCATTTAAGGTGGAATAAAAAAAATTCTAATGAAAATCTGCTACACCATTTAAGGTGGAATAAAAAAATTCTAATGAAAATCTGCTACACCATTTAAGGTGGAATAAAAAAATTCTT